>JASKUP010000001.1:3600000-4201964 GCA_030448955.1 Trichopoda pennipes
GATATTTTCGGACAACATAATCGTCCTTCTGAGATCGTTTATAAGAATTTGGTAGTTAAATTTGAGTCGACAGGCTCGATACAAAATGTGCGAACTCCAACACGTGTTTGATCGGATCGTTCAACTGAAAACATCGCAGTCGTGAGTTACAGTGTTGAAGCAGATCCAAATTTGTCAATTCCTCGACGTTCGCAACAATTGAGGTTGTCAAAAACCAACACAGGCCAAATTTGCGTAAGAACTTGACTTCGAAACCTTACAAGGTTCAATTGATGAAGAAATCGAAGCCGACCTACCATTCACATCACCTTTTCTTTCAGGAGCAACCGGCTGGTATTTCTGAAAAAATCGGTTTTTCAGACGAAGCCCATTTTCACTTGTCAGGATATGTGAACAAGCAAAATTGCCGCATTTGTGCTTCTGAAAATCCTAGAGCGATTATTGAGAAGCCTTTGCATGCTCAACGTGTCACTCTATGGAGCATCGATTATATGTGGATTCTATTTCACTGTTTTATCGCCACTAGAATGGTAGGTGTTCTAACGAAATTAGGAAACTTGTTCTCGAAACTCGCATGCTTTTGCATTTAACTCGATTTTTGTTGAGAGCACATCCATTTGAGAGCACATCCATTTTTTAGCAGAATACCCCGTATGTGGAATAAACTCCCTCCAGAGGTCTTTTCTGTCACTTTCAATGTAGGAAAGATCAAACTGATTGTTTGACAAGCACTACTCCCTCTTTCCTCCTCACCATAACCTGATTTCCAGAGTGCTGGCCCAATGCATTGCACGTATAGGGGCCATCCTCTAAGTGCTGGTCCGAAACGAAAAAAATAAAAAATAAGAAAATTTGCTCCCATATGAATGGCAGCCAAGAAACGTTGCAAAAGATGCTTGAACGCTACAAAAGGAAGTAATTTATGCATCGTATTGCTAGTGAAAATAACATTACGCCATCCCAAGTGCAAAGCCGACCTCAAATATCCATGACGGCAAGGTAGTGTTCTGTATATGCTGGGATCAGAAGGATGTTTTGTATTGCTAGCTATTGAATTCGGAGACATGTACTGCACACAATTGATGCGTTGGAAGAAAAAAATCAACGAAAAACGACCAAAAAAATATTTGACCAGGCACGAGGTCATGATCTTCCATCGCTATGCCACATATTGAAAGGTCGTTCAAAAACTATTTGGGAACTAGTAGATGAGAGGTTTTGACTTATCCACCCTATAAACCAGACCCTGTCCTTTCTGACTAGGATTTGCATCGATCGATGCTGATCGCTTGGCTTTAGAACATGATTCACTCTTTACCTCTATTCACTAATTCATTCTTAACCTCAAAGCCGTAACACTTATTTTGGCGCGAAATGAGAAAAATAATCTTTTAACTTTTATACATATTTTTGCAAGAAGAAGAAGAAGCGGAAGAGAAAGAGAAAGAAAAAAGAAAAAAAAGAAGAAGAACAAAGAGAAGAAAAATAAGAAGAAGAAAAAGAAGAAAAAAGAAGAAAAAGAAGAAGACGGAAAAGAAGAAGAAGAAAAAAAGAAGAAGAAAAATAAGAAGAAGAACATGTTTTTGCATGGGATTACAGATTTTGGTTGCTTTGGTTTGAGAAACTTTGTTTTTTTTCACATTTTTGCATACTCTGAAAATGTTAACCATTTTTTCATATTCTAGATCTTGCGGCTCAATATACTAGACTCAAACTATTAAGTTAAGCTGTAAATTAAATATTGAGAGTAGTTATATAATTCGCTAAATAGTATAAATAATTGATTTTATGTATTCTGTTTATCATTTTCCCTTCGATAATGCTAATGACAATTCTAAACGAAAACCTTTTGTTTCGAAAAATATTCTAAGCTGCAGTTAAGCTGTTCAAATTTAAAGACAAAATTCTTAATATCAATTTCTGAAGGACGATTGTGTTGACCGAACATATCACAAAATAGAACTTTAATAGAATGCGTTTTTCATGCAAATGGAATTCATTGTAACAACTGTCGGGAGCCCAGTGCCCTGAAGGCTAGCTGAGAGTCAACTGGAAGCTCCACGTTACTTCCAGAGTTCAGCTATTTGGTTTTTTAACTTTTTAGCTGTTATCTGTCTGATTATTGAGATTGGTGCTTCGGGAGTATCGTGGTGGTTGTGGTTTTGCGGCTCTCATGAATTTGATTAAGGGGCCAGCATCATTTCACCTTTACTGAGAACAATGGGTGAATGATCCGAATCCAGTGAGCATGCTTGTCATGTGTTCTGGATCAGGAGTTGGATAGTCTCCAGATCTTCAGAAAGGAGTGGGGGTTGGCGGCCCTGCTTTGAAACCTCCAAAATTGCAACTAGCAATAACCTGTTGCTTGAAATTAGTCTTAAGATACCTAGGGCGCGGCGCACGCATCAAATCGCTTCGGTGGTTTGACCACCGTTAAGTTATGGCATACACACGCTAGGTATCGACGTAAATCTTATCACGTCTGTAACAACTGTCTAACTAAATGTCAAAACTTTCATGAAAAAAAAAATTTCTTGTTCAAAAGTTTTGTAGTTTCCATTAGGATTCTTTCCTTTCCTTTTTTCCGCTTGTTAAGCGCTGTTAACCGTAACACACAACAATAATGCGGCCGCATATCAATAAGCAAATGAGGCAGAAATTATAAACTGCATAAGTTTTATTTTAAATATGATCTTTTGGCGTAGACAATTACTGAATGGGATCCTTAATATTTTGGTTTTAGGTTTGTTGGTGTTTTGTCTTTAGTGTGTCAGTGATGGTGTCGCTTGTTATTGATGTTGTTGTTGTTGTTGTTGCTGTTTTGTCGCTTAAATTTTAATTAGAAGGTTATAAATTAAAGTATTTGACCGACCATAATGAAAATGAAGATCATCGTCATTAACATTCTCTGCTGGAGAATTTATTTCATTTTGTTTGCTGTAGACCACCAACCATCAGTGTTGACTTCTGTTTTTTTTTCTGTTTTTTGTTTTTTCGGTTTCCAAAAGTAATTTTTTCATTTGATGGAATTAAAGCCAAAAAATCGTTTTTTTATATTTTAGAAACTCATAAATGTCCTGAGAGGCCAAAGAGTTGAAGCAAGCGTTTCATATTAATTTATTATTCACAATTTAAGCAACGGAAATTGACAGGCATGCGTGCATTTGATGACTATATGCAGGCATAGTTTTGTTTCATTTTAAACACATCACAAAAAGACTTTGTTCTAGATGTTGTAAATATGTTTTATGATCATTAATTTGAAAAAAAGGAAGAGGGCCAAACATTATTTAAGAACCGCTCGGAAAATAAAGGTGTCGTTTTACAATTTTCTTACACCTCGCACACATCCTTCTCTTTTTTTGTTTTTTTTTTGTTTTTTGCATGTTTTCTTAATGTTAAGTGTTTTTGAATTTCTTGCTGTTTGTGCTGTTGTTGTTGTTTATCATAAATTTATTTATGTTGTATTTTCTGTTTTTTTTTTGAATGCTCAGCCATCAATCCATATCCATTCATCTTTTTTTTTTTTTGAAATTTTATTCACATTTAATTTATCATTTCTTTTGGTTTTGATGGTCTTAAGCTGTGTGTTGCAGTCATTGCCTTGCTTGGTTACGTTCCATTGTCTTGTCAGGTTTTGTTGGTGGCACATTATTCAAATAATTTACAGTCTTTTGTGTCAGCTATTAACTGTTATGTTTTTTGACACTTCTTCTTCTTCTGCTTCTTGCCATCTCTTTTTGTTATAAAAATAAAACATCTGAACAAAAAACAAAAACGGTTATTAGCAATCATGTTTTTTAAAACTGATCTTTAGCACTTGATAAGCGGGTAGAGAGACGTTCTACAGCAGGCATTGTACATGGAGAAAAAAAACCACCAGCCACCAGTACAAAGTGATGCAACTACTGAAACATTCCAAATCGTTATAACGCTAAGAAATTTTGTGTTGCTTAATTAATGCTAAAAGAAAATATTGTGGCTTTTATCTCTACAGGAAATCAACTCAATTTGTTCTAAAAACATCATAGAGAATTAAGTTAAAATAGGCTTCCTCCAGTTCTTAGTGTCAATAGAAAATTTGGTGAAAAGTTTTTGTTTTGTACTCTATAAGAGTACAGGGGGCCGCCGGGAAGTTATAGTACTTTGTTTTGCCGTCATTTTACTAAACCTTAATTTTGACAGTTTATATTTGGCAGTCGTGAAGTTGACACCTGCTAAATTTATCATGGAAAAATATTCGATAAACCAACGTATTTTAATCGTTTAAACATTTTATCAAAATCAATTATTGATTACCGTGACGTGATTCATGCACGTATTAAGCTGATGGAGTGTCTTTTGCATGTAGCTTATCGTGGGAGAGTCGACTCAAATACTCGTCCGATAAAAGAAGCCCGAAAATGTATGATAAAGCGTGAACTTAAAGAGAAAATTCGAATACTAATAAGCAAGGCTCTGATACGACATCTTCAGGAAATGCATCACGAAAATTCTTTGCTAATCCAGCTTTGATTTCCGAAATCACGGGTCTAGATGAAAATATAATCAAGAGGTTTTCAATAATTCTCGCAGCTATAACAATCACCGAGGCAGTAGATCAAAAAAATGTGATGATTTTTGTTTGGAGACGGCAAAAGAGTTTCTTGCGCTATACGAGTGGTACAATATGCCACCTACCCGTCACAAAATTCTGATTCATGGAAAAGATATAATTGAAAAGTGTATTTTTCCTCTAGGCTTACTATCCGAAGAGGCTCAGGAAAGTCGTAACAAAGACTATAAAAAATATCGCCTTAGACACTCCAGGCAATGTAGTCGAATTGCCACGAATGAAGATATTATGCATCGAATGATGATAACATCAGATTCCACGATTTCACATTTGATGCCTTCATTTAGCCAGAAAAATCATAGTGTTATAAGGGATGAAGTTAAGGCTCTTTTAGAATAATAAATTAAAAATAGAGTTAAAATAAATAATAAATTAAAAATTAAAAAATTAATTTAATTTTTTTTTGTAAAAAGCTTTTTACATTGCAGGTAACGATCTACATTTCTCTGACTTTCTTTATTCTGATTAATTGCGTGTTATATATAAATATATTTTTTTCCTCACCGCCATATAAAAATCCCCAGTGAGCGCCGCCGTACATATGCCAAAAGGATGTTACAGCTCGCCTATGACAACCCCAATTTTCATGAAAAAATAATAATGAGTGACGAGGCACATTGTTATTTGAATGGATGTGTGACTAATAAAAATAGTCGGTTCTGGAAAATGGGAAACCCTTAAATAATTCAACAATCACCTTCGCATCCATTACAACTGACAGTCTGGTGTGCAATTTGGTCAGGGGGAATCATTGAACTTTATTTTTTTGAAAATGAAAACGACGTAACGGTAACTGTGAATGGAGAGCGATCTCGTGATATAAATGAAAACTTTTTAACTCCACAACTGCATGCTTTGGGCTTGGTTAACATGTGGTATCCACAAGACGATGCCACATAGCCTACAACCAGGATTATAATGGAATTACTGCGAAACCCCTCTTCACAACAAGTTATTTCACGAAATGCTGATGTTGATTGGCCTCCACGGTCGCCTGATTTGACTGCTCCGAACTTCTTTTTCTGGGGATATCTGAAAAGCAAGGTTTATGCAAACAAACCAGAAACGCTTGAGCAACTCAAACAAAATATTCCTGAAGAAATACCGCGTGAAATGTGTGAGAATGTAACAAAAAATGTGCTGAAAACGGCTCGCATTTGTGAGGTTAACAGAGGCAGACATCCGTTCTTCTTCATTTAATCAAAAATTATAAACAAACAAAGTAGTATACCCACCCGGCGGACTCCCTGTAGTTTTCATGTAGTTGAACTACACTAGGTAAAACTGTTGAATTTATACACGCATGTCTTGAGTTTTCAACCCTGATTTCCTAGTTCTGGAACTGCATGTGTAGAGGTCATCCCCTGAGTACTCGTCCGAAAAAAAAAATATTCAAATAATGGCGTGAGGGGGGGCTGCAACTTTGGAGTTAGCAAGTTATTTCGTCAAATGATTAAATGTCACGAATTGACATTTATTTAGTAAAAATTTGATGTTCCAGGCTCAGCTAGAGCGATTACGTTTGCATCACTTTGACCACTACGAACATTTTGTATTGGGTTATTGTCGACAATAATATCGTGAGCATCGAATTAAGTAATTAAATTATGCACAGCGATTTTGGAAAAAAAGTTACTCTACTATTTTGATAGAAAATTTTCACATTTAAATTTTTTTGCTGAAGAATGTAAGGTTCCATTTTTAAAATTTCCCAACCTTTTAATGTCCCAGGATGACAGCTCACTTTTTGACATTTAATTATATGACAACCAATTTCCTACATAACCTCAAATCTTCTCTTCCGCTTTATAGGAGAAAATAATTCTTTATGGATTTTACGTGTAGTTCTCAATATTTGAATGAAGACTTAAGAGGTAAATAAAACATCATTTACTCTACTTTAAAGATGTTATCGCAAAAAGTTAATTGTTTGATTTACACCGACACTGTAGCAAATAAGCGAAATTTTTAAAAACTGTGGATTTATTTATGTTTGTTTTTTCTTGCTTTTTTCTTTTCCCGCCAAAAATCCCTCTATTTGATTTAAGTCCATTTTAACACTAACGTCGTTACAATTTAGGTGCCCTTGTAGGGTAGTAGGTAGTGTACTAGCTTGTGAATATGGGGGTTTTGGGTTCGATTACCAACGAAGAGTTTGGTTTTTTTTCACAGCAAAAATAATAATTGACTGTCGGTGGGGCTGCTCAGCGATGAAGGCGTAGTCACTGGTCGCTGTGCTGTCTTATATACGACAGTTACTTTCCGTAACTATCCTCTTACTTTCACCACCTATTTCATCTCTTCTCAATCCCTTTCCTAAAGAATGTAGCGCGGTACTTGACTAAATAGGCATTGTTGCCTGAAGTGCTACTTCTCTTAAAAAAAAAATTTACTTGCACTGTAATTAACTTTATTTGTGAAAATGTGTGTAAAAATCGAAAAAAATAATTCTCATTTTTTCTGAAAAAAATTCTCTTCATATAAACATAGCTCGTGAACACTTAAAGTAATAGTAACACTAATTCGTACATCTGGTTGAATGCTTCTGATTCAGCGTTATTTCGATATGCAGTTTTTGATAAAACTAAAACATGAGCATTTGCTTGTAAAAAATATTGTCCCTAAAAAAGGTTTTTTTTCGGAAAAATATTAACTGGTACATAAAGTTGCAGGAAGGCCCACGCAAAACAAGCAAACGAGATGGCCACACAATAGTACGCATGATTAAAAAGGATCTATTCATATCGTTAAAGTTTGTTGCTACAAAATTATCGCTAGATGTTATTCCTAGAACTATTCAAAGACGCACTGCAGAAGGTGGGTTTAAATCTTATAAAATCCAAAAAAACCGTTTATTTTAAGTAAAAGTAGATTCGCCAGGAATGAATTTCCAAAGAAACACATGAAATGGACCAACACATAATGGAAAACTGTACTTTTTTCCGATAAGTCGAAGTCTAATTTGAAAAGTTTTGATGGTTTAAAGTTAGTTAGAAGAACCAAGGGACAATATATAAGCCCATGTAATATATAAGTTACTGTAAATTATGGTACAGTTAGTATTTTGGCTTGGAGATATATTTTAGACTATGACATAAAACTGATTCGTAGAATAAATGAAATAAGCGATCGATTCGTTTACAAAGAGATTCTTCAAAATGTCATAATTCCACATGTAGAGGAGGAAATGGTAAGTATCAGCACGAATACCATCCTAAATGTACATCTAAATGACTGAAAGGGTGGTTGGCTGGGTCTCAAACGCATAGAAAATTTATCGGATATTGCGCATCGAAAAATCGACTGCGATAACTGCAAAAATATAGGTGAGCTTTTTAGAAATGCAGAAACTGCTTGGAATGGAATTTCTTTAAAGATATTATCCTGCTGAATCAAAGCATCGAAGTTTTACTGCAGTTTTAAAAAGCAATGGATTCGCGCGTCTTTTTATCACTTACTTAGGCAGTATTGACTTTATGCTTTAGTTTTCTCACCTTAAAATAATGCCATTTACTAACTTTCTTTGATTTTGACTATTTTAGCTGAAGAATCAATGTTCAATTTGCTTTAATTTACAATTTTGTTAAAATTTTTTTAATAAATAACAATTAATTTAGCTTTTTGATAACTCATTAAAAAGTAGCAGGTTGTAATTTAGTTTTGTCCGATACAGTACGTAAACTTCTGTAAAAAGTTTCCCCAATTATTTGATGTTGAAGCAAAATTGTTTCTTTATATTTATTCCAATGAAGCACCCCTCGGTTGCTTTAAACGACAAAGTTGAGACTTCAGTGTCTTCTTTAATGCAGTAAATTTTAAGATAAGCAGGACCAGCCAAATGATGCTTTTTAAATTTTGCGATTATCATGAACCAACAATAATATTAAAATGTTATTCCATAAGCCGCATTATATAGGGTTTTTTAACATAAGTTTATTTTTAAAATGTGGCAACACTAACAACATGATAGTTGCGACATTTAGTCTTTTGGCGTATTCGTAGTAGATGCATTGGCAAATGTTACAATGAATTCATGGCATTAAAATAATTAAAATCCACTATGAAAATAATGGTTCTGTTAAAGTTACATTTCGCAAAATTCGTGATATTTTCGGACAACTTAATCATCCTTCTGAGAGCGCTAATAAGAATTTGGAGAATAAATTTGAGTCAACAGAATCGATACAAAATGCGGGAGAACCAACGTGCGTGTTAAAGGACCGGGTTCTTTAACTGAAAACATCGCGGCCATGAGCCACAGTGTTAAAGAAAATCCAAATTTGTCAATTCCTCGACGTTCTCAAAAACCACCACATGGCGAATTTTGCGTAAGGATTTGACTTTGAAGCCTGGTGCAGGAATTAAAGCAGACTGACTATCCGCATCGCCGTAGATTTGCTCAATTCATTCAGGAACAATCGTCTGGTTTTTCTGAAAAAATCCTTTTTTCACACGAAGCCCATTTGCACTTGTCAGGGTATGGGCTTCTAAAAATCCTAGAGCGATTATTGAGAAGTCTTTGCATGCTTAACACGTCAGTGTGTTGGTTCTCTATGTGTTCTGGAGGCATGATTGGGCCATTTTTTTTTCCAAAATGAGGCTGGAAATGCGGTTAGGTGCCGCCGTAGGCTAGTAGGTGGTGTACTAGCTTGTCAGTCTGGGGCTTGTGGGTACGATTCCCAACAAAGGCTTTGGCTGTTTTTTCACTACAAAAATAAAAATTGACTGTCAGTGGGGCTGTTCAGTGACGAAGGCTGTGCTGTCTTATACGACAGATAATCGCCGTAACTATACTTCTACTGTCACCACCTGTTTCATCTCTTTACTAAATACTACTTTACTAAATAGGCATTGTTGCCTGAAGTGCTACTTCTCTGTAATAAAAAAAACAAAAATAAAAAATGCGGTAACGGTCAATGGATAATGGTAACAACTCAATTTTGACGACGTAGGTACCATTGACATTTGATTTCAACAGGACATTGGCACATGTCACACAGCCAACGAAACGACCAATTTATTGCAAACCAAATTTCCCGATCGCATAATTTCACGACATTCCGCAGTTAAGTGACCAGTCAGATCATGTGTTTTAACACCTCTAGATTAGTTTTCGGGGGGCCATGTAAAAGACAGAGCCTACACGAAGCCAAATGAATCGATTTCAGCCTTAAAACTCAAAATCCAAAATGGTATTAAGGAAATAGGACTGCCATGTTGCCAAAAACTGATTAAAAACTTTGATAAAAGAATCGACATTTGTCAGCGTAGGTGTGGTGGACATTTGCCAGATGTCATTTTTCATTCATAATTGTCGAAGTTTTCTCTTCTTAATACAATAACAATTTGAATCAGCTTAATCTAAATTTTATGTTTTATTTTGTTTAAGAAAACCAACATCGTGTTGAAAAACCCTTTATATAGGAAAAATACTTGAAATAGTTTAATGCCTTGAAATTTAAATTCTCAAATGATAAACAGTCTGTTTGTGCTGAAAAAAAAAATCGGAAAATGTTCGAAATTTTTATAAGTGTATTTAATGTTGCCATATTACAGCTACCAGCGACTAAAAGGATTGTGTTAATAAATATTTAATTAATGCTCAAAGGTGACAGTTAACAAGATAACAAATCTTGTAAACCATGTAACTTTGATGTTTTAGTGGCAACTACAACCAAAAAAAAAAAAACATATAAAATTTGTTCAACAAGTTAATGGACAGTGGAGCATTTCGAGCATTGCGTTATACCAGTATATGGCAGCATTAGTCAAAATATAGCAATAATAACGATAAATGTTATCAAAATGGCAATAAAACAGAAACACCTTTTAAATTATAAAAAAAAGGGTCGTTGCTAAGACAACTAAGACACTTGGTCGAGCGACTGAATGCAGCGGATGGCAAAGTTAATTTAATTTAATATTAATGCAAATGAAATTGAAATTAAGCAAAAATAATAACAAGTGTTGTCACTTAAAAGATGAGAAAGAAGTTTTCAACCCCAGGCTGGCTGCAGTTAGTGTTGCAAGCATGCGCATTCATGTCTGCCACGAATAAGCAGTACAGCTTAAAGCGTTTCCAAAAATATACACCACAAAATAAAAGCAACAACTAAATGAATGAATGAATGAGTGAGTGAATGAATGAATGAATAGAATGAGTGAACAGAGAAGAACATTCACATGAATTAAGTAAATATGGATGGACGGCTGAATAAATGTGTTCGGCTGCAGTCTATAATCAAGTAAAATTTTTAATCAAACGTTATTAAACTAAAATTAAAGCTTAAGGGTTTTATAATGAGTCAAATCGAAGAAGGAATAAGGAAAAAGCAGGTTTGAATTGAGTGCTCAGCGAAAAATAAAAATTAAAAATTACAAATAAAAACAAAATGTTAAACTTTGTGCTGTTTTGTAAATGCGGCGGCAACAATTGTTTGTTGGAGTTCGACAATTAAATTGTGTAATAAGAACAAATCAACATAAATTGTTTTATTTTATTTTGTTTTGTCTTTTAGAGTCAGTTTTGTTTGTTCTTTAACCAAAAGATAATTAAGTTAATTTTATGATGTTTTTTTTTAAATCAATTGCCTCAAGTAATGCTTTTGTTGTTGGTAGTGTCATGCCACACAACAGCTTAACAGCAACACAACACAACACAAATAAATAATGACATTGACGACGAGGACGAGGACGATATCTACCTTCAAGGCAACTATTGATATTGAACAATATGTTGTCGTTGTTATAGTTGATGATTATGATGATGTTTATGGGAGATGATTGTAGAATATTTCAAGACATGAAAAGCTAAATGTTGATTGAATAGAAACAAAAGGATAAAATAGTGTTTTTACACTGGATTTTAGTTAATAAGACGATGTTTAGTTGCATAAGTTGGAGTTTCTTTCTTTTACTTAAGATTTGCCTCACCAGCTGCACTATGGGACTTTGTTTTTTTTTTTGGGGACCAGCTTTTAGGGGACGACCCCTACATATGCAAAGCATTGTGCCAGAACTAGGAAATTGGGTTACGGGAAGGAGAAAAGAGGGAGTAGTGTCTGTGAACATGCAGTTTGAATTTTCCCAGATTGAAAGTGACAGGAAATATCTCCGGAGGGATTTTATTCCACATACGGACTGTTCTGCTAAAAAAAGAATTTTCCCTCTAATGCGTAGTGCGATTCACTGGCCAATCAACCACAAATGGATGTGCTCTCAATGAAAATCGTATTAAACACTATGGGACTGACATTTAATTATCAATTTTGTCACTTTTATTCATTTCAATTTTGCTAAGAAAAGTTTTTATTATTTATTTTGATTAATTTAATTTATAAAAATTTATTATCCTTTATACGTTTTATAAACTATCGAGTTTATCAGCAAGAAGTTTTTTTTTCAATTGTAACACCACAAACAACACGATAGTATATAGTAGACTTTCAATTTTTTAACGTTTGACAGTTGTTTCAATGAATTCAATTTCGCACGAAAATTGCATTAAAATTATTAAACTTCTCTATGAAAATCGTGATTCCGTCGAAGTCACATTTCGTTAAATTCGTCATATTTTCGGAAAACATAATCGTCCTTTTGAGGTTACTATTTAGAATTTGGTCGTTAAAATTGAGTTGACAGGCTCGATACAAAATGTGCGAAAGCCATGCTCAATTTGGTCGTTTAACTGAAAATATTGCAGCCGTAAGCCACAGAAGCAGATCTAAATTTGTCAATTGATCGACGCTCTCAGTAATTGGGGTTATGCAAAATCACCACATGGCGAATTGTGTGTAAGGATTTGACTTTGAAGCATATCAAAGTTCATATCGTTTAGGAATTGAATCCGACCGACCATTCACATCGCCGTTGATTCGCTCAATTCATTCAGGAACAACCGGCTGGTTTTTTTAAAAAAAATATTTTTCCAGACGAAGCCCATTTTTACTTGTCAGGGTATGTCAACAAGCAAAATTGCCGCATTTGGGCTTCTGAAAAATCCTAGAGTGATTATTGAGAAGCTTTTGCATATTCAACATGTCACTGTATGGTGCGCTATATGGGCTGAAGACGTGATTGCGCCATTTTTTTTTTTGTTGAAGATGACGCTAAAAATGGAGTAACGGTCAATAGATTCAGTTATTGCGACACTAACATGTGGTTTCACCAGGATGGTGCCACATGTCACACCGCCAATGAAACGATCAAGTTATTGCAAACCAAATTTCCCGATGGCATAATTTAACGATCATCAGCAGTTAAGTGGCCTGCCTGATCGTGTGTTATAACATCACTGGACTATTTTTTGTGGGGCTATGTTAAGGACAGAGTCTATACGGAGTAAATCGAATCGATTTCAGCTTTAAAACTCAAAATCGAAAATGGGATTAACGAAATAGGGCCGCCATTTTTCCAAAAAGATAAAAGAATCGACATTTGTTAGCGTGATTGTGGTGGACATTTGCAAGATGCCATTCCTCATTCATAATTGGCGAACTTATCTCTTCGCAATACAATAAAAATTTGAATCACCTTAATAAAAATTTTTTGATATGTGCTTGGATTCTCCGACGGGGTAAAAATTTCTTTTGTTTGGGTACGGTTTTCCGTCGACCCTCGTCAAATTTGGTTTGTGAACAAACCGGTTTCGGCTCGGTGTTCGAAAAGAACAGCCGAAACCGGTTTGTTCACAAACCAAATTTGACGAGGGTCGACGGAAAACCGTACCCAAACAAAAGAAAAATTTTTTATTTTAGAAAAAAAAAAAATGTTTTCTTGCTGAAAAACCCCTTCACAAATTTTTATAATGTGCAAATTTATGTAATCTATAGTGGTAAAAATGTGTGTTAGCTTTTTGTAAAAAACTTAAAATTTTTTCAAATATTTTTTTTTGTGGTATTCCTTCCCATGGTGCTTTGCATAATGAAAAACTTAACAATAACACAATGCAATAATACAAATGCCAGATCTTTATATTTATAAACACATAAATGAGTTAAGACTTGTTTGATTTGGTTGTTTTCAGCCACAAACTCATTCACACTTAAAAGGAACAACACCTCACTTTGTTAGTGGCAAAGGGAATTCTTCATATTTTTGTTTTTTTTGGGTAACCATGTCTTAATGATCATTATAATTAAGAATATATTCATCTTTATTTTTAAAAGCATCGTCGTCATTATGCTGCATCGTTCGTTAAGATCAGCATCGGTAGAAGGATCTTTTAGCATGTGGAAACATTAAAGCAATGCAGCCGTATATGCGGCTTGGGAACAAAGTGTCGGTAGCCTTTGATCATCGCATATAAAATACTATAGCCACGCCTCTTAGAAGGTACATTAAACGAGATGGCGCTCACCATCGAAGCTTTAAATATGTACCAGCCATATAAAGTTTGCAGTTTTCGTAAAGTTATTGTATTTTATTCTTATGGCGGCGGCTCCATACATTTTGCCACACATCTTTTTTTTTTTTTTGTTTTTTTTTGTCTTTTACAGCCACTCAAACGCATATAATAAAGTGAGGCAGACAAGCAGTTTAAATAGCCAGGCATCATGCAACAAAATGTACTTAAACATCCTTTAATTTTAAACACTTGCAAATAAATGCGCAAGAGGCCAACGCAGCTGAGTAGTAAAAGCACGAGTATTAATTTGTTTTTACGAAATACTGACGGTTTTGGCTTTACTTATTTTTTTACTAAAGGAATAGTTTCATTTATAAAATAATACACTCATTTCTTCTGAGATTTAATTTAGCTAGAAAAATCCTTAAAATGAAGGAAATAAAAAATATTGTTCAAAGTTTATCTCACAAAGAAACATTAATATTGTTATGGGATTTTTTATGGGATTCCTTCTTTATTATTGACGAAGTGGATATCACTGACATATGGTTTCAACAGGATGGTACCACATGTCATACAGCCACTGAAACGATCAATTTTTTGCAGATCACATATCCCGATCGCATAATTTCACGACAATCAGCAGTTAAGTGGCCAGCCAGATCGTGTGATTTAATATCACTGGATTATTTTTTATGGTGCCATGTTAAGCGCAGAGTCTGTACGGAGCCAATTGAATTGATTTCAGCCTTAAAAATCGAAATCTGTGATGTGATTAACGAAATGGGATCGTCATTTTGCCAAAAAGTGATTAAAAACTTTAATGAAAAAATTAATATCTGTCAGCGGACATTTGGACATTTAGATTTTCTTCATAATCAGGCTTCTTCTGACACCGTGGTGTGAAATGAAGGTGCTAAATTTGACACTCACAATATCGTTAGACCAAACAATATGCCCATCAGTGGTCGCACCGATGCAAAAATATCCGCTATGCAGCATTGAGAATGAGTCTGAAACATCAACTTCTCGACGTTTACACGAATTGGGCATCGCTAGAGGCACTGTGAACAACAATTTGCATAAAGATGTTCATTTTCATGCTTAAAAAGTTCAAAACGTTTAAGAATTAATTTTTTCATTCCAGTCTTGTGAATCGTCTGCTTGAAAAACTGAACGAAAACAATGGATTTTTCAAACAAGCGAAATCGTCGTATGATGCAGTTTGTGGCCAAGTGGCATCATCGGCGCGTATTTTTATGAATATGAGTAAGAAAACGCCATTAACGTGAACTCTTAGTTCAGCAAAACGGTGACAGAAGTCACCCAAACAATTCAGTTACTGCATATCATTTGGCCTCCTCCTTCCGGTGATTTAACGTCGCTAGATAATTTTCACTGCAGCCATTTGAAAAAGCAAGTTTACTTGCACAACCCATAAACAACTGACACTCAGAAAAATTAAATCTGATACTTCAAAAAATTTTGAAGGTCCATGTAAATGTTGTGCTCTCTGATGCAAATAAAAGAGCTATTTTGAGAAAACCTTCACACTTGCACGATTCTGTGGACATAATTAAGAATAAAGTGGGTGACCATGCTAACAAGACCACTGTGGAGCATGCTATTCTGAAAGCAAATCACCTTAAACCATTCAAAGTAAAGAAAAAGCCACTATTTAGCTTTGCCGGAAAAGAAATGCGTTTGAAATTTTGCCAACGTAAATTCGGCATGGAGCAACGAGTTTAAGCTCCTGGTTTTCTCTGACGTTAAGAAATTGAATTTGAAGGGCCCTGATGGCTAAATTATAACTTTTACGATTCGATTCGGTAGAGTTACAGTGTGTGATGCAATTTTTTATTACGGCAGCTGTGAGCACCAGTTTCTAAGTTTCACTTTGGATGCTAAAACATTTTAGAGTATTCTAGAAAAGGCCTTTCTCTCGTTTAAAAATGCCCAAAAACATACTGGGCATTTGGTCAAATCGTGGATAGAGTCCAAAAGTGCCACACTTTTGAATTGGCCACAAGGCCTTATATTTGGGGATGACTGTCCAGAAAAATGTACGAGACTAGAAAGCACTTATCAGTTAAAGGTGAACTTATTGAGGCCGCATAAAGAGCATAGAGGCCCAATCACAGTTCCAGACCACATGGCGCATCATACAGTAACAAGTTGAGCATGCAAAGGCTTATAAACAATTGCTCTAGGTTTTTCAGAAGCCCAAATGCGGCAGTAATGCTTGTTGACCTGACAGCCCTGACAAGTGAAAAAATGATTTTTTTTAGAAAAACCAGCCGAATCTACAGCGATATGAATGATCGGTCGGCTTCAATTCTGGCACCAGTTGAACTCTGTAAGACTTCAACGTCAAATCCTTAAGCAAAATTCGCCATGTGGTGGTTTTGGATAAACCCCAATTGTTGAGAACGTTGAGAAATTGGCAAACTTGGATCTGCTTCACTACTGCGCGTCACAGCTGCGATGTTTTCAGATGAACGACTCGGTCGAACACGCATTGGTTTTCACAAATTTTGTGTTGAGCCTAACGACTCAAATCTAACGACCAAATTCTTAATACCGATCTCAGAAGGACGATTATGTTGTCCGAAAATATCATGGATTTTATGAAATGTAACTTTAACACAATCACCATTTCCATAGAGGATTTTAATCATTTTAATGCGATTTTCGTGCGAAATTGAATTCAAGGCATCTACTACGAATATGTTAAAAAACTAAATGTCAAAACTATCATGTTATTGGCCTTGCCACAATTGAAAAACATACTTCTTGTTGTAAAACACGATATAAATCAAACTGTGTCATAACATCTAAATGGAATTTATAACGAGAATAATTTATTCCAATCTAACAAAAGATCAATTCGTTTCACTATTTGCTTCAAAATAAAAAAAAAAACTTTTTTTTTCATGTTGTTATTAGACATTTCATTCTATAAGAGCTCTGGCTTGACTTTTTCTTATTGTTAATGCATGCTGACGACGCCTTTATAAGGATGAATGAATGAATGAATGGTGGTTAGTTAAAGCGCGTTAAACATGGTTAACAAAAGTATTGAGCCGAATATTTTAGTCTTTTGTAGATTTAAATGTCATAAAAATTACAAAGCGTTGCAATTTTCGTATTGTATTGTTGTTGCAACAATGGACAAAAGCTCTTTGCCTTCGTACAAAAAAAAAACAAAAACAAAAGCCAAAAATACATTTTTGCCGCTTTTACGGCAGCCAAGACTTCCTTTTTTATTTTGTTCTTGTTATTCTTAAGGATCCCTGGCCTTTATTTTCAAATATTTTTGGATTTTTTCCTAAAATGTATATCAATTACAAAGATTTTGAAGATTTAAAAAAGTTGATATTCATTTAAAATTTACGATAATAAATTATGTTTAAACAAGTAAAACATTATTGACTGTGACAATGGAATTGTTGTGGGTGCGAAAATTTGAGGTTAGGAAGTAAATTATCTTTCAAAAGACTTAAATGCCAAGAATTCAACTGCCAGGCTTTGTGAAAATTTACTATCATATTGGTGAAATTTTCACTGTATCACTTCGTAAAGGATTACTAGTCAGCTTTCCCTAGTAATCCGGTTCTCTCTGAAACCACTGAGTGTAATTAAATCACTATTGTTGATGACAACAGCCAATAGTAATAGGAACATAGCCACTGTACAGTAAAGTGTTGAGAACGAATGCGCATGAAACACTTAACGTTCGCAACAATTAAGCATCGCTAAAGGCACTTTGCGCAATATACTGCATCAAACAATCACCATCACGTTGATAAAGTCAAACTCTTTCAAGTATTAAAGCCCACCAGCCAGTGTTAGCGGTGAACCTAAATTGAACGAAAACGAAATCCTCTTTAGTGATGAGGCACATTTTCAATTAGGAGGTTATCTAAACAAAACAAAATTGTCGCACATGGGGCTCACAAAATCCACAAACAGTCCTCGAAAAACCCTTTACGTCCAAAGAAAGTGGCATCATCAGTCTGTTTTTTTTTGAAAACAAGCAAGGAAACGTGAATTCTCTGCGATACCAAACCATGATAACTAATTTTTGTGGCCACAATTGGCTAAGGTTGACGTGAGTAATAAGATTTACGCCTGTACCTAGCCGTGTAAGCCATAACCAGACGGTGGATCAGACCGGTGTGGATGAAATTTCGTGATAAGATTAGCATCTGCACCTGGGAGTAAGCCCTAATCATATGGTGGTCAAACCGGTGGGAATGAAAAGCAACGTCATTCACGCCCTAGGAAGCCGAGGACTAATTCCAGCAGCAGGTCTTTCATAGTTGCAATTTCAGCGGTTCCAAAGCAGGGTTACAAACCATTACTCCTTGCTGAAGAGCTGCAGACTATCCAACTCCTGGTCCAGAACACATGACTAGCATACTCACTGGATCCGGATCATTCACCCGTTGCTGTTATTAAAGGCGAGATGATCCTGGGCTCCATAATCAAGTTCATGCGAGCGCCGCAAAACCACAACCACCACGATACTCCCGAAGGACCAACCTCAATAATCAGTCAAAGAACTGCTAAAAGTCTAAAGAGACAATTAGCGGAACTCTGGGGCTTATTGATTCCCGGGGAAATAATGTGGAACTTCCAGTTGACACCTGCTTACCTTCAAAGGACAGGGCTCCTTATACCCCCAGCAGTACAGGTCTAAATGGTTAAGTAATTCATAAAGACCGATAAATGTGCCGCCGGGGGGGGAACCACTGTGGATGAAATTTACAGTCAGTCCTCGCCTTAGAAGGCCTTCAGATACATATATCCTCTAGTTGTAACTTCAAGAACTCGGAGCAGGCCAACGCCCCCACTCCTTGCTGAAGAGTTGGAGACTATGCAAATCCTGGTCCAGAACGCATGAACCTTAATAAAATTTAAGCCATTATGCTCACTGGACCTGGACCATTCATTGCGTTCGTTGTGAATGATCCTCAAACGAGGGCCTCGAAACCACAACCATCACGATACTCCCGAAGGGCCAACCTCAAAAATCAGTCAATGAACAGCTAAAAGACAAATAGCTGAGCTCTGGGACTTTACTGATTCCCGTGGAAATATAGTGGAATTGCTGGACAATCGGCTCCTGCTAGCCTTGAATGGGACTGGGATCCCTTTTACCCCCGTTGACACATGTAATGACGGTGAGATTCCGTCAAAACATATCAATGTGGGGTAATGTTGACATCAATAATCTTAAGTTTCAGCAAGATGGCGCCACAAGCAACACACTCACCCAAATTGCAAGAAAATTTGCCGGTTTCGTAATTACTCGCCGTCAATTAGCCATGTCATTCTTGTGATTTAATACCGTTGGATTATTGATTCTGGAAGCATTTGAAAGACCGGGTTTAAGTGAACAATCGACAAAAAATTAACGCTCTGAAAGAAAAATTTGATTAAGTAAGCGAAGCTTTGATGGTAAACACTTCTTTGTAGCCACAATTAGTTACTTTTGTCGTCAGTGATTTTTGGTTTTAGAAATGTCTTGAGAGTAACAATGTTGTGTTTAAAATATACACATTCTATAATACAGGTATGGATGATAACATCTATAATAACGATGATGATTCTGATGGTTTTTACTTAAATTCAAGTAAATATAACCCAGTACATATTTATATTTGAATAGAATGCAAGACTTCGGTTAAAGAGATTTATAAGGTTTGGATCTAAATAATATATAGAATGGTCAACGGAACTTCGGTCGAATAACGTATTGATGACCCACACATTTATCCAAGCAATTCAGTTCAGTGCATGTAAAATTTCTTGATTTGGCGATATTCATTGGCTATTAATGGGAGTCGTTTGAAAGACCGGGCTTATGTGACACACCCGAAAATAAATAACGCTATGAAAGATGAAAGTCGGGTCCGAAACGTGAAGCTAGGCGCCAAACAAATGTTTCTTTCAATAAATCTATTGTGACACGAGCTGTGTAGTATGTTGCGCTGTCTTGTTGAAAACACAGCTTTTGCCCATCAGGATTATTTAATTGATGAACGATAAAGTCATTAATCATGGCTGTATTACGGTCACCATTAACTGCAACGTTTTGGGCGGCATCGTTTTGAAAGAAGTACGTACCAGTGATTAAATTAATTAGTCAGTTATTTTGGATGTAACGGTTTCTAAACCTACACTTAAGGGACTATCGTCACTACATATATGGCAGTTTGTTTGTAGTGACGTTTGTAGACGCATTCACTCCAACAAACATCGCTAAACAAAATTCGTTTATGAAAATCGGGATTTGATAAATTAAACCGGTCCATGATTTTCAAAATAAATTTACACAAATTGGAAGAGTTGTTCATAAATCAGTTAACAGCTGACAAAATGGCTGCCAGTTAAAAAAAATGTTGCCATCTGGAAGTTCTGTATCACTGCAAAAAAAGCTCGATATTTAAAACTTTAGCCACTTTTCGAAAATGTAAAAAATTCTATTTTTGTATCTTAAATACGTGGTCCTTCAAAAATTAATTCTTTAGAATTTAAAGTTTCTGTCGGCATCTGGTCACTTTAGAGAGAAACTCTTTTTACAGTTTAAATTTTGTTTTTAGGAAAAAAATGTTTAATTTAATTTGATATCGAAATATTAATTTACTTAGGAGATCATAGATAAAATTCCGAAAATTAATTTAAGCGATCGAAAAGAGAGGGAATTAAGAATATACCACAGGCCTTGTTTTTATTTTTAGTCTTTCGTCAGCATCGCTAGGAATCACTTTCTGCGATACTTCTTGGCGGAAATGCAGGAAGGAACGACTTTCAAGCATTTTCTCAGCCAGGTTTAGGAAATTTTGAATTTTGATCATATGCTCCTTTTCTTTTTAGCTAAAGTTACTTTAATTTTTTACAGGTCCTGAAGCAGTTTTACAAGCAAAGACAACAGCAATATTAAATACCAAAAGTATGGTTTAATTGTTTTTTTAATTATTTTCTTTTACAAAAGTTCCACTACTTAAACCATCACAATATAATTTTGATTAACTTTAGGAGATAATCAAACGAAACCACTATTTAAAACAAGTTTAATGATACGAGTAAGTTTACTTTGTTATAACCACGTCTACTGGCTTGATTTACCTTTGCCTTTACCTCTAAATCTCTTAGTAGAATTAAACGAGATTAATCGGAACTATTTTCTTTGATCTCTAATGTGTATTATTGTTGTTGTTGGGTTTTATAAGAAGCTCTTCATAATCACCATTCACATTATCTCACAGCATACCGCTGCTTATTAAAACGAAATCAAATCTAATTAAATGCTTTTAAATGATTCACTGCACCGTATAAAAGTATTTAAACGAGTAACGAGGAGTATCCCAAATAACTGACTCTGTTATTACGAAAACTATATGAATTACTTTTGTTTGTTTCAAAATTTTTAATGTTGTTTTTCTGAAAACGAAACAGTGGCATTTTCAATATTCAATTGCCTTTGAAATAATAATCTTATTAAACTTTTTCATCACCAGCACCGTGGAAGTTGCTGTGGTGTGGGAGCATATAAATATTTAGAATTAAATCATTTTCGTTAGAAGCTAAAAATGTGTGCTAACGAACGCTCTAACGTCTGCCCTGTAGTTTTGTATTTTTTTTTAACTTTGAAATATTAAACTACACACACACACACCCATACACCCAGAGATCAATTTAATTAATTTTATTAGGTCGGCACATTAGACTTTGATCTTGTATCTTCTAAGGTGTAAAAGAAGGTAAGTCAATGCGGTGGCAAATGACGAACGATCTGATCTGATCTGATCACTTTAATGCTGCATTGCATTGTTGCTTGGCTTGAGAGTAGAAAAAGATTTCTATGCAACAATAACGTTCTTGGTTATTTTGTTGTTTTATAATTTTTTTTCTTTCAGTTTGTTAATTTTTATTAACAGGTTTAACGGCAGAGATTCTTAAGCGTTAAATAAGAAGAAGGGAACTCTGGTTTACTCTAGAACAAAATTGGAACGGAAACTAATCAAATGCAGGCACTTAATACAAAAACCACTTTTCTATAGAAAAAAATTATAACTAAGGAATTTGTCTTTAGAAAAATTTTTATATAATTGTTATTGATGGACTTTTTCTATAGAAAAATTATATAATGATGATTAAATTTGTCTATAGAAAAATTACATAATGATGATAAAATTTTTGTATAGTAAAATTATATGATAATGAAATTTTTCTATAGAAAAATTATATGATGATACAAATTTTTTTATAGAAAAATTATATAATGTTGATGAAATTTTTCTATACAAAAATTATATGATGATGAAATTTTTCTATAGATGTAGAAATTTTTCTAAAGAAAAATTATATGATGATGATGAAAATTGTCTATAAAAAAATTATATAATGTAGAAATTTTTCTAAAGAAAAATTATATGATGTAGAAATTTTTCTATAGAAAAATTTTATGGTGATGAATTTTTTGTATAGAAAAATTATATGATGATGTAATTTTTCTATAGAAAAATGATATGATGTAGAAATTTTTCTGGAGAAAAATTATATGATGTAGAAATTTGTCTATCGAAAAATTATATGATGTAGAAATTTTTCTATAGAAAAATTATATGGTGATAAAATTTTTGTGTAGAATAATTATATGATGATGTAATTTTTCCATAGGAAAATTGTATGATGATGAAATTTTTATTAGAAATATTATATGATTCTTTAATATCCCTAAAAATACTTTACTTAATTCGGATATCATTTTTCCGCATTTTGCAACAATTATTGGTTTAAATCATTTTATGTTTGCATTTGATTGCGAAGACCCCATTTTGTATGATTAAGAACATCTGCATAATCTCTCTACATTTAAAATGTGTGTATGAGTATTTATATGTATAGAAAATTTGAAAATTACATTCTTTCGAAATATTTCCATTCATGTTTTCACTTACGTACATTCTGTCCTGGTAGCCGGCACCTGCATCGTTTCATTGTTCTGCTTGTGATCAGTTTGTACTTTATTTATTTGGTTTTTTATGTTTTTAATTAACATTGTAGTTTTACCATTTTTGCTTTTTTATTGTAGATTACAAAAAAAAATAAAAGCAGTCATTAGAGCAAATTACTATCTAATCCTGTTATCTCCAAAATCATTTTTAAATTAACCTTAGAATTCTAGTAAAAAAAGAAAGTATGTAAGAGCAAAAGACAAGCTTTAATAAACATGAATTAGCTTAACGAGGCATGAACTAGCTTAATTGTCTATAGAAAAATTTTTTCGATGAATTTTTTTCTATAGATAAATTTTCTTCGAAAAAATTTTTCTAGAGACAATTAAGCTTATTCATGCCTCGTTAAGCTAATTCATGAATTTTTTTCTATAGAAAAATTTTGCTCGATGAATTTTTTTATATAGAAAAATTTTGCTCGATGAATTTTTTTCTATAGGAAAATTTTGCTCGATGAATTTTTTTCTATAGGAAAATTTTGCTCGATGAATTTTTTCTATAGAAAAATTATGTTTGATGAATTTTTTCTATAGAAAAATTATGCTCGATGAATTTTTTCTACAGAAAAATTATGCTCGATGAATTTTTTCTGTAGAAAAATTATGCTCGATGAATTTTTTCTATAGAAAAATTATGCTCGATGAATTTTTTCTATAGAAAAATTATGCTCGATGAATTTTTTCTATAGAAAAATTATGCTCGATGAATTTTTTCTATAGAAAAATTATGCTCGATGAATTTTTTCTATAGAAAAATTATGCTCGATGAATTTTTTCTATAGAAAAATTATGCTCAATGAATTTTTTCTATAGAAAATTATGCTCGATGAATTTTTTCTATAGAAAAATTATGCTCGATGAATTTTTTCTATAGAAAAATTATGCTCGATGAATTTTTTCTATAGAAAAATTATGCTCGATGAATTTTTTCTATAGAAAAATTATGCTCGATGATTTTTTTCTATAGAAAAATTATGTACGATGAATTTTTTCTATAGAAAAACATTATTTTTTTTCTATAGAAAATTTATTGGCGATGAATTTTTTTATAGAAAAGTGATGTGTGATTTTTTCTATAGAAAAATTATACGCGATGAAATTTTTTCAGAAAAACATATTCTTGCTGGAAATTTTTCTATAGAAAAATTATGTACGATTAATTTTTTCTAAATAAAATTTATTTGCGATTAATTTTATTCTATAGAAGATTTATGCCCGATGAATTTTTTCTATGGAAAAAAATTGTATTGGAAAAATTACATAAAATTTTCCTAGATACATTATGGCTGATGAAACTTCTTTATAGAAAAACTATTACTGACTAAAATTTTCTTAAGAAAATCATGACATGAAAATTTTCTAAAGAAATTTTATGACTGATGGAATGTTTTGCATTAAAAAGTTAGTTGTTGCGAAAAATTTTTATAGAAAAATTAAGACTGAAATAAAGAAATGTTAAGAGACATGCAATATTTTTATAGAAAAATTATGACATGAAATTTTTTATATATATATGGGAAATTTACAAGTGAAATGTTGTTTATGGAAAAATTTTTTTTTCTTCAATAATTATTTATTGTATCTTCAAGAAACTGAACTAACAATAAGTTTTAAAATCTTAAATTCTAAAAAAAAAGTTACATTAGTTCCGACCATGTCAAAACTAACCTTTTGGGTAAAAAAAATTGACATAAAAAAAAAAAACAAAACAAATATTTCTAAGATGTGTCATCTGTAGCACTGAGGATTAAAGCTGCGGTATCCCTCTTTTTTAATCGGCTATGTTCACTATAATCCAAGATATTGCGAGCAAGGGGATTAGGAGGGTCTTCAAGCTTCATTAAGTATTTGCCTGCGTATTTGATGATTTCTGTAGTCACCAGCGGTATGTCTAAATCACAATATATGTTTGAATTTCTGATGTACCATGGAGCGGAAGTTATCAACCGTAAAATTTTATTCTGTCCATGTTGAATTCTATCCACATTTGAAGCTGAGGCAGTGCCCCAAAGTTGGATTCCGTAAGACCATATTGGTTTCAAAATACTCTTGTAAATTAGGCTAAGTCTCGAGTTCCTGCCAATGAGCCAATGTAATTGTGTTAGCTTTGAGTCAATATGATGTTTCCATGTAAGGCGACGATCAAGATGTATACCAAGATATCTCACATAACTATGGTGAGGAACAATGTGAAGGTCACATGAATGCACTTTTGAAAGTTCACTTTAATTCTCCATAATTTTAACCACAACTCCAACTGAGTTATATGTTGCTGAAGATTTATGGAGGCTTGATAGGAGATTTCGTGCGAACTTAGACACGCTGTATCATCAGCAAACGTAGAAGTGTAGACAGTTTCACTTACAGGCATATCGCAGGTATATATCAAAAATAAAACTAAAAATTGTGACTGAATAAATTTTTCCATACAAAAATGTAGGCTATGGAAAAATTTTCTTTAAAAATATTTCGATTGATAAAATTTTTAAAAGAAAAAATTTTACATGCAATTTTTTTATAGAAAAATTATGACATAAAATTATGAGTAGCCCAGTTTTTGTTATAGAAAAAGTATGAAGCATGAAAATTTTTTACTGATGTTACGGATGTAAATATTTCTATTATTTGACAGACTGAGTTTTTTTTTGGAAAATTCATGACCAACAAAATTAAAAGAAAAAGGGAAGAAAGTAATAAAACGAAGGTTGACATAATTTGCAAAAGCTGTGTTAATGTATATGATCGTAAAAAAGTACGGAATCAGGAGAATTGCTAATAAGAGGCGGAATTAAGGTATCGAGGATTATCTTATCATCAAAACAGGTTCTTAATTAATACCTTTTTTTGGTAGCTACAGTTACGGCAAACCGTCGCATCTGAACTATTTGTTAATGCAGAAGAGCTAAAGCGACTAAAACTTTAATTCTAAAGATTTTCCTAATACTATTGAATTTAAAGGTGTTTTAGGTGATCACTTAATAAGAAAATAAGCAAAAACTATTATAACACCGCCTACCTTTAATTCACTAAGTTAAAGTTAGGGGTTCCTATTGTTTTAGGGTGCACGTGTTGTATTTACGAATAAAATTTTTTGTCGTTAACTATTTCCTGTTTTATTTTGTTAAAGGATGATTTATAAATTGTGACATGTTGTCATAATAACGTTAGATATCACAGTTGTTATATTTTTCTATTGTTGTTGTTGTTGTTTTTGCCATAATTATAAGTTATTAATCAAAATGTTTTTTTTTGCTTTTTTGCTTTTATATTTCTCTTTCATTAATTTTGTAATTTTGTTACACCTGCTTTTCGTTTGTCACAAATTTTTGTTGAACCTGGGTTTTTCTTCTTCTTCTTCTTTTTTTAGCTTTATTTATTAACAATGTTGCTGCTATTGTTGTCGTCTATTTAGAGCGTGATTGCATGCTTTTATTAATCAAATTATTGTTGCTTTTGTGGTTGTTATTTTTTAATGGTTCTTTATGGCTCTCATGCATTGTGTTTGAATTTTAACACTTGCTTTACTTTAACGCATACCGTCCAATTATAAATTAACTTTAAAAATGATGGCTGTTTTGTGGTTTAAAGAAAAATAATACTGAAACAATTGACAGACTAATGATTTATTAAATATTTAAATCTTATTATATTTTTAAATTTTTCTTATAGCTTTTGTAAAGAGACAACTTCGCACATTCTTTAAATACCACAAAAACAATAAATTAAAATTAAGTTCTTTAAGTTCCTTTTCAAATATCACTTGTGCCTTTTATTTTAAAAGCTTAATATTTATGTATAAAAAAACTACACTTAAATCTGCACCACCTTAACTGAAAAGTAAACGAGCCTAAGGCGGGCCTAAAATTTATTTATTTTTCAATGAAAATTTCTAATTAAGTATTAAAACTACTGATTTTAGCAGTTATTCGAATTAAAGTAGCACAAAAAATATTCGAATAATCGAATAACCGAAATTTTATTCGAGTAAAAAAAATATTTATTTATATATATATATATATATATATATATATATATATATATATATATATATTTCATTTCATGTACAATAAGACTAAATCCTATTTTTATAGTACAGGAACGCATTGGGTTACATTCAAAATTAACATAATTTTTTTTTAAAGTTAAATAAATTTTAAGTAAAATAAAATGTTTTTAAATAAAGTTAAATAAATAAAAAAATTTTTTAAAGTAAAAATTTAAATGCTTTTTAAAACTCTTTCAAATCGACTTTTAACAATTACAATCAATAATAGGGTTTTATCTCTCTCTTTCTGAAAATACTTTGTATTTCAAGAATTGGATTATTCCAGTAATATATTGAATTTTTGATTCCTTTTGTTTCTCTCTTTCTTTCTCGGAAAATACTTTGTATTTCAAGAATTAGAATATTGAATTCTTGATTCCTTTTGTCTCTCTCTCTCTCACTCTCTCTTCGAAAATACTTTGTATTTCAAGAATTAGAATATTGAATTTTTGATTCGTTTTATCTCTCTTTCTCTCTCTCCGAAAATACTTTGCATTTCAAGAATTGGATTGTTCGAGTAATATATTGAATTTTTGATTCGTTAGAAATCCTGCTAATGGTAAAAAAATAAACAAATGACATATATTAACTTTCATTCGATTAAAATATATTTCGAATAATTTTCAAGGAATATTAAAAAAGTTTCTGCATGTCTATTTTACCCGCACTTAGATAGGAGCACCAAATTAGTAAAGTACCAAGACATTTATGGGGTTTTACATTGCTGTTATGGTGGAAGACTATACCAAACGCGAGCAGCATATAAATAAACTTGCCACTCAGATACTGGATATTGATATCGAGGTATTTGTTATATAGTTTCAGTTTCTAGGCGATTGGGAAAAACGTATTTTTTTCAAATAAATATTTAGGAGTTTTTGTATATATTTTTTTGTGTAAAAAAAAGGGTACGGATCTTTATAAGTCTTTCAAAGCTAACCCTGTAAAGATTATTTAAAAGAGATCAAACGTGGTCAAATCTACGCAAACTATCGACATGTTCAATAATATTATTATATAGAACGTTAATGTTTTTTTATTAACGGCATCATAGTTACCATATAATTCACATCCATACACAAAAATTGGAATCAAGTATGCTTGGGCTAGCAAAGATCTTATCCGTAATGGAATGCAATATTGCGTGGTGCAAAGCGTCCGTAACTTCACATAAACCTGACCAACTAATGATCCGACCATTTTAAACAGTTGTTTAAATAAGACATAAGTGGTGATGCTGGAGAGCCCATAGGGAGGCCATCCTTCTGCAGGTTTATCCTATTATCAAATTGAAAATACCTGTTGTCTTCAATATGTAAAAATAATTCCTTCCCAGTATTCGTATTTTGTTCTATTATCTGCCATTTTCCCTCTCTAATCCCCAAAGCTGCTAAACCTGAACTGCTGGTAAACAAACTCATGTAATAATTTAGGCTATTATTAAGCAGCCATTATTTGTCTGTGTGTGCGTGTGTGTGTTTGTGTGTGGGAATGTTAATTTTTCTTACTTTTGATTTTACGCACATAAATTTATTAATTTATGACATTTTATACTGCATTACAATAACTGGAGCTGGTTTCGAAATTAAAGTATTTAGTTTAAATCAAATGCCGAAATTGCTTAAAACAACACTTTTTACGAAATAATAGTTGCCGCCGCCTAACTTGTCGCTGCATGCTACTTTAGCTTTATTATAAAAATAACAAAATTAATGAAACATAATTGTCAGCGCATTATCAATTTGATTATAAATTTGAAATTAAATTGTGGCTTAGACTTAAGACACCTTTAATTCTTACTGAAAATATGAGTGTGTTTCTGCTAAAAATAGATCGAGGGTAGAAAAAGAGAGAGAGAGAGAGCGGGATTAAACAGTTGTGGCCTCGAGAAAATGCATGGAATATTTGCTTTTCTTAAACTAATGCAAAATGTGGCATGTTGACACACGTCTGGGGTTTTAAACTTCACGTTTCGTATCTATTTCAGCACTAAATGTTTTTTGTTTTTGTTGCCTGTTTTACATTTTCCACGGTCTTTAGCATATTTTTCTGTTACAAAAAGCTATTGCGATACAAAAAGCTACTGCGATACTCATAATTTCGTTTGTTTATAACTTAAAATAGTTTTTGAGAAAATCACATTATTCTCTGGTTGCTTGGTTTTCATGTTTATGGGGCCCAAATTAATATTGGCTTGAGAGGTTGGCTACTTTAGAGTTTTTATTAATTATTATTTTGTTTGTTATCTTATGGTCAGATTTAAATTATTTAATTTAAAATATGGCAAAAACCAATGCAAGTAATGAAAACTAAAATATAAAGCCAGTATTCGAGGTGTGGGAGGAATGGTTTTGCTTTAAGAACAAGAGCTTGTGAGGTAACCGGAGTCCAACAGCTTATTTAGCGAACGACAGTATGGTTATCATAGGGCCGTTTTACAGGTGACTAGTTAGTCAGTTGTTCAACTACATAGACAAATTCGGAGAAAGTAAGGTGGTGGCTCTAGCTATTTCCAAGGCATTTAATAGATTGTGGCATAATCCACTACTGCCTAAACTTGTTGCTTTGGTGTCGGTATCTCCAGATTTCTCTAGAGTAACACTATATGAGTAGTTATAAATGTATTTTCATCAAACGAGTTTAAGAATAATTTAAGAATACCGCAAGGATTCGTTCTTTCTCCTGTCCTATTTTTTTATTTTTTTAAATGACTTTCTTTTTTAAACTTTCCACCCCATATAATCTTTCGCACCATTTTTCATTCGTATTGATACGGTAATAGACTAAACAAGGTGCAGGTGGGTTCCAAAAGGCAGCCCATGAGTGACACGCTCAATCGCAACCTCGCAACAGTCTCCGAATGGGGGCGCGTGAATAGAGTCGGTTTTAATGCTCGTGAGACTCAATGTTGCATGCTTACGCATAAATATGTGTTCGAAAATGATGCTGCATCCCTTAACATTGATGATGTAAGTATTAAGAAATCATGATGTCATGATGTTATTGACTTGAAAATCCATTGTGATGTTTTATAGACTCGGCACATTTTTCAGGATTCTAAAGAAGCTTTGAAGTGCCCGGGTTTTCTAAAACGGTGTAAAAGATACTTTACTCCATACGATCTTCGTGCTATTTACACCACCTATTTTCGTTTAAAAATGGCCGGCGCCCCAAAACCTATTTTGGAATTGCGTCCACAACGTACAAGAGATGAAGACAGTAGGGTTGTCAACCCTATAGATTCTCTACAGCTTCGACGCAATATGGGTTGCATTTCACCGTTTTACTACAATAGTTAAATACTTACACCTCAAGTCATCTTCTCTATATGGTGGTCAGTTTGGCAGACATCCCAAAACGAAGTGAACAAAAGAGCAATAACTACTACTGGGAATACTAGCAGACATTCTATTTCAGACAAAACGGCTTTAGAGGATTAAAATATAGTGGAGGTAATTTAGTTTAGTGACACTATATCACAACGTCCTAATTCATTTCGATAAGAAATAGATCATAAAAAATAATATCTGTGAACTGTGGCTAAGAGATGCTGCTACTAACGTGCACTGCCCTGTGTATACATAAAGCTTTAAAAAGTAAGATACGTTAAAACATGTCCGGCGGCATATTAAAGTTTTTTTTTTTTGCCAGAGGTAATGTGCGGAGACGGTACGGACAAAAGCATAAATAATTCGTAAAAACATTTTGACCATCACTGCGGTAAAAAATGAAATCAATAACGTCATTTATGTTACACCCTCCATAGAAAAATGAATAAATGATCTTTGGTACCAGCGACACTAACAAATGTCTCAAAATGTATGTGCGTTCTAATAAGGCAATACCGGTCGCCTGGACTGGCAGGAGCTCCAAACTGTAAGAGAAATAATTAAGGACTGTCGAAGTCCGACCAGTGACTTTTTACATGCACACTGATACCCCCTCGGTGGCACATTAATATGTTTTGAGGGAATCTCACCGCCATTATATGTGTCACCGGGGGTGAAAGGGAGCCCAGTCCTCTTAAAGGCTAGCAGGAACCAACTAGACCATCCACTATGTTTCCACGGGAATCAGAGTTCAGCTATTTGTGTTTTTAGCCTTTTAGCTGTTCTCTAACTGATTATTGAGGTTGGCCCTTCAGGAGTATCGTGGTGGGTTGTGATTTCGAGGCCCTCGTTTGAGTTGTGTGGGTCGGATCAATCACAATGAACACAATGAATGGTCCAGCTCCAGTAAGCCTGATTGCGGTTGTGTTCATAAATTTTTTTAAGCTTTATGTGTTCTGGACCAGGAATTGGATAGTCTCCAACTCTAAAGCAAGGAGTGAAGGTTGCGGCCTGTTCCGGGCTTTTGAAGTTGCAACTAGGAGTAACTGGAGGATATACGTATCTGAAGGCCTCCTAGGGCGAGGATAATGCTATATTTCATCCACAGTGATTATGGCTTATACAGATAGGTACAGATATAAATCTTGTCACGCATATGCACTGTTACCATGGAAACCAGTTGGCCGCAGGACTACGGCCCTGTTACTGCTTATTGGTAATGTCTGTTGGGGAATTACATAGTGGTTGTTTTTTAAATCGGCTGCTTTTTAAAGCGGATAGAGCTGTTAACGAGAACGATGGGTAACATCCAATGTGGGATGTTACACATGTAGCAGGACGTGGAGTTGGATAGTCTTCAACTCTCAAGCAAGAAGTGAGGACACCGTGCGATGCCATTCCAATTGCTTAATCATTCCTGCAGTGTATTTAACCCTATTTGCATTATAGATGAAGCTGAAATGTGATATAAATTGGCGGAGATTACAGCGATATCGTCTGCTTAAGTCGCAACTTTAACATTATCGAATTTAGGCATATCAGAAGTATATAAAGTACACAATATTGGTCCTAAAATGCTGCCTTGGGAAACACCTAATAAAAATTTAATGTATACATGATGCATCGTCATCAATTTAAATATATGAATTTTGTAATGCAAAATATTGAGCAGAAAGAATTTGTTTTAATTTAAATAGCAGTCTCTTATGCCACATTATTTCAAATGCCTGCATTATGTCAAGAAATGCTATACAGTAGTACAATTTTTCTACAGTGAGTCCGATAGTACTCTTACTATTATGTGACATTGTTCTGGTGTTGCATCATGTTGACGAAACCCAAATAGATAAACGGGTATAATGCTTTCTTTCTCTCAAATCGGCAATAATGCAAACAGCTCGAAAATGTTCGAAAATTTAGTTAATAGACCTATTGGTCTGTAGCATGAAACCTGGTTCTCTGGTTTATTTTTTCCAAATGGTTTATCTTTTCCAAATGCAGGGAAAATATTATAGTCTGAGTTAAAAACTTCTGTCTTTGTTTTTAAAATAAAAGAGAGCGAGGGAATTTTTCAAAATGTTTTGTTCGCTTTCTTATTCTTGAAATGCGGTAACCCTGGTTTATTGTTGCAAAACAAAGAACTAAAGCATAAAACACTTTCATTTCAGTTTTTTTTTTTATAGAATTTAGACAATTTTGTAGTTAAAGGCGATTTAAAAGTAAAAAAAAGAATAAGCGAAATGCGTACGTTTGCAAAAATTAACGAGTTCTCATTTAGTGACTTATAAATGCTTTTAATTTAATTTTCTTTTTTTGACTTTCGGTTGCTAAAAAGAGGTTTAATATGAATTAAAAACAACTTCAACAAGTATCATGTGGCATGCAAAGTCTACACTTTAAATGTAATGAATGAGTGCAGGCCTCGTAAATTATGGCATTAGTGATGAAAACAAGCAACTGAAAAGCTAATACGACATTTGAAATAGTTGAAAAAAAAAGATAAAAAACATTAGAATAACGCAACTTTAAAAAATTAACAAGAAAAATATTTAGAAAATTGTAATTTACATTCTCTAGAAAAATAAGCCCGAAGGCTGTTTGCTGAATGTCTAAATGAATTTAAGATTAAATAAATGATTTTTGGCATAGTGGTATTTTAACATAAATTATTATTTTATTGCAAAGCCAACTAAAATGACATTCATTAAATACTTAAGAGAACACAGCATACACTCACCCATAATACAGGCAAAGTTTGGAATTTATAAATTTTAAATTTCAGTATGGTTTTTGTAAAAATGTAAAACCAACAACAAAATATATTTAGCACAGCTTGAAATAATTACAATCTCAAACAGTTTTAGCTTGGCAATTATCGGGATAGTTTCTTTTATTATTAATCTATTTCTTCTTTTCTTTCTTAATATTTCTCATTTCCTTTTGCGTTAATTTTGCTGTTTTTTTTCGCTTTTTAATGAGAAAATGACAAGAACTTGATTTTCGTTTTGACTGGGCTTATCATGTTTTTAATATCGATAAACATAAATTGTTTAAACAAATATTAACATAATATAATATTCTATATATATTGTGTTTTATGCCGCCAAATATTACAAATAATTTACAGGCCTTAGGAGATCACATCTTAGGCCACAGCAGATCGCTATGATTCCTAACCTAAATGACAAAGTGATTTTGTATAAAAACTGTTTTGGAACATGTTTTGGATTATTGCATATGATTTCAATATCCTGCTGATGTTAATATTACGTTATAACAACAAAATATTACCACTTGAAACAAGTTAAGTTTGCAACTAATAGAGGAGCGCTGCAAAAAAAATAAAGAAAAATAAATGAAAAATGCAAAAAAAGCCAGCACCTGACACAATCAAATTATGTTGAATGAAATGCTGAGATAAAGATCATTAAACAACCAATCGTCAACGATTTTATAAATAAAAAAAAAAATTCAAGAAGACTAAATGGTAGAGCAAATAATATTTAGTTATGTTTAGTAAAGAGGGCCAATTGATAATTATTAAAAGTTTTAAATTTAAAATTGCTTCAGGTCTAATTTAATGTTAATTTTAAAAGCAAAGAACTTTAGAACTGGAAGTCCTCCCCCTAGACAGATGATTTCACGTCTATTGGCTTGTCTTTTGTACTTAAGCAGATAGAGGCCCTGTTAAATTTATATACATTCATTTTAAATTAAAAAAAAAAGTTATTAAAATATCTTTAATAATATCTTTATTTAATATCTTTAATAAGTTATTAAAATATAATTTTTAAAATTGAAGGCAGCCCTAATCTGCTCGTATAAATCAGTCTGCGTTTTTTTTTTTTGTTATTTATTAATAAAAATTTTTACTGTACATATATATTCATTTCTGTAACCGCCTCAGCACCATATAGGCATTATTGAGGCAAGTTAGTATTACTTAACTGCATTAAGGTACAATATTCAAACTTAGAGTTATACTAAATAAAGTTATAAATATAATATAATAAAACTTAAATTACAGAAGCGTTTCAAATTTTCCGTACAAGAGGTCTTTACATTTAGACCTAAATATGAAATTCTGTTAACCGTTTTTATTTCTAACGGTAGAATGTTATATTTTATACTACCAATATAGTCAATACGCTGCCTAGTCCTTTCAAGTTTACATCTTGGAATTTGTAATTTATTTGCTTTTCTCAAATTGGAATGTGATTGATTTTGAACAAAAGATGCAGAACGATGGCCAACGTTGTGCAAAGACTTAAATACATATTTCAAAACCTGATATTCACGCAGACCATAAATTGTCAAAATTATTTTAGAAATATCTCTATACAGAGATGGTGTTGGGTAAAATATTGGCAACTTATAAATTATTTTCAATGCTTTATTTTGCATGCGTTGAAGAGATTTTAATACATTACTATTCTTTTTGTAAGCATACACAACGCTCAAAATGTGATTGTATCACTGCTTGATTAATCAGCAGTTTAAATTTATTTTTAAACTTATAAGTAATTTATAACTCATCGGAATCATTTTCAATCTAAGCAATTTTATTTTTCGTGCTTGATTCCTTTAAATAAATATTTCATGATATTCTCACGAAATATTTATTACAAAAATTTTTATTAAAAAATAAACATTTTATGATATTCTCATAAAACATCTATTCCAATAAAAATAAAAATATTTGAAATGTATTACTGCGGGGGAGAGCAAATCCATATAGCAATTTCACTATTGCTCAAGTAGCTCATCAGTGAATTTTACCCCAATATTTTTCATAAAATTTGAAAAAAATTAAAAAAAATTATATAAGAAAATATAAAATTTTTAAAAATAAAAGAAAATTATATTATTATGTAGTTATAAAAAATAATTATCGCCAAATTATCGTTATAAAAAATAATTAGGGCAAAACAAAAAAGTAAAGTGAAATGACCTATTGCGTCTGTTAAACAATAAAGAAATTTCAAAAAAATCTTGTGAACACAAAAAAAGCAAAATGCTACATTTAAATTCCATAAACTAAGATTAGCAACCAGAAAAACAAAATACATCTACATTGAATAATAAGAACAACAGCTTGTGTAGTAAATGCTATTGTAGAACTTTGCAAAGGTATTCGAGCTTTATTTAGTTACTTGTAGAATACCTCAAATTAGTATACTTTTGAGTCTTATGAGTCACTCAGTCTACTGATGATGAACGTGATCGAGCGAAGACACAACAGTTAATACAGCAGCTTTTATCCATTAAAATGTTAAATTAACTATACTTTATTATTGTTAACGAATAATATAATATAAATAAATTGGGTAATTTAATAAAAACTCTCAAAGCTGTGTATAATTACTTTGCAATAAAAGAACTTAAGAAACCAGATGTTTATTAAAGGACTAATATGTTATTATAGAGCTTAACCAAAGCTAAAGCCTAAATTTGAAATTTTCAAAATTCGATATTTCTAAACACCGCACATCATTCATATTGTCTAAAACTTTTCAACCTACCCACGTTGTTTTTTTATATGCAAACATTTAAATGCCAGTAAATTTGTATTTGCAACATTTTACATGTGATTTTACATGTTGGTTGGGAACTTGTGACTCTGGCTACAAAAGCAAACAGGCAAGCGGATACTCTCACAATCTTATTATGTTGTCCCGTTGTGTTGGAACTACCGGGGATTCATTTTATCCTCGATGAAAAACTATAAAACTTACGTTTTTATAACAAGGCGGCATATGATTACAAATTAAAATGCCTGACTTATGGCTTGTACGACTCACGCTTCTACGACAACTTGTTAAGCTGCTGGCCGTAAATTCAATTAAATTGCCCATGCTCGTGTTTTTTATATAACGATTGTATAGATACTCATACCACATTAAATATTTGTTGTCTTTTATGATCTTGTTTGTGATCTTGTTTGTGATCTGTACTGTTTGTTGGCTTTCGTTTACATTCAAAAATACTTGGGTGGACATAATAAAAGTATGTTTATGTTCATATTAAAGATAAAGATATTTAAAGCTAAATACTTCCAGAATATATGAAGTTAAGAAAACAAAGAAAAATTACAAAAACAAAAAATTAAGAATAGAAGAAAAGTACGAACCTAAAATTGGTATAAAAAAATTTTTAATTTTTTGCAGCAGATCCCTTCAAGAAAATAATTTCTTTCATTATTTTCCTTCGTTTTAGAAGTCTGTCCCGTAATAAAGGTTTCGTGTTTTGTATTTTCTTTTGTTTTTGGCTTTTTTAATGCAAGACTTTTTGAAGTGCTACAAGTGACAAGATCATTTCATATTGTAATGCCCTCTCAGCAAGTTAACCTGGCGTGTACGTTGTCTTAAATTACATTAACTAAATATTTAATCTATTTTCTGACTTGTTGTCTTATTCCTTTATTTCCTTTGTGTTATTATTATTTTTATTAGTAGTGTGTGGGATTTTTGTTTTCCTATTATAATTTTTGCGCTTTTTGTTATCTGAATAGTGCATTAAACCGCAACGAATTGGGTTGTTTATGTGGCTCTCAACGAGATGAAACAATTGTAGTCAAGTTTAAGTGTCTTTTGACTCGACTCTTTAGTTAACCATTGTTAACAAAAATGTCAAAGATCGTAAAAACAACACACTCACGTTTGTATTTAAAGTATAATTTAATAGCAGGAATTAAACCTGTGTGTGTGTGTGCATGTGTTAATTTTAAAACTCTTGTTCAATGAAATGTAAAAGAAACTACGACAGTTATACATTGTTAAGATGAGTATTAAGATAAAAAGATAAATTATATTTATGGCAACACAAAGAAGTGTTGAAAACATTTAGGACCTTCACATATTAACATAATTGAAAAACAGCATATTGCAGTGGTTCCTCTAAACAGTGTCAACTTACAAATATTTACAATTTTTTCAAAACTACTTTGATATCAAGAAATAGGCAGCAACTTTATATTTTAACTGCGTTAACGTGAAGAAAATGATGCAAGATTTAAGCAGTGGGTAGATAGGACTACTGTACCTCGATTACTTGCAAAAATTGAAAATTAAAATTTTAATTTAACTTTCCTTAAGGGAACTAGAGCGACATTTTTCTATCGATTTCTTGCAAAAAATACAAATAGAAAAAATGTCAGTAATAATTCGTTTTTAAATAGTGGCAACACCGACAACATGAGAGTTTTCACATTTTTTTTAACGTATTCGTAGTAGATGCAGTGGCATTTGTTACAATGAATTCAATTTCTCACGGAAATCGCATTAAAATATTTAAAATCCACTATGAAAATAATGGTTCTGTTAAAGTTACATTTCGTAAAATTCGTGATATTTTCGGACAACATAATCGGCCTTCTGAAACCGCTATTAAGAATATGGTGGTTAAATTTGAGTCGACAGGCTCGATACAAACTGTGCGAACACCAACGCGTGTTTGACCGGGTCGTTCAACTGAAAACATTACAGCCGCGAGCCACAGTTTTGAAGCAGATTCAAATTTGTCAATTCCTCGATGTTCTCAACAACTGGAGTTATCCAAAACCATCACATGGCGAATTTTGCGTAATGACTTGACTTTGAAACCTTACAAGGTTCAACTGGTGCTGAAATTAAAGCCGACCGACCATTCAACAACCGGCTGGTTTTTCTGAAAAAATCATTGCTTCAGACGAAGCCCATTTTTACTGATCAGTGTTGTTAGGTCAACAAGTAAAATTGCCGCATTTGGGCTTCTGAAAAATGCATGCACACGTACACACTCATGACTCATGAATGAATGAATGAATGCGTTTTTAAAAGGATTACATTTGTGAAAAAGTTCTATAATCATAATTGTGTGTTTCTATAAGCAATATCGCAATTTCTTTTACATCCTTATGATCCTCAACGGCCATTGACATGTTGCTGAAACCCTTAATAAGAAACCTTTGCATGCTCAACGTGTCACTGTATAATGCGCTACATGGTCTTGAGGCGCGATTGGGCCGTTTTTGAAGATAAAGCAGGAAATGCAGTAACAGTCAATGAATCACTCTATAGCGAGTTGTTAACAATTCAATTATGGCTTATTATTAACTATGTATATAACACTGACATGTGGTTTCAAAAGGATGGTGTCAAATGTCACACAGCCAATGAAAACCCGATCGCATAATGCCACGACAATCAGCAGTTAAGTAGTCAGCCAGATCATGTGATTTAACACCACTGGATTATTTTTTGTGGGACTATGTTAAGGAAAGAGTGTATAGGGAGCCAATCGAATCGATTTCAGTCTTAAAGCTCTAAATTCGTGAAGTAAGATTAACGTAATCGCAGCGCCATTTTGCCAAAAAGTAAAAACCTTGATGACAAAATCGACATCTGTCAGCGCGGTCGTGGTGGATATTTGCCAGATATCATTTTACAGTCGTAATTGCTGAACTTTTCTTTTCGTAATACAACAGTAAATTGAAGCATCTTCATATACATTTTTTTAAAAATCCTGTACCTGCTTAGGCGTTATGCGTTACGCTTTTTTGAATAAATAAACAAAAATTCTGAGTTTTTAAAAAGAAAAATATTTTTATTTATATAGTTTGTCTCTTATAGAGGTGTCGATCTTTGAAATAGATGAATTTTTTTAATTGGGTATAGTTTTACGTCATCCCTCGTCAAATTCGGTTTGTAAATAAACCGGTTTCGGCTATGAGCCATCTGCAGCGTTCTCTTTATTTGACACAAAACTTTATTTAAAAGATAATCTTTTTGCATTAAAAGTTAAAATATTATTTCTGGCATATAACCGCCACAGCGGGTTCGGATGGAGTCTAATCTAGAGGTCCAATTTTAGGTAAGTTTTTGACACGGCAAATGTTCGTTAAGGGCTTAACGACATCATATATCTCCACAGAAAATAGTCTCATAATCCTGAAGGCCAATTCATGGTTCCTACACGTGAAGTTATGCGGTTACCCAACGTTTTCTTAAATAAATCAATTGTTAATAGAGCTGTGTGACATATTGCATTGTCTTATTTAAACCTGCACATCATGTTGGTTTATTTGATGAAAAAAAGTCAGTAATCAGGGCTTTGTAGCGATCAGTATCTTTGTCTTATTGATCGAAAGTTGTCTATAATTACAGGTGCAGAAAAATAATAAGCGCTCACCGACCAACAAACTGTTAATTAGAATGATAATCATCAGATGGTAACTACGTGATAAGATTTACATCTGCGCCTGGCCATGGAGCCTTAATCAGATGGTGGTCGAACCACTATGCATAAATAGGAACGTCATGCTCGTCCTAGGAAGCCAAAGACTAATATTAGCAACAGGTTTTTCCTAGTTGCAACTTTAATGATTACATAGCAGGGCTGCAAATCATCAGTCCTGTCCAGAACACATGTCTAGCATGCTCACTGGACTGGATCATTCACCTAGGGTATCATTAACGGCGAAATAATCCAGGCCACCATATTAAAAAACAAATCTGATGTGGGGCCGCGAAACCACAACCACCTCGATACTCCCATATAGGGGCCAACCTCAATAATCAGCCAGAGAACAGTTAAATGTCTAAAGAGACAAATAACGAAATTCTGATAGCTAACTGATTCCCGTGGAAATAAAGTGAAGTTCTCAGTTGACCCCTGCTGCCTTCAGGGGACTGGACTCCCTTTTTCCCCCAGTTGCACAGGTCTAGATAGTCGAAGTTTTATAAAGACCATGTAAATGTGCCCTCGGGGGGTACATCAGATGGTAAGAAGTCAGCATTTCTGGCAGAAAACGTTCGATTAATTTACCTTTCATATAGGTAAATAGTTTTAGATTAGAAAATATTGTGGACCGCCAAAAAATTTACACTTAGTGCTGAAGTAAATTATTACAATAGCGTCATTACCTTTCTATAAATCTCCCGTTGTAAATAATGTAATTTACAAACTAAGCGAAATTCTTTAGTCATCTGAAGTTTTAAGAGACGTTATTATATTTCGCCAGATTGCAAAGTTCACTCTCTTCAATATTACATAAATCCTAGTGGACGCAGTTTGAGATACTGCCCTGTAAGAGCAGCTTATAAATTTATAATTTGGAAAGAGATTGATGTCGATAAAATACGGCTGTGGTTGATATTCATTTTTTAAAGGTTTTTCTTTTAATTCGTCTGTCTTTTATAGCTAAATCTGAATGGGGGTTTTATATTTTTTAACATGGTATGCGAGAAGTACCATTATTACAGAGTTTCCAAATTAGTGTGTTAAGTACTGAAACACTCAGTGTATTTACTGCTAACACTACACGCAACCGTTTCAGGTCTCGCTGTTATACACCAATACAACGGTAGGTGCCCCTGTAGGCTAGTAGGTAGGGTGCTAGCTTACATGACTGGGGGTTGTGGATTCGATTCCCAACAAAGACCTTGATTTTTTGTTTTACTACAAATAAAAATTGACTGTCGGTGGGGCTGCTCAGTGATGAAGGCATAGTCATTGGTCACTGAGCTGTCTTATACGTTAGTTAATTTCCGTAACTATTCTTCTACTTTCACCACCTGTCGAGCTCTTCTCTATCCCTTTCCTAAGGAATGTAGCACGGTCTAAATAGGCATTGTTGAGCTGAGGTGCTACTTCTCTTTAAAAACAAAAAAAAAAATTCATTGTGTAATTCGTTTAAAAAGAAGCCGATATTTCTTTTGAAGCGTTTTTGCGTAACGAATTATTGATTAAAGCTGGAATCAAATAATAATTTGAGCAGCCCATTATGCACACCAAACAGTCAGTTCTTCTAAACGCAAAACGGTGTTGCAACAAATCCTTAAGAAACGTCATCTTACCAAATACGGCAGTTTTATTTATTTGATGTATTCATTCAAATAAATATGAGGAGCTTCTTGGCAATCCATAAGCAACTGATGCTCTGAAAATAAAATTCAGTATTCAGGCTGTATTGCCGTAGTTTTTGAAACTTTGCTGCAAAATGTGCTTAAAAATTTTGTAAAAAGTGGGGTTGAATGTGGCCGTGCATATTTCATTATTGATAACCATAGTTTTACTTTATATTGGTATTGATAAAAATAAAGTTGTCCAAAAAAAATGTTTGTTTTAAGCCAATTTACTTACTAACCTTAAATTTGCCCATCCACTATTTAATTTTTATATTAATTTGCTGGTTGATTTTGTTTTTGCTTTAACCGAGCATATGTTTATTATCAGTTAATATTATATTATTGTAATAAATTTATTGCTTACTATTTTCAAATTTTAATTAAAAATATGCTGTCATTATAACTATTTCCAAATAAAGCCAAAGGAAGCTTTGAAAGCTTATTTAAAAAGTTCAACAAATGTTGGTAGTTGGGTTTTTAAAGTATATTTTTTGGTATACAAAGTAAAGCTGGCTGCAGATCATTTACATTTTTATTATTTTATTATTATTTTATATTTTATTATTATGATTATTCTCATAAACCGTTGGGAAGTTTTCAGGTATTTAAAAAGTTCTTAGAATTAACACATAAATTAAAATGAAAGAAAAAATTAACAAAATTTTCTTACTATTAAAACCATCAAAGTAGCTAATCTCAGGCACATACCGCAGACAGCTGTGGTCCAATAATAATAATAAAAAAATAAATAAAAACAATTAGTCAAGTGGCATGTTACTGCTGGATGATGTGCCCCTGCCTATGGCTCTACAGCTTGTTTAGAACTTTACGTCTATTCTAATTACCACAATTACTTAACAATATAAATTTATTCAATATATATATTTTTTATTACTTGTACCCGTTCCAGTGCTAGTAGCACAAGTAGTTGACTGCCTCTTGTTGTTTAAATCACAACAACGACAAGCAACATTAAAGCAACATCCATGATTTGTGCTGGTTGGTATGAGGAAAAAAAGTCAAGTATTAAAACAATTAAATGCATGCACAAGACGGTGTTTCCGTATACAATAACAACAACAACAGCAAAAACGACAATAGCAAATAGGCAAACAAGCATCCATCATAGCACAAGTACTATTTCAAAATATACATATTTTTTTTATATATTAATGTTTATGTACAACAGAAGACGCCAAACTCAAGTGGTTTGTTGTCGTTTGTTCAAATTAGAAAACATTAAAACGATAAAATAAATTCATATGAATAATTATTCAATAAATTATTAAATGAACGAAGAAGAAGCAAAACAAGAAGAAAATAAAATTAATGTTTTATTTAATATTGTTTACTAAATACCTAAAATTACTTTACGACTTAAAGTAAGACAGCCGACAAAAGGATTTAGAAACGATCACTTAACAACAGGACTATTACAGTAAACCAGCCAGTAGATAAGTAGCTGTATTTTCAAGCACTTAAGGAGTCTAAACTTTAACAAATTAAATATTTAAACAAATAAACAAACGCTCCAGACAAGTGATTTAATTTAAAAAAAGGAACGGAAATAAGGAGGTACTTATGTTGCCCTCTCCCACATTATTTAAAGTGCTCTAGATTAAGTGTAATTAACACAGAATGTATTTTCTTGCATCAGTAAAGGATCTACAAAAATTATTATTTAAAGTGCTTAACTTTGACAGATATTTAAACCTAAAAAAGATACATGTCAGAGATATCATGGTAATAAGTGCCAGGGATATCGGGTATTGCCAAACGTACTCTTATTATTTTCCGTCTTATCTGGCTATTGTTCTCTTAAAGTTAATAGTGAGCGCTTTCGATGTGAAAACATCATTGTCAAGCCGTGATATAATTCGTACTGGTGAGTCAGTGTTCCCATTTCGGTAGTTCTGTTGTTAAGTTCGTTTCTATCCAGCGCCAGCCACCTGGAACTTTATGCAAAGTAAATCTGTTAATACCTCCGTCTTTCAATATTATCTAGGTACGTGTGTCCCTCTGAGGGTGTTTTTCGTTTGTTCGTGTGCATGAGTAGTTTCAGTAGTCTGCAAATTGTATCTGAGGTCGTGTTAACCTGGTCGTTTATAATGTCACTGTTGAAAGTTTTTGTTCTGTAGATTTCCATGTTTTCAAGAATGTCTAGTCTTTGTCCTTTTTTGTTGGGATGTAGTAATGTCATACATTCATCTATTTCCCTTGGTAAGTGTCAGTGAGTGTTAGTTGGAATCTTCTCTTTTCCGTTTGTATGAGCGTATGTGTTCTGTAAACCTTGTTCTTAGTGTCCGTCCAGTTTGCCCTATTTTAGTTTGTTTGTAGGTACAAGTAAGTCTGTATACCCCGCTGGAACTAAATTTGTCAGTTGTTTCTGTCGTTTTTCTGAGATTATGTCTCAGAGTGTTGCCAGTTTTTAATGCTGTGAGTATTCCTTCTTTGTAAAGAAGGTTAGTTAGTTTGTATATTTCTCGTCCTGTGTAAGCAAAAGCTGAGCCGTCGTGCTGTATTGGCTGTCTCTTTTTTTTCTTAATTTCTGTTTTTAGTGTTGTATTGTCTGAGAAGTTTATCGATGGTAGTGAGTTTGTAGCCATTATCTATAGCTATGGTGTGATCCCCCGGGGGTTTATTTATCGGTCTTTATGGATTACATCTGCACCGGCAGTGAGCCATAATCAAATGGTGGCCATTACCACTATGAATGAAAAGCAACGCCATTCATGCCCTAGAAGGCCTTCGAATCCGTGGATCCTCCGGTCACTCCTAGTAGCAATTTCAAAAGCTCGAAGTAGGTCGCAGCCCTTACTCCTTACTAAAGAGTTGGAGACTATCCAACTCCCGGTCCGGAACGCATGAAGCTTAATATAATTAAGAACACGACGGCATTCATACTCACTGGACCTGAACCATTCATTGTGTTCATTTTGAATGATCCGACCCACAAACTCTCACAAGGGCCTCGAAACCACAACCACCACGATACTCCCATATAGGGGCCAACCTCAATAATCAGCCAGAGAACAGCTAAATGTCTAAAGAGACAAATAGTGAACTCTGGGGCCTACTGATTCCCGTGGAAATATGTGGATTGTCCAGATGCCTCCTACTAGCCTTTAAGGGGCCTGGGCTCCTTTTTACCCCGCAAGACAACAGTCTAAATGGAATAGTAGGTTCCAAAAAGACTATCATGAGCCCCCGGGGGAACTTCTGCGGGTATAAGGGAGCCCAGTTCCCTGAAGGCAGCAGGGGCCAACTGGAAGCTCCACGTTATTACCACGGGAATCAGTAAGCCCAGAGTTCCGCTAATTGTCTCTTTAGACTTTTCTCTGACTGACTATTAAGGTTAATCCTTCGGGAGTATCGTGGTGATTGTGGTTTTGCGGCCCTCGCATGATTTTGATTATGGGGGCCAGGATCATCTTGCCTTTAATAATACCAACGGGTGAATGATCCGGATCCAGTGAGCATGCTAGTCACGTGTTCTGGAGTAGGAGTTTGATAGTCTCCAGCTCTTCAGCAAGGAGTAGTGGCTTACAAGCCTGCTTTGGAACCGCTGAAATTGCAACTAGGAAAGACCTCTTGCTAGAATTATTTTTATAATTTGGCTTACTAGGGCGTGACCACCATCTGATTAAGGTTTAAGGCCAGGTGCAAATGTAAATCTTATCACGAAATAGCCATGGTGTAAATTGTGTCGAGTTCTTTGTTGTACTTATCTGGAGTAAGTGGGATTATCTTAAGTCTGTGTATTATATGTCTAAATGCTGCTAGTTTTTGTTGGGTAGGGTGGTTCGAGGTGCTGTGGATGGTAGTGTCCGTTGTAGTTGGTTTTCTGTAGATGTCAAATGTTAAATAGTCAATTCCTCATGTTATGGTGATGTCAATATAATGCAATGTAATGTCTTGTTCTTGTTCCATTGTGTTTAAGTTTGCTAAAATTTGTTTGCCGTTGTCTTGTTCGCGGATTTATATGATGTCATCTACGTATCTATAGCAATGAGATAATTTGTGTTCTTCCATTAGTGTTTTTGCATGTAAACGTGTTGAGCTTTTAACTTATTTTGAGCAAAAATTTCTAGATTTATCAAAATGGTAACATTTTAGCGATTTAAAGTTTAAACGCTTAAAGATTTTTCTAACTTTCGGGGTTTTCAACAATAAGTTTGTTTTCAATTGTGCCAACACAAACAACATGATAATTTTGTCTTTTGCCATTGCCAATACATCGAGTACGTTGGCAATTGTTACAAGGAATTTAATTTCGTACGAAAATCTTATTAAAATAATTAAAATTCACAATTTACATTTCGTAAAATTCGTGTGATATTTTCGGACAAAATAATCGTCCTTTTGAGACTGTTATTAGGAATATGGTCGTTAAATTTGAGTCGACTGGCTCGTTACGAAAATCAACGTGTGTTCCACCGGGTCTTTCAACTGAAAAAATCGCTGGCGTGAGCCACAGTGTTGAAGCCGTTCCAAATTCCAAATGGGGGTTATCTATAACTACCACTTGGCGAATTTTGCATAAGGATTTGATTTAAAAGCCTAACAAGCTTCAACTGGTGTAAAAATTAAAGCCAACCGACCATTCACATCGCCGTTGGTTCGCTCAATTCATTTAGGAATTTTTTGAAAAAATCATTTTTTCAGACGAAGCCTATTTTCACTTTTCAGGGTATATCAACAAGCGAAATGGTCGCTTTTGGGCTTGTGCAAATTCTAGAGCGATTATTGAGAAGAGTATGTATCTATAGTGTGCTATGTGGTCTACAGACGTAATTGAACTGGTTTTTTTTAGAAGACGAGGCTGGAAATGCGGTAACGGCCAATAGATCACACTATCGCGAGATACTAATAACTCAATTTTGGCCTATTATAGATGACGGGGATATCAGTGACAGGAAGTTTCAACAGAACGGTGCTACATGTCATACAGCCAATAAAACGATAATTTTATTGCAAACCAAATTAACTGATCGCTTAATTTCACGACAATCAGCAACTTCTGTTTTATTGATTTAATTCTAAAGTAGAAATATGGAAATTAATAACGGAATAGAATGTCGAGCAAACGTCCCAACACTAACTTATGGAGAGAGGTCTGCTCTTTTTACAAAATTTTGAAGTATATAATGCAAGAAAGCATGAAAAATTTCACCTTTTAGAACATCAGTTATTTGTGGTTTCTTATATCACATGAACGAAGGGGCCATTTAATATCGCCAAATCGAGAAATTTCGAGAACAGTAGAAATCTAATGCAATAACTGAATTGATTCGATGGCTGAGTAGTTTGTGGCCCCGCTTTGCTAAAACCAAAGGTCATTGATATCAGCAGTAGCCTATTGTGGCCACAAAAACTTGGTTATCATGTCCTCTTAGTCTACGCACTAGCTTTAATGGATCAGCATCCTTACATTGGTTTTTGATTTGTGAGAAAAGAACACTGTTTTCCATTTAGCAAAAGTCCATTTTACATGTTTCTTGACATAATCAAGCCTGGCTTGTCTATTCTTTTGACAAAGAAACGGGGCTTTTTTGCGGTTTAAAAGCCACTTTCCACAGTGTAAGGCTTAATTGGAGTTATGTTGCAATGGACTTTATTGATACCCTTTTATATAGCTCTAATTATGGGCATGTCCTTGAATTTGCGCTATCAACTACCTCCATGGGCTGTAGTTAAAAAATACGTAAAAGGAAAACGGCTGATAACACGAGAACCAAGGCTATGTATGCCAAATTTTTTTTTTGTAAGACACGTCACTCCTTCCTCTTGATTGTGAGATCATTAGTTATTTATTGGTTTACTTGCGCTGAATATTTATTGGGAGCCATTTACACTATTCAATTTTAAAAGAATGAATGGTGGCTTGAATGATCATATATTCTCAAAATGTTCTTTAAATAACATCTTTAAATATCGGGTGGGCAAATTTGAGGCTAGAAAGTAAACTGTCTGTGGCATGAATAGACGCCAAGAATTGACCTCTCGTCTTTTGGAAACTTATTTAGTTAAAAAGTTGGGAAATTTTACACATTACACTCTTGAGCAAAATATTTAAATTGTGAAAAATGATGAAAATTTCACGTATCACTTTGTAAAATTTAACCAATTTTTTTTCGTTATCAAGCTACTTCTTCTGTGCATTATTTAATAGCTTAAAGCGAGGCTCAAGCTATTCTTTCTGTAAATAGTTCAAAATAATACTAGTAGTGGACGTAGTGATGCAAACATAGCCACCAGACACCAAAGTGTTGAGAATGAGTTTGGAATATCAACTTGTCGACGTTCGCAATTGGGAATCTTTGGCAAACATTTTGCATAAAGATTGACTCGTTCAAGCCAACCGACCGACCATTGTTTGCGTCGAATTGGCTTGTTGGAATTTTGAACGAAAATAATGTTTTTTTTAACGAAACCATTTTTAACATTGAGGTTCATTTTCAATTAGACGATGATATAAATTGTTGCATATTGTGCTCACGAAAGTCATACATAGTCCTCGTTAATGCCCAGGCGTTATCATCCGCCTATATATTTTTTTTGAAAATAGACAAGAAAACACCTTCGCCGTAAATTCTCTTTGCTACCAAACAATGATGAAAAATTTTTTGTGACCACTATTGGCTAATGTTCCAGCAATATGGCGCCAGAAACCACCCAAGCAACTCAGTTATGGCTTGAGAAATTTCCAAACTGAGTAATTTCTTGAGTTAGCCACATCAATTGGCTGCCATTTAAAACACCGGGTTTACATGAATAACCCACAAATAACTAAGGTTCTAAGAAATTCGGGGCTGTCTTGTTAGGGGAAACTTTGGTGCAAAGTGTGCTTCAAACAGCGGGCGTTTTCCGACAGGCTAAAGGTGGACAGTTGCTCGACATTATATTCCGTTATTAATTCCCACATTTCTACTTGATATTGGAATCAAAAAAACTGAAGTTGTTGGAGAAGAATGTGCATTTTAAGTAAATTTACTTCCTGACCTCAAATTTGTTACTTCACTGATTAAGCAGCGGCTTTGAGATCCATTATTCTTTGCCTAAAATCTTGCCAATTTGGGAGAATTTTTTTGTGCAATTATGGAGTTGTTAAATAAATCAAGTTTTATTAGTAACACGTGCTCGCTGCTAGTTGAGTTTGTTGCATGCAAAATATTAAATAAATAAAAAGGAAAAATCACGCAAAAATAATAAAAATCACTGAAAATTGAGAAAATTTATTCGTTTCTAGTGGAAAAGCATAGTTGCTTTCGTTCATTTCACACAATCTGGCAACTCCAATTAAATATTTAATTGAAGGGAAACCTTTAACAAAAAAAAAAAAAAAACATTAAATACCATTAAATAATCTGTTATCGGTTGTACAAACATTTATACAAACATTTATGACTTTAACTTTAATCGCTTGTTAAATAAAATACAAAAAAAAAAATAAAAAAAATATTTTGAAATCCGTAAATATAATTACGTACAGCCATAGCAGAGGTTGGGCTAATTACTGTTGCATCCATTACCACAAACAACATACCAACAACAATCGGCCTGCGTACTCGCACTGCTTACAAGTGGAGATAATAATTATCTAAATTTAAACATGAAATTCAATTGTTTTATATTTTATTCAAAACACACTAAATTATACACGATAACTCAGCAAACAACCATTAAAAGAGTATTTATGTGGATGGGAAAAATTAAATATGGCGTTTGTTTAGCTGATTATCAGATAAAAACAAAAACTCATTGACTTTTAAGGCATTTAAGGCCCACATTCACCAAACACGTTGAAAATAAATTTAAATAAATAAAAAAAAACCTTAAAGGGAAAGCTATTTTCGCTCGTAATTATACTTGTCTTTGTTAAAGTATAAATTTTACATGTAAATAAATTTCGAATTGTCTTTTAGACACTCGACTTTATAATCTTCTCTGAGCTCTTTTATTTGTTTGTTAATATTTTCAAAGTGTTTTAACAGCAATTTTACGACAAGTAAATGTTAAAGTAATAAAATAATTTACGCACTTGCTTTTCTTCAGTTGTTGTAGCGGTGACTCTCAAAATAAGAGTTTTTATTAAGACATTTGTATTGATGACCATTTTTTTCCGCCCAAAGTCGTTAACTATGTACTTTAGTGTCATTTAAATCGTTAAAATATAATAATTAAAAGAAAATATTTTAGACAGGCAAATATTAAGACGTCAAGATTAGGACTTGCACCTTGCACAGTGGGTCAATCTTGATTTGATAAAGGGTTAAAAATTTTCATAATTTTGTTAAACAGCAAATTAAAAAAATTTGAATAAGAATTACTTATTTAAAATTTTCTCATGCAAATAACTCGTTAACTTAAAGCGTTAAAGACTTTATAACTGTAAAATTTTCAATCTGATGAAAACAACAAATATGGCAACTCCCTTTCTCTCTATGGCAACTCTATAATTATTTAATTTTATATATCTAGAGTAAGTAAGCCTTGCGGAATCATTTTAAGCTGCTATTGAAAGTTCTGAAAATTTTAAACTCAAAAACTCAGATTTGCTTCTGCTAGCAAATGAAATTTTAGTTCCCTCAGTCTGACCATTTAAAAATGTTGGAATTATTTCCGCATATTTTTTACACTTCACTAACTTCTAATACTCGTATAACTCTCAATTAATAATTTTAGTTTGTTTTTTCTAATCATAAGATTCACAATTAAAGTTACAAAGGCAAATTTGTGTTTAAAAAGAAAAACCTTCACTTTCTCTTGACAACTTCAGTTTCATTGATACCAGTGTGAAGCAAAATATCGGATTTAATAATCGCCAAATATGCAACTCTAGCAAGGTGCAAGGTGCTGCTAATGATGCTCAATTATTACCAGCTAGTGCTACAGGCTCTTCGCACTACAGCGGCTGTGTTTGCATCACTACTGCCACTATGATCGTATTGTTTTGGTTAATTGTCAGCAACAATACCGTGAGCCCTGAAGTTAGGAAATAATTAAGCATAGCGGCTCTAGAAGGAGCTGCCTGATTACAACGAAAAGATGCTTGAATTTTACAAAGTGATACCGTGAAATTTTCACAATTAATATTTTTTATATATTTTCTTCCCCCCAAGGGGCACTTCATAAGTATTTATGGATCACACAACCATCTAGACTAGTGTCTTGCGAGGGTAAAAGGGAGCCCAGTCCCCTTAGGCTAGTAGGAGCCAACTGGACAATCAACTATATTTACACGGGAATCACTAAAGCCCCATAGTTCCGCTATTTGTCTCTTTAGGCATTTACCTACTCACTGACTGATTATTGAGGTAGAACCTTCGGGAGTATCGTGGTGGCTGTTTGTTTCGAGGTCCTCGTTTGAGTTTGTGGGTCGGATCATTCACAATGAACACAATGAATGGTCCAGGTCCAGTGAGTATGAATGCCGTCGTGTTCTTAATTCTATCAAGCTTCATGCGTTCTGAACCAGGAGTTTAATAGTCTCCAACTCTTCAGGAGTGAAGGCTGCGGCCAACTTCGGCCTTTTAAATTTGCAACTAGGAGTGACCAGAGGATATACGTATCCAAAGGCCTTCTAGGGCGAGGATGACGCTATATATAATCCACAGATCCCCCCGGGGGCACATTATAGTCTTTTTGGAGCCTACTATTCCATCTAGACTGGTGTCTTGCGAGGTAAAAGGTAGCCCAGGCCCCTTAAAGGCTAGTAGGGGCCATCTGGACAATCCACATATTTCCACGGGAATCAGTAGGCCCCAGAGTTCACTATTTGTCTTTTTAGACATTTAGCTGTTCTCTGGCTGGTTATTGAGGTTGGCCCCTATATGGGAGAATCGTGGTGATTGTGGTTTCGAGGCCCTCGTGAGAGTTTGTGGGTCGGATCATTCAAAATCAACACAATGAATGGTTCAGGTCCAGTGAGTATGAATGCCATCGTGTTCTTAATTATATTAAGCTTCATGCGTTCTGGACCAGGAGTTAGATAGTCTCCAACTCTTTAGCAAGGAGTAAAGGCTGCGACTAACTTCGAGCTTTTGAAGGATCCGAAGGCCTACTAGGGCGTAAATGGCGTTGCTTTTCATTCAAAGTGGTAATGGCCACCATCTGATTATGGCTCACTGCCGGTGCAGATGTAAACCTTATCACATCATATCACCTACAGTGGTAATGATCCACCATCTGATTAAGGCCCACGGCCAGGTGTAGATGTAAATCTTACCACGTCATATCTTTTCTTATACGCTTAAAATTTCTCAAATATTTACTAAATGAATATCAAAGTATGACAGCTGAATTCTTGACATTTGGTCATTTGACAGAGAATTGATTTCACAACTTAAAATTTGCCCGCCCTTTAAAGTTAAAGCACAAAAAATTCCGAAAAATTGCGTCTTCTTACGAGTGTAGCTCCTTAGCTTCTTAAGATAAATGACGACAGATACGTTATTATCTTCAATTTTATAACACAATTCTTGTGTTATGTATATTCAGAGCTCAAGCAGATAACTATCAAAAAAAGAAAGGCTGAAGGAAGAAAAGGGAAACAAGTCCTTGTGAATTTTTTTTTCAATAGAATATTACGCAGCCTTTATTCGTTAAAGAGCTTCTTCAAATGGGTTAACAGTAAAAATTATTTTGTGCAAAATAAAATAATTTCTTCATAAAAATTGTGTTTAACATTTTTTTCGTCAATAGATGGCGCTGTGCTTCAATTTCAAATATTTTTCGGCTCAAATTTATTCCAAGAATGTGCGTTTTCAGCATCATAATGTCATGTTTCCTCTTGAATCCAAAAAATTTGTGGTTTAAGTCTAAATATAACATGTCTGAGGATGCCTGACATGGTGTGCGGATGCAAGTTTGCATCCTTTACCACAAATGACTGCGAACATTTGTGGTGATCACAGTCAATATTAATATTTCCATAAGTTTGTGTAGACAGCTACAAAACCTGCCACCAAACTTCTGTAAGATCACCGAAAGTATAGACAAAATGGTACAAAAAAACTTTCGCAAACATTATGCAGAAATACAAAAATCTCCAATGACTCAGTACGCGTGCTATATTAGCGGTCGAAAACATCCATATCAACACCATTAACTCAGAAGGGAATACCCGGGAGCATCGGACATCATCGATATTGTAGTTATTCAAGATAAAAGTTGTTAACTATTCAACTGAGTTCTTGAATTCGTTAGATTTGCTAGATATGCCACCACACGTTCTTACAAAATTGGAATACCCACCATGCTTCTTCGAAACATAAGTCCACACGACTTTGTAACAGAGCTCACCATTCTTAATTAAGAAAATTATGAGCAATGTTGCTCAAGGCAACAATTATCATTGGAAAATTCAATGGTGAAGACGTACTGTTGCCACGCATCCCAATGATCCCGATAGATTTGTCATTCGAATTCAAGGACTTGCAGGTCCTGGTGCGACTTACTTTCACAATGACTATCAAAAGGACAATCGTTGCAAGTGTGTTAAATAAATTTGAAAAATCCATGCTTCTTACATGGGTAGCTAGCTCTATGTGGCTTAGTCATGCATCGAAAAACCTTCTGCTTTATTCATTTACGCACCAGTTGGAATTGAACTGAAAAGTAACGCTACAAGGTCGTCATTAAAGTGACGAAAAAGGTCAATAAAATATAACACTTTCTATCAGAATACATCGTTTTCAGTAAAAAGATAATGTGTAAAATATCAAATTTGCGGGTAAATTGATTTTTGTTAAGCAGAAAAAAAACAAAATTTGCGGGTAATTGAATTGAATTTAACTATAGAAAATTTAAATAAAATGTTAATGGTACAGCATTTTAGACATTTAAATTTAATTAAAAACTTATAATGGTTGTATATCCGCAAATAAGAGGAATTTCGCAAAAATAAGCCCAATTTCGAAGTGAACAAAATCAGTAAAATGACTAAAAATGAATTTAATATGTGTGTAAAGTCTTCTCTTAAAATTTATTTTAGTTAGTCGTGTAGTGTAGAAACTCTTGCAGGATACAGCAAGTTTCCTTATAAAAATTAAACGTTTGTGGTGAAAAGAAAATTTCAGAAAATCGATAATACATAAAATAACACTTTCATTCTGTAAAACCTTTTCGAAAAAATTCGATTTTCATAATCAGGTTTTAAATAAGTGCAACTTTCGCAAATAACACATTGTCCATCCTTTGGCTTACAACTCTTTAAGATTTCACTGAAGTCGAGTGTGCTGCAGTACTTAATAACAAATTATAATTGTCATGTCATAAAAATTGTCATAATTACATATGTGATCATAACTTCTTGTCATAAATTTAATTATTTTTTCATTGTAAATATGAAGTTATTGGTCGATCAATAATTACCAATAAAAGTCATTAAAGCATGTAATAACCCCATAATATTTGTAGTTATTAAAAGAAAATTGTTCTTTAAATTAAAAACAATAATAATTTGTTTGATTGTAAATGAAAAGTTAGCAGAAGTTATGAGTGATTAAAAATTTATTCATGAATTTATTCTAGCATCCACACTTTCATGTGGTTGCTAATAGATTTTAATACTTCGTTACACATGTGAAGTTTAATGGTTAGCGTTTTGTTAGTTAGTTATTGGCTAATAACAAACAATGTTGTCAACTAATGGGATATTAAAAATAGTAATTAAAATTTAAAATAAAAAGTGTGATAGAGTAACTTTAGAATCGCTAAAGAATAATGGAAACCTTAATCATTAAAAGATTTTTTAATTAAAAAAAAAAAACATTGGTATAAAAACAAATATTGTCATTAAAGTAGAATTAAAATTAAAATCAAACGCCCATTATAATTATTTTTCAACAAATATCTGCGTAAGTCTTTATGCGTTTAATAAAAACGTGTTCAAGATTTATTTAAGTAATTGTTTCAGAATTTGTTTAAGGTCGTTTATAATAAATATAAAAGAAAAACTTGTACCACTTTGCCAGATCTTTCCACATTAGTAGATTTTAGGCGTTTTTACTCGCCTATCAATCGAATTCGCTATTGTGAGCTGAATAACAGCAACAAATCGGAAGTCTATCTATGCATTCGTTATATAGTTAAAAACTGCTAATAAATTATACAGTGAGAACAAAATAGCACAAAAGTATAATAATTATTTTTTTGCTTGCTTAATTGTATAATTAAACTATAAGTAAGAAAATAAATATAACAATGCTTTTGAAACTCTTGTAGAACTTTCAAAAAAGCAAATTTAAAGCTGGTAAGGAGAGTAAAAAGAAGTGTGTTTTTAATGGTTTGGTTACTTGGCTTTCATACGTTACTAAGCATACATTGCTAGTTTTCAATAAATTGTTAAAATCGAAATTAAATTGTAATTTAGAATATTTTTTTTGCGTGAAAATTTTTTTTTTGTAAATTAAAACAAAAATAACATTTAGAATCACAGAAATTCGGTAAAAAGCATTATTTTAAACCGAAAAACTAAAGGATATAGTCCATATTGGATAAGAGGGTGGTAGAAAGATTTTTATTTTGTGGCGCTTATCTATTATTTTTAAAACTGCAGCAGACCTTCGACCTACTGAATCAATTAAACTTGATAATAACTGTGAAAAAATTCCATTCCACGCAATTTCTACGTTTTTGCGATCCACAATTTTCCACAGATTTTCCTATTGGATTCATGTGCGGCGATTCTGCCGACCACTTTAAAACATTATTTTGTTGCCAATTGGCCACACTTTCAAAAATTGAGTAGAGCGTTTTGGGTCGTTATTGTGCTGATACCTCGACTTAAGTTTCTCCGGGGATCTATTCCCTATCTTGACATATTCTTTTGGGGGTAAAAGACGGCCCAAAACTGGGCCTCTCAAAGTCCTACCAGTTGAATTGAATACACAGGTACCACGTGAACTAGTTGCTCGCAGGGCTACGGCCCTGTTACTGGTTATTGGTGAGGCCTATCGGGAAGTTATGTGGTGGCTGTGGTTTAAATCGCTTGCTTTTTAAAACCAGTGATAAAATAGAGTGGGCAATATGCAATGTCGCATCTTGCGCATGTCACGGACATGGCGTTGGGTAGTCTCTTACCTTCGGGCAAGGAGTAGCGACAGGGCCCTGCTGCTGAGCTCTTAAAAATTGCTACTTATACTTGTATGCGCCATAGGACATGGGTGAACGTTTTCTAAGAAATCAGTGGTAGGACCACCGTCAAATAAGGACCAAACGGCCAGGTGCTGACGTTAAACTGTATCCACTTCTTTACCATCTCCACTTAAAAGGCATTTCCTCTTTTACATGTGGAAGCATGACATTTTCAAGGATATCTTTACTACGATCCATTATTTCATTTATTTTATATAATATCATTGCCTATATCGTAGCCTGAAAAATATCCCCCAGACCTAAAGTCTACCTCCGCCAAGTCCACAGTAACTTTTGTATAACGTGAATTAATACGTTGCTCTTATTTGGGTACGGTTTTTCGTCGATCCTCGTCAAATTTGGTTTGTGTACAAACCGGTTTCGGCCGTTTGCCATCTTCAGTGTTCTGTTCGTACGAACACGGAAAACCGTACCCAAATAAGAGTAAATCTAGCCCCGTCGGAAAATCTAGGCACATAATACGTTGTCCTTTGAATCCTCTAACTAATCTTAATCCATCAAACATTTCAAGCTAAATTTCGATTTAGCGGAGAAGAGAACAATTTTTTTTTGCGAATGCAATCCTGGCGAGATTATTTTGTTTGCACTTTAATAAGATTTTAAGCCACTTTCTATAGCCTATCTTTGAATGATTCCTCGACTAACGTGTAGTGATAATGGTGTAGCAATATACAATGAATGGATCTAGTTCAATCATGCATATTATTGTTTAGTCATCTCGTTTGCTTTATTTACTTCGGTCAACGAGTATGAGGAACGAAAAAAACTTATACCTCTATATATAATACGGGTTAATGCCAAGTTTTGTTACGATGGACGCCATGGATTCATTTCTTGCCATTTTATTAACACGAAAATAAAAACTTTTGAGAGATTAAAAGCACCGAAACAATTAGTCAAAGATAACAATTTTTTTTATAAAAAATAAACGTAATTATTGTTAATAAATGATTAAAAATATACAATGTTGTTTGTTGTTTTGAAATCTTTTGTTGTGTTTGTGAAGAAGTGTTTTTGAGACTTGCTGTCTATGCTATGTTGATTTTATGAAAATTCTCATTGTATCAATTTGGCTTTGGATATAAGAAGGACTCTTAGGTTTTCTATACAATAGTAGTGGTAAAATTCACTGATGGGCTACTTGAGCAATAGTGAAATTGCAATATGAATATGCTTTCCCCCGCAGTAATGCTTTTAAAAAATTTATATTTGAATAAATGGTTTATGAGAATATCAGAAAATGTTTATTTTTAAATAAATATTTTTTAATAAATATTTTGTGAGAAAATCATGAAATATTTATTTGAAGGAATCGACCATATATTAAAATTGCTTAAATAAGGTAATTATTGTTATTAAAACAAACTTTAAGAAAATAAATCGTAATTGTTATCTATTTTTTTTAGAATGAAAGAAGCAACAACGATATGTTGCCTGCTGTAATTTTTTTCGAAGCCAGAGTTGGAGGAGGTTTACCGGAAATTATGAAATAGTATGGCTTAATAGTTGTTTAGTAAACTTTCTGACTGTGTGCATATAACGCATTTTATAGGTAATTGAAGTTTTATCTTATCAGCAGCGAGTTGAAACCACTAAATAAAATCTAGATTACATTAGAGATTTCCCAATTGAATTTCCTTCCCTTTCGATTCAGAATACTTAAAAGCTGTATCCAATCCAAACTTCATCAAAAACTGTTTAAATGTTTAGGCATGATAAAGTAACAAATAATCAAACATTTCAACTTTAGAATATTACAAGAATACTATTTGTATTTGTTATTTTTTAGAATTTTTGAAGTTCCTTAACTGTTATTTTAACGGTGTTTATTATTAAGGATTTGCATTAAAAAAGCTGCATTACAATTGTTATTAGTCGCTGCATTAAATGGCCATTTAGGATTAAATATACTCAAGCAGATTTAAAATACTTTCCAACTCTTAGATTGAAGTAGTTAAAAAAAAAAAATTATCCAACAGTAAATATAAATAGCAATCACACAACAAGAGTGTAATTTATTTCTAAATTTTGCCAAATAATTTTATGGAAATATTAAAATTTTTTTTCCATTAATTCACGTTTATGCTTCTGTAACTGCAGCAGGCAGAAGCTCAGATGGTCAAAGCAAGAAAAATTAATTACAAATTGTAATCTTCTGTTAATCGACAATTAGTTAATTGTTTGGACAACCCATTAAGCTTCCTCCAACACATGCAACATAGCAGTTATGTGGATGGTGTTAAATTAATGCCAGAACAGAAAAATACCCGCAGAGAAATTTAAGTATCAAAATGAAATGAAATTCATTAATTTATACAAGTTTCTTGCATAGCCATCGTTTCCCTTACATTTTTAAGCATTTTAAAATGCATTTTTAGTTTTAAGATTTAATCTAATTAAACCTTTTGCTGAATGCTTTGTTTTAGGTTTAAACTAGTTATCCAATAATTTCAATTTGAAAAGCAGATTTCTCTATAGAAAAGTAATTAAACCATTTTTATATGCCACCTGTCACCCTCAAACGTTTTCGTCATTTTAGTCGTACTAATATGCAACATCAACAACATTTAAAAAATTCTTAAAAAGTTAAGCCAAAATTTCCCAAATTGAATTCATGGGATTCACATAATACTCAAAATATTGAGAGAGAGAGAGAGAGAGGGAGAGAGAGAGAGAGAAAATTTATAAATGTTGTAATTCAACTGAAGTTGCAGTAAAATTAAATTGTTACTGATACTGAAACTGAATCTACACTCAGTAAGATTTTACTGATTACTGAAGAAAGAATTTACTGGTAATGCGAAATGAATTTCATTGTCAGTAAAAATATACTGGGTACATTTAAAAGTATAATGCACTAGTATGCCTATGTATGCGTAAAATATGTGACACCATGAAAGTCAAAGAATATGACGAATATTTGTTTTTAATAAAATTTTTACAAAAATGTAATTTAAAAATACACACAAAATTTAAAATATAATAAAAAATTTGAACATATAACGAAGATGTTTCGTTTATTTTAAAAGAAAGTAATTATCAGTAAAAAAAAGTAATCGAAATCGCCTATTGCGTATTTTTACAAATTATGTACTCTTATGCTCACACGACAATAACAAAAAGCGTTTATTAAAAATTCCGTGAAATAAGATAAACAGACAAGAAAAGTAATTAACACAGAACAAAAAACACACAGCTAAATAACCGCCTACACTGAATAAACATAACACCAACCATATGTGATGATTTTGCAGTAAAATTTTCTTGAATATGCGAGAAGCGGTCAAAACAGATTATATAAGTACCATCTGTTGGGTAATAGATAGCTGAAGTGAAATCATCGTCTAGTAAAGAGATAAAGATAATAAAGCATAGATAAATAAATCGTGATATTTAATTTAAAACTCTAAAGTGTTGTGCATAATTATTTTGCAATAAAAGAGCTTTAAAAAAAACAAAAGGTTTATTAAAGAAATAAACGTAACAATATAATTTAAACGTTAAAACATCTCAGTCAAATAACAACCCCTGTAGGCTAGTAGGTAGTGTACTAGCTTGTCAGCGTGGGGGTTGTGGGTTCGATTCCCAACGAAGGCCTTGGTTTTTTTCACTACAAAAATAAAAATTGACTGTCGGTGGGGCTGCTCAGTGATAAAGGCATGGTCACTGGTCGCTGTGCTGTCTTTATACGACAGTTAATTTCCGACTATCCTTCTACCTTCACCGCCTGCTTCATCTCTTCTCTATACCTTTCCTTAGGAATGTAGCGCGGCACTTGACTAAATAGGCATTGTTGCCTGAAGTGCTACTGTTCTTTAAAAAAAAAGAAAAGTAAAATAACAACGAATTGTCACTGGGTTTTTAATAAAGCACTAAAGATTGACACGGGATCGCTACATTATAACAACCAAGGTAGGGTTTTTTATTTTTAAATAGAGTAAAGAAGCTACATGATGTTATGAAACCTTGTACCGCTTTGGATCATCGAAGATGTAATCCCTTTCCTTCTGGAATTTCTAAGGAAAACATATGCAGCTGCAGTGTTCTCAAATGTGGAATGTGATTTAATGGATCACATATTCGAAGTGTGTTCTACGGGTATACCAATAAATCACGTTAGCTATTGCCTTATTCACAAATTTCATAAAAAGTCCTAAATTTGCTAAAGAAAAGTCGAAAATCAGCTTTAGTGATGAGACTTATTTTCAATTAAGGGATTCTGCAAACAAGCAAAATCTTCGCATATGGGCCTGGTAAACAGTCCTCAAAAAACTATTACATCCAAAGAATGTAAGCTTAGGATGCGGTTTGTGATCAGATGGCATAATCGTCTCATAATATTTCGAAGGCAATAAAGGAAACGTGATCATCGTGCTACCAAACCAAAAGCCCCATTAGCTACATTTTGCATAATTTTTCATTTTGGCGATGTCAGTTGGGCGACTTGTTCTTGTGATTTAACGTCGTTGGATTATTTTCTCAGGGGTCATTTGAATGACCGGACATACGTAAACAAAACAAACAATAGATGTTCAGAAAATCAAAACTCGGCGTTGCATTGACGGGATAAGAGAAGCTTTGTTGCAAAATGACCCCAAATTTTGTGAAAATAGCGGAAGGCTGCCTAGATGGTAGAGATAGACATTTGCCTGGCATTATTAATTTCCATATCATCACCATTTCTTGAAATAACTTATTGTGGAAAAATGTCTTGCAGTAGTTCTATTGTACCCCCAGGGGGCACATTATCGGTCTTTGTGGAGAGTAACTATTTAGACCTGTGCAACTGGGGGAAAAAGGGAGCCCAGTCCCCTGAAGTCAGCAGGGGTACAACTGAAAGCTCCACTTTATTTCCACGGAAATCAGTAAACCCCAGAGTTCTGTTATTTGTCTCTTTAGACATTTAACTGTTCTCTTGCTGATTATTGAGGTTGGCCCCTATATGGGAGTATCGTAGTGGTTGTGGTTTCGCGGGTCCATAACAGACAGGTCAGTATATGGTGGCCGGATTCATTTCACCTTTAATAACACCTGTCTGGTGAAATGTTCCCAGATCCAGTGAGCATGCTAGACATGTGTTCTGGACCGGAGTTGGATAGTCTCCAACTCTTCAGCAAGGAGTGATGATTTGCAGCCCTGCTGTGGAATCAATAAAGTTGCAACTAGGAAGAACCTGTTCCTAGAATTAGTCTTCGGCTTCCTAGGACGAGCATGACGTCCCTATTTATGCATAGTAGTTCGACCACCAACTGATTAAGGCTCCATAGCCAGGCACAGATGTAAATCTTATCACGTAGTAGTTCCATTGTAATCCTGACTATATGTGAAGTGGCACTCACCGTCTTGTTGATACCACATGTTAATTAAAGCGTCGCGTAATCAACTTGTGGCGTTAAAAAGTTTTCAACTACATCACAAATCGCTCCCCATTCGCAGTTACCGTTACGCCGTTTTCATTTTTAAAGAAGTAAGGTCCAATGATTCCTCCTGACCAAATTGCACAGCAGACTGTCACTTTTAATGGAGGCAAAAATGACTTTTGAATAATTTGAGGATTTCCCTTTCCCCAGAACCAACCGACTATTCTGTTTATTCACATATCCATTCAAATGAAAATGTGCCTCGTCACTCACTATGATTTCTTCATGAATATCGAGGTTGTCATGGGCAAGCTGTACCATTGGCATATTTTGTGTCAACTGAATCTTAAATGGAAACAGTTGCAAATCCTTGTGCAAAATTGTGGCCAAAGTTAAAGACCAAGCTCCTAAGCACAACGTTGAATTGAGGTTAATGAATTGTTTTAAACACTTTCTTGAGCAGCAGTAATGATTTTAGCCGATCTTGCAGTATGTAGTGTTCCATGCTTGAGCCGATCACCTACAGAACTGATTTTTGTTGGCTCGTTGTGTCTCCCAAAACAACGTCGCATTATTCGATGATTAATTTTGATAAAATGTTTTAACAATTAAAACACTTTGGCTTACGGATATTTTTCAATAATAAATTACTCACGACTGCCAAATATGAACCGCCAAGACTAATGTATAAGAAACAAAGTAGTAACCTTTCTGGCGGACACCCTGTACATTATACTGGCATCAATAAAGCTGAAGTTGTCCATAAAATGTGTGTGTTGTCAGAAAATTTACTTCCTAACCTCAAATATGTCCACTCAATATTTGTTCAGAGGAAAAACAATTAAAAATTCCCAAAATGTTTGATACAAATTAAGACTTTTAGGAACATAAAATAAAGATGTTGTTTGGTACCAAATCCTGTCAAGAAATCATTTCACACCTTAAGTACTAAAAACAATAAAAATTTAGTTCTATTTAAGATTTTATTTCCTACATTTTTCAAAAGTTTCTGTTTCTTGTTTTATTTGGTGTTTTTGAAAGTGTAAACAGATTTGGGAAAACAAAAACAACAACACAAACAAATATTTATGAATCGTTGTTTGTTTAATTTTGTTTATTTATACACACATTCACATTCACTTTCCACTGTTTCATTTCGTGAGTTGTATGCAAATATGAAGGAGGAGGTGGATTAAAGTCAGTCAACCATTGATTTTCTTAGGTGGTCGGTTGTTCGCTTTATCTGCCAACCATCTGGTTGTTGATGGCAGATGATATTTTTTTTTTATTTAACTTTAAATTTTATTGTTGTTGCTTGTTGACAAGATTAATTAATTTTATTTTTTATTCCATTCCTTTGTTTATGTAAATTGTGATTTATTTTTGAAATGTAAAATCATCATGTTAATGATTTTGTAATTAAATTAAAACTTCCTTCCCTTAACAACTTGATGTTGTTGAAACATTTGTTTAATATTAAATGCAATAAATGAATTTGAGTGAATTTAGAAGGTGTTAATTTTTCCACAAATCTAAATTTTCACAAGTTTTTTAAGTTAATGGAGTTTTGGAGAAAAAATATATATTTTTAGAGCAATTAAAAACTTTAAACTTTTCGGCGACTTTGGTATTTATAAATGGCTTTTTCTTGAATTATTCCAAATTTCATGTGATGTGATTTCTAAAAAAAAAATAGTTTTATGGAGTTTAAAAACTTCTTTCTCAACCATGAAAATATAGTTGAGCTGTTAAGGAAATTCCGTCGGCTTACAAGGGAAAAATTAATGCAATCGTGTGACTCATAAAATATATTTTCAATGCTAACAATGGCTGGGCAATCTAAAGGTGACGAAGTAAATTTGCTTAAAACACACACTTTTTTTCGACAAGTCCAGTTTTATTGACACTACTTTAAAGCAGAAATATTGCAATTGATAGTGGAATATGATCTTGGGAAAATTATTATCTCTAGCACGTCTGCAGATGTCCAAACTTTCCACAAAATTTTTAAACACATTTAAAAACAATGCTTTCTTACCTCTCGCCGAATTTCTTCTTTCAGATCATTAGTTGCTTATGGCTTTGTAGGCATTAAATCACAAGAACGAGGCGGCCAATAGACACCGCCTAATCAAGCAATTACGCAATTGGGACATTTTGAATGCAGTACCTGGTTGGCTGTGTGACTTGTGGCGTCGTCTTGCTGAAACCAAAGGCCACTGATGTTAACATTAGGCAACTGTGATCACAAAACCTTGGTTATCATGGTCTTTTGTCACCAGCAATAACTTGATCCTTAAATTTAGTGATTAAATTACACACAGCGGTCTCTGAAGGAACCTGGTTATATTGAATTTAATAAGGCGATACAGTGAAATTTTCACCATTTTGATAATAAATTTTCACAATTAGCAGTATCCGCTCAAAAGTGTAGCGTTCCATGTCTAAACTTTCCTAACATTTTACTGAATAAATATCAAGGGATAACAGCTCAGTCCCTCAAACCCCTCAATCCTTTATATAGGGTGTCCGCCGGGTAGGTATACTACTTTGTTTTGCCACTATTTTGGTAAACATTAGTCTTGACAGTTCATATTTGGCAGTCGTGAAATAGACACTTGACAAAATTAATGTCAAAAAATATTTAATAAAAAAACGTTTTTTAATCGTTGAAACATTTAATCAAAATAAATCATTGATTACTAGGACGATGAGAAAGTTACGTGAAATTTTTGGGAGCAACAAAGTGCCAACAAAGCGCACTATTTATCGTGTAGTGAATGATTTCGAAGAAATAAGGCATATAGATGATAGGCCCAAGCACGGACCACAACGTACAGCGAGATCAGTTGAAAACATTATTGCTGCTCAAGAAAGTATTCAAAACAATTCATCAGCTTTAATTCGACGCCGTGCTCTGAAGCTTAGTTTTCACAAAACAACTTTGGCCACAATTTGCACAAGAATTTGCATTTGTTTCCATAAAGAATCAATTGATACAAGATCTTCTTCCACAAGACCATTTAATTTACGCCGCCGTACATATATCAATTGGATGTTACAGCTCGCTCATAACGTCACCGATTTTCATCAAAAAACCATAATGAGTGAAGAGGCACATTTTTATTTAAATAGATATGTGAATAAACAGAATAGTCAGTTCTGGGGACTGGGACAGTCTGGTGTGCAATTTGATCAGGAGGAATCATTTAACCTCACTTCTTTAAAAATGAAAATACCCTAATGATAACTGTGAATGGACAGCGATATCGTGATATGATTGAAAACTTTTTAACGCCACAACTGCATGCCTTGGGCTTGATTAACGTGTGGTATCAACAAGACGGTGCCACATCGCATACAGCCAGGATTAAAATTGAATTACTGCGAGAACTCTTTCCACAACATGTTATTTCAGGAAGATTCCTTCAATAAATAAATGCCAGCTTCTGCACATCATGGTTGTTCAATTGATGAAGGCTAAAGTTAGTAATCATGGCAGTATAGTGTTCACCAGTGGCTATAACCTTCTGAGCAGCCACGGTTCTAAAGAAATATGAAACACCAGCCCATACAGCTTAAAAAAAACGATGTGCCAACTTATGCTTAAGGATTATCATCTCTCCAAATGTGCTTTGTGTAGTGGTTATTAATTTATGGGTGAATATGTCAACCCAAAAAAAATAAGTGAGTTACCTCCCTAAAGAATATTCCATTATGAAAATCGGAATAAACCGCAATCGTTTTTGGACCCAATTTGCACAATTTAATTGTGTTATTCAGACATCAGTCTATTTCAGTTGAAATGCCAAACCAAACTAAACATAAATCGACAGCTGGCAAAATGGCCTCCAGTTAAAAAGTGTTGCCAGGTTAAAGTTCTATACCTCTATAAAAACACCTTGTTATTTTTCGTTCATGAGACATGGATTAATTTAAACTGGCTAATTTTTAAAGGTCAATCAACCAGCAAGTCCCATTGCCTGAACGGCTGACTATTTCGAATGTCCAGATTATTGTCTGCACTGACTCCTTGAACAACGTGGTGCATAAAAATAATTATTAACAGGAAATCTAAAATGATTTTTCATAACAATATGTTCTTGACTACACAATTGTGCAGTTTGGTATGAGTTGTTGAGTTTTGAGTTGTTGATTAGTCCCGCCACTTCGAAGTGTGTTTATCATAAGCGATGTTGTATCAAATAATAGAAACAATAATTGGCAAGTTTGTAACTTTCACAATATAGAAATCATAACACTTATTCCGTGATAACCTAATTTTAAAATTTTAATTTAAAAAATATTTATTTATAAAATACAGCTTTGTTGCTTTTTATGATTCATTCTTTTATTTAAAATGCCTAAAATAAATGGGTTTCATCTAAATAATTTAATTAAAATTAAAAACAAATCCTAAAATTTTTAATATCAAGATTTTTTTGTTGAGATATTAGATAAATAATTTTTATTCTTTTAAATAGTCCCTCATTTCTAATGTGATTCGTTATGGAGATATATTTATAGCACATGATTAAAATTAAATTAATTTCATATAAAATTTTGCAACAATGTTTACAATGATGTTGCCAAAATTTATAAAAACCAAATGTTGTATGTGACGCCTAATTAAATAAAAGGAAAATTGTTAAGTTGTTGCAAACATAATTCTCAGTGTCTTGTCCTTTATTATAGATCTACCGTGGCGCAGCGATCTTGTGAAATCAACACAAAATTAGCTGCAACAAAATTGCTTTAAGGTGAATGCTAAATGCCACTATTCAATGTAGGTTATCACTAAAGGACGGTGAGTTTTATCAACAGATTATTTGAAACGAATTTTTAATTGAACGCAACTTGAAGAATTAAAATTATTCGCGTTTTTCAAAATCTTACGGAGACTTTATATTTAACCTCAAAAGGAACGTCAAAGGAAGGCTTTAATAAATGGATAAATTGCTGAATTGAAACTTTCGAGCTTAAGAAGCTTGAACCGAAATAAAACAAAAAGTGTTCTCAGGATTATTTAAAAAAATTTTTTTTGTTATGATGGAAGTGTCTATAAAAATTTTGTAGGAACTAAAATATCAGTCAAATGATCGCCACGGCTTCGGTGGTATAACAGTATCCAATGGTCCAAATTTTCAAAGACTCTGGCACTTAATTGAAGCTTAATATTGTTAAACATACTGGGCCTATTGTCGTAAACTTGTTGTTTTTGATATCCCCAAAGAAGTCCAACAATGTCAAATCTCAAAATCAGGAAGGCAAATTAACATCGCCACAACGTGAAATAACATGGCCATTGTAATTCTCAAGCAAAAGAGTCATCATCCTGTTGGAACCATATATAATCCAAGTCCATATCCTCAATTTCTGGCCACAAGAAGTGCATTATAAACTTTCGATAGCAAACACCATTTACAGTAACTGCTTGTCCGACTTCATTTTTGAAGAAGTACAACTCAATGATGAGACGCCAGCCTATAGGCCCCTGTAGGCTAGTAGGTAGTGTACTAGCTTGTAAGTATGGGGGTTGTGGGATCGATTCCCAACGAAGAACTTGGTTTTTTTTTACTACAAAAATAGAAATTGACTGTCGCTGGGGCTGCTTTGCGGTGAAGGCTGTCGCTGTGCTGTCTTATGTACGGCAGTTAATTTCCGACTATCCTTCAACTTTCACCACCTGTTTTATTTCTTCTCTATCCCTTTCCTAAAGATTGTAGCACGGTACTTGACTACATAGCCATTGTAGCCTAAAGCTACTTCTCCTTAAAAAAAAAAAAAAACAAAAAAAAACCGCACCAAACCGTCAATTTTTCTTGATGTATCGAAATTTTAACAACACTCGTTGATTTTTATTTGCCCAAATGCGGTAATTTTGTCTGTTAACTCTCATGTAGGTGAAAGTGTGCCTCCTCGCTGAAGATGATTTTCTTTGTCTCACCACTTTACTTCCATCTGTTCAATCAACCATTCAGCGTATTGACAACACTAGAAATGGTCAGAAGCCTTCAGCTTTTGAGTCAGTTGAACCTTGCAACCGTGTAAATTCAAAACACTTCACTGATGTTCGAGAGATGTTCAATTGTTAGGCATGACGACGAGTCGAGGTTGAGGGGTAATTGGGAATAACAGCAATGTTTTGCCTACAGACCCGGTTTGCTGAAACTTACTAGCAAATCTCCCAATATATCTGGTCTAATGCATCGTGAGTTGAACGCCCATTTTCATAAAAGGCTTCAACAATCTTAAGGCGTTGCTTAATTGTGTACCTATCCATGATAAAATTTCCTAATCACTTTACCAAAGAAATGTAAAATAAAGTTAGAAGAAAAACTTGAGATTAAGTTGTGACTCACAATTGTCATTGTACACCCGTTGTAACCAAACTAAAAATAAAAGTTTTATACTCTAATTCAAGCGAGATTTATGAAATCTCCTCATATTCTTGTTCTTGATTCTTACTACTTATTTATAATATAAATAGAATTTTATATAATTCTTTTCTATGTCTAATATCGCCTGTTTTACTTCATTTTTAACACGAAATTCCTGTTGCACAACTCTGTGATAATTTTTAAAAGTTCTAATAGGTTTTTTAAGAGAAAAAAATTAAAAAAAAAACTGTTTTTAAAAAATTAAATTTGAGTATTCGATTATTCGAATAAAATTATTCGAATAAAATTTTTGAAATAAAATTAATCGAATAGCTACCCTTATAAAAGCTTTTTGTGCAAATATGTTTCTGTTTCTGTTTATTCTAATGTTTCCCTTTGTATTTATTTCAAAACATTCTGGATAATTTAAACATTTAAGTGCGTTTTCTATTGTGAGTGATTAATGTGACTCTTAAACGCACAACATTCAAATGGCCAGGTTTTGCCTGTTTATATAGAGGTTGGCAACAACAGTATAACCGGCATGTATAAATATTTTTTCGACAATTCTTTTTTTTTTCTTTGGCAAAATTTGCCAAGGGCCTCCCAGGTTGCTCATCATTATAATAAAGTCATTATCAAAATGTTGTTATTGTTGTTGTTTTGGCTTTTAGTCTTTTGAAATTTGCACCGTTCAAAATGTGTGCTGCAAGCGGTTTAAATATTCATTCAGTGACAGAGTAAAAGAGCATGTTTTTGAATATTTCAACTGCGAAACATCATCAGGCAGAAATACTCACGTCTCACGTTCACGTCTCAATTGCCAATTATCTTGGGCTGTGCTTTCATTTAGCTTTTCGTTTATTTTTATTTAAATTTTGTTAATTGACCAACGCCTCCAGTTTGCTATTTTGGCTGGAAGTACGTGGTGCCAATGTGGCCTTTGTTTCTTTAGGGCAAACTAAAAATATTGATTTGTCTTGAAGGTTAAAAGTTGCTTCTTAATTTTAAAGTGTTTTAAATTCTCTAAATTTTGTAACAGTTTAAATTATTTAATTAACTTATGTTGGTCTTGTTGGAGCATAGTTTTTGAAAATTATAGATTTTAGATTATTATACCATAAAAATTATTTGAATAATTTAAAAATAATTTATCGAATTTTATATATTTTTTAATAATAAATATAAAATTAATCGGCAATTCTTTACTATATAATCGTATAATTGTAAAATTTAATAATAAATAATATAACAATCTTATGAAACAAATTCGTATACTATAAATTCTTCAAATTTTACAATATTTATCTGATTTATCTCACTTAAAAATTTTCTATTTTCTTTCTAATAAAAATAATTTTATATTTTATAATAAAAAAGAAATAAAATTTAATCAAATAACTTCATATAGGATAAAAAATGTTCGACGGAACTGTATATTGACTGCTTTGTTTTGCCACCATTTTGGTAAATATTAGTCTTGATAGTTTGTTGTGGAAAAGTATTCAATAAACCAACGTGTTTTAATCGTTAAAATATTTTATCAAAATCAATCATCGATTACTGTGACGATGAGAAGGTTACGTGAAATTTTTGGCAGAAACAACGTGCCAACAAAACGCACTATTTCGAACGCACGATTTCGAAAAAATCAACCATGGAATACAACGTATTGCAAGAAAGTGTTCAAAACAATTCATCAACCTTAATTCGACACCGTGCTCGGTAGCCTGGTCTTTAAAGAACAACTCTGGCCACAATTTTGCACAAGGATTTACATTTGTTTCCAGATAAGATTCAGTTGACACAAGACCTTCTTCCAGAAGATAATTTACGCCACCATACATATGCCAATAGGATGTTTCTGCTCTCTTTTGTTTAATCAAAAATTATAAAGAAACAAAAGTAGTATGCATTCCCGGCGGACACCCTGTATTTAAAGTATCACTAAACCATTTTTTAAGTTACATTATTTAATATTATGACTGATTAAATTTTCTGATACAAAAATTATAACTGATACATAACTAACTGATAAATATTTTCTATGAAAAAATTATAAGTTGTAATTTTCTATACAATGGACATTTTTTGTAGAATCTTTTACATAAATTTTATATGAAAAATTTATAATGAAATTTTTCTATAGCAAAATTTATAATATGAAAATTTTTCTATAGCATAATTTACAACACAAAATTTTTCTATAGTAAAATTTATGACATGAAAATTTTCTATAGCAAAACTTATGACATAAAAATTTTCTAAGGCAAAATTGGTGACATTAAATTTTTCTATAGCAAAATGTTTGACATAAAAATTTTCTTCTAGCAAAATTTACGACATGAAAATTGTCTATAGCAAAATTTACGACATGAAAATTTTCTATAGCAAAATTTATGACATGAAAATTTTCAACAGCAAAATTTACGACATGAAAATTTTCTATAGCAAAATTTATAATATGAAATTTTTCTATAGCAAAATTTTGAATAAGAAATTTTTCTATGGCAAAATTTTTAATATGAACTTTTTCTATAGCAAAATTGATGACATGAAATTTTTCTATAACAAAATTGATGACATGTAATTTTTCTATAGCAAAATTGATGACATGAAAATTTTTTATAGAAAAATTGATGACATGACAATTTTCTATAGCAAAATTTAAGACATGAAATTTTTCTGTAGCAAAATTATGACATGAACTTTGTTAATAAAAAAATTGTGACTGATGTTGATAGTTTTTATAGAAAAATTATGACATACAATTTTTTTAACAAAATTTATAATATCAAATTTATAATATGAAATTTTTCTATAGCATAATTTATGACATGAAAATTTTCTATAGCGAAATTTATGAAATGAAATAGCAAAATTTATGACATGAAAATTTTCTATAGCAAATATTTTAATATGAAATTTTTCTATAGCAAAATTTTTAATATGAAATTTTTTATAGCAACATTTTTAATATGAAATTTTTCTATAGCAAAATTTTCAAAATGAAATTCTTCTATAGCAAAATTTTTAATATGAAATTCTTCTATAGCAAAATTTTTAATATGAAATTTTTCTATAGCAAAATTAATGACATGAAATTTTTCTATAACAAAATTGATGACATGAAAATTTTCTGTAGCAAAAGTATGACATGAACTTAGTTAATAAAAAAATTGTGACCGATGAAATTATCGCATAAAATTTTTATGATAAATTTTTTATGGCATGATTTGGACTGTTGATAGTTTTGGTAGAAAAATTATGACATGAAATTTTTTTAACAACACTATGACTGATGAAATTAATGTTTGACTAATGACAACATTTATGATAATTATGATAATATTTTTTTTGTTAAATAATTTACCTACTGAAAATCTTTCATGGAAAATTTTTAAGAGTGAAGAGTTTTTTTTAGAAACATTTTGACGTGATATTTGTTACAGAGAAATTTATTATGGAATATATTTTTTAGTAATTAATTTTAAGCACAAGGTCTTATTTAATAAAAAATTTTTTAAAAAACTTTATTTTTTATTATATTTTCGATATTTCGCCACACCGTTGGTTGGCATCATCCTGATATAATATATCATCCTGATATAATAAAAAATAAAGTTTTTTAAAAAATTTTTTATTAAATAAGACCTTGTGCTTAAAATTAATTACTAAAAAATATTAAAAAAAGGTCAAAAAAAAAATTATAACTATTATATATTATGAAATATTTTATAGAAAATTTATGTAGAAAAATTTTGACATATTTCATGTGAAAAAAAATTATAACTGATGAATTTTTTTAATAGGGCAATTATGACTGATGAATCTTTTTTGTAAAGAAATTTTTACATAAAACTGTTATAATGAAATTTAATATAAAAATTATAATACGAAATTTTTTGTAACAAAATTATGACATGAAATTTGTTATAGAAAAATTTTTATATATTATTTTTTGGAAAATTTATATAGACAAAGTGTGAACTTTATAGAATAAATTTGAGTGATATTTTTTATAAAAAATATTTTGTAAAAAAAATTATAAAATAAAATAAATTATAAAATAAAAATTATTATAGAAAAATGATGGCTCATAGAATTTTTTAATGAGATATTATGGCATACAATTATTTAAAAAAATATTATGACAAGCAATTTTTTAAGAGAGGATTTATGACTAATGAAATTTTTTAATAAAGAAATTATGACATAAAATTGTTTTGATGACTTTTTTATAACATAATCTGAACTAATAATAAAATAATAAAAAAATTATGGTATGAAATTTTTGTAAAAGAATAATGACTGATGAAATTTATTTATGATCTGAAAACTTTTTTTGAAATTATGAAACTAAAATTATTTTATGGAAAAGTTATGACTGAAGAATTTTTTTGCAAAAACTGTGACATGTTATTTGTTATAGAAAAATTAAATATTGAATATTTTATAGAAAATTGATATACAATAATTTTAACTATTGGAATTTCTTCATAAAATAATTTTGACATATATTTTTATATAAAAAAATTACAACTGATGAAAATTATTACAGAAAAATTATCGCTGATAGACTTTGTATGGAGATTTTATGGCATACAGTTGTTATATATAGTTATTTATACAAATTTTATGACATGCAATGTTTTAATAGGGTATTTTTGACTGATGAATTTTTTTTTTTTAATAAATTATAACATAAAATTGTTATGATAAATTTGTTATAGCATAAAATTGTCTGATAATAGTTTTAATGGAAAAATTATAATCTGTAATTTGTTGTAAAGAAATTATGACTGATAAAATTTATTTATTTATTTTGACTGATATTTTATTATAAAAAAAATTTTTTTTTTGTAATAAATTAAACCGGATGAAAATTATTATAGAAAAATTATGGCTGATAGAATTTTGTACAGGGATATTATGGCATATAGTTATTTATAAAAATGTTATGACATAATAATTTTGAATAGAGGAATTGTGACTGATGAAACTTTTTTATGATGACATTATCACATAAAATTGAACATAAAATTTTTATGATAAATTTTTTATAGCATAAAATGGACTGATGATAGCTTTAATAGAAAAAATATGACCTGCAATTTTTTGTACAGAAATTCTGACTGATAAAAATTTATTTATTTATTGTTACTAATAAATTTTTTTTATGGAATAATTTTAACTGATATTTTTACAAAAAATATTTATGTAAAAAAAATGTAAAAAATATAACTAATGAAAATTATTATAGAAAACTTATGGCTGATAGAATAGATATTATTATTTAGAAAAATATTATGACACACAAAATTTTTTAAAAGAGGAATTGTGATTGATGAAACTTGTTTGTAAAGAAATTATCACATAATATTGTTATAATAAATTTGGATTAATGATGGTTTTAATATAAAAATTATGATATGAAATTTTTTGCAACAAAATTATGGCATGATATTTGTTATAGAAAAATTTTTTATGGAATATTTTATAGAAAAATTATAACGGAAGAAATTTTTTTACAGAATTATTTTTGCTGATATTAAAAAAAAAATTTTTTTTTTATAGATATTATGGCATATAATTATTTATAAAAATATTTAGACATGAAATATTTTATAAAAATTTTTTTATAAAAAAATTGTGACTGATAAAAAATACCATTTGGATTTTATTTTAAATATCTTAAGATATGCGTGTTAAATTGCGAAAGCTTCGATCCTGTATGTGCAATATCCGGACGAGATATGATAGTAAGGTATGTTGAAATTATTACTTGTTTGTAAAACACTTTTCTTATAATAACAAATCTAATACGTAGTAGCTTTTGTTTTTATGTTACAATAATTGTTCTATACTTTGATTGCTTGTAGAAAAATGATTCATCAATAAAACTTTGTATCATTTATATATATCCTCGGTTGTTTGTCATTTCAATATCTAATATTGGTTATGGGCCCAGGCGTGGAAGGTTAAAAACGTTTGTGTTATAAAGATTTGACTAAAAGATTAATAAAAATAAAATATGACATCGTCGTTTCTGCAAATCGAAAAACTAGATGAAAGGAATTATGATTCCTGGCATGTGCATATGAAAAGCGTTTTGATCCATAATGGATTGTGGAAATATACGAATGGTCAATTAAGATGTGAGCCTGATTGGAGTGCCGAACAGAAAGCTGATTGGGTAACTAACGATGAGAAGGCGCTTGCTATCATTGTATTGGGTATTAAAGGGAGCCAGCTGAATTACATAAAGAAATGTACAAAATCTGCTGAAGCTTGGAATAAATTATCCGAGGTGCATAAGCCCAAAGGCCCAATACAGAAAGTTATGTTGTATAAACGTTTGATGAATCTAAAGATGGAGGCTAATGAAGAGATGGCCCAGTATATCAATAAGTTCGAAGAAATTATAGAAAAACTTGCTGATGTAGGTATTCAGATTCAAGAGGAATTAATTTCAATAGTACTACTATCAAGTTTGCCGAAATTATATGAGGCTTTCATAATAGCTATGGAGACACGAGATAGTTTGCCGTCATTTCAGGTTTTAAAGATTAAGCTGTTAGAAGAAGCTGACCGGAGAAGAAACATTTGTCAAGATACTGAAGAAAGTGGTTTACAGCTAGCATATGGTGCACGTTCCAATAAAAATAGTAAAGGCTTTAAAGAAAGAAATGGAAGAGAAAGTAAAACAGGTATGGGGAGATGTTATTCATGTGGTCGTAGAGGTCATTATGCACGAGACTGTCGTGTAAAAAAATCTGTTGATGAAAAAACATTTGCGATGACTGCAGCAATAAAGGGCTTTAACCAGAGTTTGTGGTATGTTGACAGTGGTGCAACATCACACATGTGCAACAACAGAAGCTCATTTGAAATTTTTGAAGAATGTGACGAAAAGATTTGTCTAGCAGCTGGAACATCGTTCTGGAGAGATTTTGGGGCTGATTCATTCGGATGTGTGTAGACCGATTGATGTGACTTTTATAGGCGGAGCTAAATATTTTGTCACCTTTATTGATGACAAGACTAGAAGAGTATTTGTATATTTCATGAAATCTAAAAATGAAGTATTCGGAAAATTTAAGATTTTTAAGCGAGAAGTAGAACGTCAAACTGGAAATAAGATCAAGTTGCTAAGAAGTGATAATGAAAGTGAATATCTAAATAAAGAATTCGACTTATATCTGCAGGAACAGGGAATTTTGCGTCAGTTGACGGTAGCTTATACACCTCAACAAAATGGTGTAGCAGAACGAGCTAATCGTACATTAGTGGAGATGTCCCGTTCAATGCTAATTCATGCGAATGTGAGTAAGAGTCTGTGGGCAGAAGCTATTGCCACAGCTGTATATTTGCGAAATCGTTCTCCTACTAAAGCTTTGTCAGATAAAACTCCATATGAAGTATGGTATGGGTATAAGCCAAAAGTGAGCCATTTAAAAGTTTTTGGGTCATGCGCCATAGCCTTAAATAAACGTCAGAATTTTAAGTTTGATGCGAAAGGTAAACAGTATATCATGGTTGGGTATTCTCGAGTAGCAAAGGCTTACCGATTGTATGATAAAGAATCTAAAAGAGTGATTGAGAGACGTGATGTGCGGTTTGAAGAAAGTATGGTTAATAATTATGTCGATAGTGAAAATAGAGCAGAGAATAAAGATGATGATTTATTAATATTCTTTACTGATAAAAATCAGGAAAATTCTAATACATCAAAGGTTTCTGTTAATGAACACATAATAGAAGAAGATTAAGATGGTTTTAATACGGCTGACGAAGGAGATTCAAATGAAATTGCAGAGGGAAGTGATGATAATTTGAATGATATTCAACTGTTAAATGAAAACCTTGATGTTCAGACACAAGAATGAAATGCTGAGGCTGTGACTAATAGTCAATTAAAAAGAGGGAGAGGTCGTCCCAGAATAATTCGTGATAATAAGCCAGGTAGACCTAAGAAGCAATATAACATGGTGAATGGCTTGTCGGCTAAGGTTGAGTTCGTACCTCAAAGTGTAGAAGAAGCAGTTTCTTGTAAAAAATCAACAGAATGGAGAAATGCAATGCAGATTGAATATAATGCCCTGATAGCAAATAAAACGTGGGAATTGGTTGATTTACCTATCGGGAAAAATGCAATTGGTTGCAAGTGGGTGTATGCCATAAAAACTTTAAAAGACGGAAAGGTTGAACGCTATAAAGCAAGACTTGTGACAAAAAGGTGCAGTCAGAAATACGGAGTAAACTATTCCGAAACATTTTCTCCTGTTATTCGATATTCAAATATAAGGCTTCTGTTTGCTATAGCAGTGAGCAAAGGTATGTATTTGTATCAGATGGATGTTGTGAGTGCATATCTGAATGGTGATCTGAACGAGGAAATTTATATGCGACAGCCTATTATGTTTGTTAATAAAAATCATCCAAATAGGGTTTTGCGTTTACGAAAGTCTCTGTATGGTCTTAAACAATCTGGCCGAGAGTGGAATGCGAAACTTGATTTATTACTGAAGAAGATTGGTTTCCAAAGTTGTGACAACGAGCCATGTTTGTATAAGATGGTGGTTGAAAGTGAATATGTTTTATTAGCAGTATATGTGGATGACATACTTATTGCAAGCAAGAATAAATTAGTTATTGAAAGAATAAAATTTGAGCTATCAACAGAATTTAGCGTATGTGATAAAGGGCAAGTGCAACATTTTCTTGGTATGGAAATCGATAGAGATGGTGAGAAAGGTGATCTAACTATAAGTAATAGTCAATACATAAAAACATTATTGAAAAAATATAACATGAAGCAATGTAAAAAAGTATCGGTCCCACTGGAGCCTGGTTATCAAGTGGCTTACGAAAAACATTGTACGCAAATAGATGTTTCTAAATACCAAGCAATAATGGGCGAATTGATGTATTTAGCTATTACAAGTCGACCTGACATATTACACTCAGTAGCAAAATTATCACAGAAAAATACGAATCCCCATGTTGAGGATTTCAATGCGGCTAAGAATATTTTAAGATATCTATCAGGTACTATTGAATTTAAACTACATTACAAATGTAATAAAACTGAATTGAGTGGATACGTTGATGCTGATTGGGGTGGAAATACTACCGATAGAAAGTCTTACTCTGGATTTATGTTTTACTACGGAAATTCTTTAATTTCATGGGAGTCAAAGAAACAGAGTGTGGTAGCTTTAAGCAGCACCGAGGCAGAATATATCTCGATGTCGAATGCTGCAAGAGAAGCTATTTATTTAAAGAGATTGCTGCTTGAACTTGAAGGAGTTGAAAATGTTCCAGTAAATTTATATGTGGATAATCAAGGTGCTATGAGTTTGGCATCAAATGCTATCTTTCATAATCGAAGTAAGCATATTGACATCAAATACCATCATATACGAGAATCCGTGAAGATGAAACAGATTAATCTTAAGTACATTAATACAACTGAAATGGTTGCTGATATTTTGACAAAGAATTTACCTAGAGTAAAACATATGAAATTTGTTGAACTTATGAATATGAAATAATATTTTTAAATTTTTTTTATGGATAGTATTAGCTTTGAGGAGGAGTGTTGAAATTATTACTTGTTTGTAAAACACTTTTCTTATAATAACAAATCTAATACGTAGTAGCTTTTGTTTTTATGTTACAATAATTGTTCTATACTTTGATTGCTTGTAGAAAAATTATTCATCAATAAAACTTTGTATCGTTTATATATATCCTCGGTTGTTTGTCATTTCAATATCTAACAAGGTACATCAATGAACCGATGAGTGACTGATAAGCTTTTGTTTCATAACCACTGCAACCTTCTTTTGACATTTTTCCAAAATAGTACCAGCAGCTAGAGGAATGTTTGATGGCTTCCAGTCTGCCATATTCTATTGTTGAAGTAACTTGCTCGTATATTTACTTCGATGAATTTTTATTGAGCCTCTTAGGCCATCCCTTTCTATTTCCATCCTTAAGTTAATACTTAACTGGACCTCTGTCTACAGCATCAATGTATTTATTAAGCACTTCGACCATTTTTTTCATTGTACTTTCAGACGAGCATGACATTAATATGTCGCCAGCGTAAATAGCGATTAACACTAGCTCTCCGTTTGTGTTAATTGTGTATAAACAATTATCGGTTTAACACCGAGAACAAAATTATTATTAATTAAGATTTAATCAATTTTACGATACCAGTCGCGATCAGCTTGCTTTAACCCATTAAGCGATTTTTTCAGCTAACAAAGACGATTTGGATCATTTTCATCCATAAAGATTTTTGGTTGATGCATTTACACCTCCCCTTGTAACTCGCCATTTAGATATGCGGCAACAACATCAGTGTTGTTTAACAACATTTTCTTCTGTGCACCTATGGCAAATATCAATTGTATTGCTGAATACCTTGCAACAAGAGAGTAGGTATCAGCATAGACAACGTTGTACTTTTGAGAGAACCCTTGCGCTAATAGGTGATCTTTATACTTCTCGACATTTCCCAATGAGTTTCTTTTGGTGAAGAAAACCCATTTACAACCTAAAATGTTGTTGTCTTTGGGCTTCTCTACTAGCTTGCAAAGTTCTAAACCCCATTTTCATCGCATCTTTCCAAAAATTTGCATTTTCACTTCCCATGGCTTCTTTTACTGTTCTTGGATCTTCGCCTGTTGCTGTTAATTCCTTTAGAGATTCTGCGTTTTCAACCACACGAACTTTTTTCGGGCGAACTCTTTTTCCAGTTCTTTCTAGCTTTGGCCTTCCTCGTCTCGCTTGCGCTAAGCTTTTGAAATATATAAACCGATTTTAATCGGCTTGTCCATAGTAAAAAAATATTTATTAATTTTGTATTGCAATTTGTCACCCACAAAAGAGAAAAAGAGGAACAACTTTATTACATACACACACACACACACTTATACATTTATCCATACATTTGCAACAACTTTTTTGTCATGCATAAATAATTGTTAAATGTTTATTCGTAAATAAGTCCCCTTTAAAGTTAATTTACTTGTACAACAAAGACTAACAAGTAATAATTATGAAAATAACAATAATATTTGTTAGAAAACAACAACAACAACAATAATAATAACAAAATAGCAATGCTGATTAGAAAAACAGTTGATATTTCTTGTTACGAGTGTTGGAAACACTAAAACAACTCTGCAGTCATTTAAAAACAATTTTCTATTCAGCCTCACTTTATTTTACATGTATTTGATTTTAATTAGTCACGCCATATTTACCACAACATTTGTTTTTTTTTTTGTTGCAATTTTTTTTTAATAAATATTGTTAGTGAAAAATTTATTTGTTAACAATATTTGCATTGTAGAGCCATAAACAAAAATTATATATTTATGTTCACTGCAGTCTATAATTAAACCGCAATATTTGAAATGTTCAAAACTAAAATTGTTTAGCAGATAACACAAGAAATACGTTGTTTAAATGACATGATAAATGAAAAGTGGAATGGCGTGACTAACTCACTGACTGACTACATGTTGGTAACAAAAGCAATCTAATAATTTTGAGTTTAATGCCTTGTTGCATATAAAAAAGAATAGCGGACTTTTTATTTTCTGTTTTTTTTTTTTGTTTGGGCTTCTTTACTCTCATTTAGTTTAAGAAATTTATGCCAAAATAGAAGCTGTTTGCAATTGACTACATTAAGGAGATAATTAAAAAAAAAACTAAAATAAATTATTAAACTGTTAGTAAAATTGTAGATTTGTAGGAGTGAAAAAATATTCAATTAATTTATTAGTGGTTTTAAAGAATATTTAACCATAATATGATCACTACTCAGCGGTCTCATCTATTTGTGTAACGATTTTTATTTAGGATAAAATTTATTATTGCGCTAAAGTAGTGCAATTGTAATATAATTGGCACTTTTTTTTTAAAGAGAAGTAGCACTTCCGACAACAATGCCTATTTAGTCAAGCACCGTGCTACATTCTTTAAGGAAAGGGATAGACAAGAGATGAAACAGCACAGCGACCAGTAGCTATGCCTTCATCGCTGAGCAGCCCCACCGACAGTCAATTTTTATTTTTGTAGTGATTTTTTGGGCCCACACTGAACATTTCGCTATCAAAAAAATGTTTGAAGAAATATAGTTTTGATTTAATGACCCGCCCGATACATCGGACGTTATGCAAGACGGAACCATAGCTGCCATAACTTTAAAAATTATTTATCAAAAGTTAAGTTTTTATTTGTTTGCTAGTTTATTACAAAATATTGGGAGTATTATTATTCATTACTATTTTGAGATAAAGAACCGATTACATGGTAGCCCATGAAGCATTTAGGGTGAGTACTACATCACATTTGAGGCATTTGAACTATGAAACCTCTCCGCACTAGTTTGTACAGCGACGTTGTGTTTTTATTGGCGCAATCCAATGTTCTTTCCCGTCATATCGAGTTGAGCTCAACGGTTTCGCTGGCTGTTTTCCTTGATGTGCTGAAGATCCATATTATATAAGCAAGCTTTGTGCCACATATCTCCTAAATATGAATAAAGATTCTGTGTCCTTATTGCATATTCTCTTTACTATAGATATGTCTAAAAGTTAGGCGAAAATTGCCCACCACCAAATTCTAAATCGCATTCTTGTAGGAAGTTTTGCAATAGCTTGATCGATCACATTTGTCAACTCCGTCCATATAATTGACAATCAATGATGTGATAAGATTTACATCTGCACCGGCAGTGAGCCATAATCAGATGGTGGCCATTACCACTGTGAATGAAAAGCAACGCCATTCACGCCTTAGAAGGCCTTCGAATCCGTGGATCCTCCGGTCACTCCTAGTGGCAATTTCAAAAGCTCGAAGTAGGTCGCAGCCTTTACTCCTTGGTAAAGAGTTGGAGACTATCCAACTCCTGGTCCAGAACGCTTGAAGCTTAATATAATTAAGAACACGACGGCATTCATACTCACTGGACCTGAACCATTCATTGTGTTTGTTTTGTCGAAACCACAACCACCACGATACTCCCATATAGAGGCCAACCTCATTACTCAGCCAGAGAACAGCTAAATGTCTAAAAAGACAAATAGTGAACTCTGGGGCTCACTACTAGCCTTTAAGGGGCCTGGGCTCCCTTTTACCCCGCAAGACACCAGTCTAGATGGAATAGAAGGCTCAAAAAAGACTATCATGTGTCCCCGGGGGGTAATTGGCAATCAATGACGGTTGGGGGATTAAAACCCTTGCTTTTGCTTCATTAGACCGACGAGTAGCAGATGTCAATGACCAGTTTTCGCAGTTGGTAGCCACAGCATTTTTACCATTCTAGCGGTTTCGGTCAGAATGCTCCAACTAGAATGAACTTAACGAGCATGATTTTCTAAAAATCCGTTTTGGCAAAATTTGCGCACAATTCTACTGATTGTGGTTGCATTTGAATAATTCTGTTGACCAAAAAATGACAAAGTGCACGAAATGCTTTATGATTATGATTTATCGCCCCTTTAAACAACAGACTCTAACCATTTTAGCGCGCTGCACAATTGTGTAGCCTTCCATGGTTGAACTTTTCCATGAATCAGAAGAATGTCAAATTAAGTTGGATAAAAAATTAGATGATACCATGGACTCATACAATTAGCATCGTACATTGTGGTTGGACTATTTTACGAACATCACTGATGTGAATCAAGTGATCCAATATCTAAGCTCTATTGATTATAGCAATCGTCGTCAAAGCACCAACTAGTTGGTTGAACAGACAGATTTGAAAGGTGACTTTACAAAGAAAATCATCTTTAGCGACGAGGCACACACTCACTTTAGTGATTCTGGAAATGTGGCATTCGAGCAAATGAGAATCCACAAGTGAATATTAAAAAGCCGATGCATCCACAAAAAGTGGCTGTTTGGTTCGACTTATCATCGCGCCATTATTCTTCAAAAGTAAGGTCGGCCAGGCAGTAAATTTAAATGCTGTTTGCTATCGAAAACGAAATACTTGTGGCAACGATCTGGATAATATGGGGTTCCAACAGGATGATTTAACTTGCCATACAGCCAACGAAACAATGTTTCTTTCGTAGGAAAAATTTAACGGCCGTGTTTTCTCATGTCGTAGCGCTGTTAATTAGTCGTCACGATTATGTGATCTGACACCAAAGAACTTCTCTCTTTGTGGATAATTAGAAAAAAACGTGTACGTCTATAAGATAAGAACAATTTAAGAGCTAAAGTATGAGATAAACACGCTGTATAACCTCATATGCGCAAATGAGGATCCATGTATGATTGTTGAAAAGCGAATATATCCACAAAAAATGTTTGTTTGGTGCAGTTTATTAGCTGGGGGCGTCATCGGGCCGTACTTCTTTGGACTGCTTGCAGCCAAAAATTGAGGATATGGGTGGGGCTGAGCAATATGAGTTTATAATAAGATGGGGTTACTTACCACACGGCCAACGAAACAATGGCTCACTTGCACGAGAAATTCAACAGCCATGTTATCTCACTATGTAGCGATGTTAATAGGCCGTCATAATTATATTTTTTGTTTTTTTTAAATTCACATTCTTTACATTCCTACATTCTTTAGGAAAGGGATAGAGAAGAGATGAGACAGGTTGTGAAAGTAGAAGGATAGTTAAGGAAATTAACTGTCGTGTAGGACAGCACAGCGAGCAGTTACCATGCGTTCTTCACTCAGCAACCCCACCGACAATAAATTTTTTATTTTTGTAGTAAAAAGCCAAGGTCTTTGTTGGGAATCCAACCCACAACCCTCAGACTGATAAGCTAGTACACTACCTACTAGCCTACAGGGGCACCTGATTATATGATTTAACACCGTAGGACTTACTTTTATTTGGGTACGGTTTTCCGTCGACCCTCGTCAAATTTGGTTTGTGAACAAACCGGTTTCGGCTGTGTTCTTTTCGTACCGTAGGACTTCTTTCTTTAGGGATATTCAAAGGAAAAAAGGTACGAACAATGGAAGAGCTAAAGGATAAGATAATTAGACAAATTAACAACTTCCTCTATGGATTCATTATTGAGAAATTGATGCATCCAGAAGGAGCAACAGTTTAACTGGCGACGTTATTGGGCCTTACTTCTTCGAAGATAAGTAGTGACAGAAATTGAGGAGATGTGGTTCCAATAGATTAAATGCCACTTGCCACACGACTAGCAAAACAAGAGTCTTTTTGCAAGAGAAATTTAACAGCTGTGTTATTTCACGTGATGGCGATGGTAAGTTGCCATTACGATTGTGTGTTCTAACGTTAAAAGAAAAGTGTAATTCAATTAGACATTGAATCTCAATGCGTTAGAGTGGCAAATTGGTATGTCACCAATTTTCTGTCGATCACTTGTCCGATGTTGTCAAGGATCTTTCTTTCCTGTCCTGTCCTGTCCTGTCCGATAGTTGTTAAGGATCCTTCTATCATTATAAAAATATTGTTACGAAGGTGATTTATTAGGTTTCAAAAGAAATAATTAACTTTAAAAGAATAGTAGACGACCCACTGTGCATTTTACAAACTGTGTAGTTTTAGGAAATCACAACAGCAACATGCTAAAAAGAAATTCTACCAAAGAAGTAAACAACAGAAAACAAAAACAACTAACACAGAAAAACAAAACATACAGCCAAGCAGGCGCCTAAACTGAATAACAACAACAACAATATAGCGTGATGTTAAAGTAGAATATTCTTAATATAATATTGCCATTTTCCGTCTTAACTGGTTGGTTTGTACTCGAAGGCGAGCGCTTTCGATGCGAATGCATCGTTCTCAAGCCGCGTTTTAGTTTGTACTCGCGTTTTAGTTTGTACAGTACAAACTAAAACGCGGCTTGAGAATGATGCATTCGCATCGAAAGCGCTCGCCTTCGAGTACAAACTAAACAGTTAGGAAGGAAAATGGCAATGTTATTTCATTAACTGGCGGAGAGGAAATAAACAACATAATATAACATTCTTGTATGTGTGAGAACTGCTTAAAACAACTTTACTCAGTGAGTAAAGAAAACGAAGTTACCATCCTGTTTATTTTGTGTCTATTGAAAGTAGCTAAATCGTTCAACTTAATTTAAAAGTCTAAAGTACTGTGGTATTATTTTGCAATAAAAAAAAAACTCCAAATAACACACGTTCATTAAAAGGAACAAATATTCATTCTGCTGAATATAAGTTTGTGAAACCTGTTTGTTTTATTTACAATTAACATGGAGCCTTTTGGTTTGATCCCACTTTTAACTTTTTAACAACAATACCGACAATGTTAATGACGGAGTGGGTCAGCGCCAATCGCCGGTCAATTTACATTTATTATCCACAGATTAGACTTCGGACGGATTTTCGCGAAAGGAATGTTTACCCGTATGCTCATATCTTAGCGGCTGACAGCAATTTGTTTCTTTAGATGGCTAGGAGTTAAATATCGAAAAAGTGAGCTTGGGAGTAGCTCAAGAATTCGTTCTTGGACACTTGTTTTTTTCAATGCATCTAAAAATCGTAATTAATTCTTTTTTTATTTGGGTACGGTTTTCCGTCGACCCTCGTCAAATTTGGTTTGTGAACAAACCGGTTTCGGCTGTTTGCCATCTTCAGTGTTTTTTCGTACTCTATGAAAAGAACCGTGCCCAAATAAAAGTAATTTTAGCCCCGTCGGAAGATGTAAGCACATATCTTATTTAATATTATTGACTAACAACCTTGTATGGTTTATGGGTCTGCGGATGATATCAATAATTACTAGAACTGCAGATTGGCATAAATTGTAAGCTACTTGATGTTAAACTTGGATGATATCGAACAATTTTTTAGTAAATCCAACTAAGACAAGGGTCTTGACATTTGGTCCGTTGTCGTCTGAGGAGATAAGGGTCTTGGTATGTAATTCTGAAATTAAATCTGATAATTAAAAATGTTGGATGTTGTATAGGCTGATACAGTTTCTTTTAAAGTAAACTTTACTCGCTGTCGTCTGTACTCCCTCAATATTTACCTTCCTTTTCATGTAGTGTGTAAAGTAGCTCATTTGTTGCAAATATTGCGAGTGTTATACTGTCTTTTAGTTTTTTTCAAACTTTTATTTTCAAACTTGAAGCCAGTCAAATAATTTTTTTCTACTGCCACTTCACAATTGTTTTACTGTTTGTTATAAAATCTGAAATAAAATCTTCTATTTTTATCTCAAAAATTATCGCGCAATTGCGATTTTGATTTAACGAATACGAAACTTGTTATTGTTAAGACTTTTAATTTTTTGTTTTCTTTAACAATTTAAATAGTCGACATAATTGTTTGTAAAAAGTCTGTTTTGTTGTTTTGTTTTATTGTCGTATCATTAACATCCTTACCATTCATAGTTTATGATCGCCAGTCTCCAATTAGTTCAGCCATCGTAGTTTTTATGACACACTGAAGGTATTTGACGTTTACATTTTTCTTACAGCCATGGCTTTTTTTGTGAGTTTTTTGCGTGTAAATGTCTATTTAAACTACGCTTTTGGTACTTATTTACAGTGTCTTAAAACATGTTATTTTAACGTTTGTCGGCATCAGCAATAATAAGTAATATTTAAAGAAAATTTGATCTAAAATATTTAACGAAACGCAACGAAGGCAATAAAAAAAATATATAAACTACACGATTTTAGTTTGAGTTTACCACAATAAAAAATTAAGAATTATTTACATTAAATAATAATTAAAGTCAATTAATGTCGGTTAAGAAGGCAGCCTAGTCAGAAGCAAGAAGAAGCCGTCAGTCACTCAGTTAGGCAGCCAACCACGAAAACACTCAAACTGTTTAAATATTTAAGGAATTAACAAATAATTTTCTCTTTTTTTTATAAATATTTATTTCATTTAAATGTCTGTTTCAAAATTAATGTTTTTAAATTGCGAATTATGAAAATTAACTGACATTTTAAGACCGTAAAGCAGTTAAAGCCACTCGCTGCCTTTTATTTTAATTGAAACTGAAACACCAACCAGCACTGGCAGGCAAGTGTATCTTCTGCATATTTTATTATGGCACATTGACCTCTTAAATTAATGTTAAAGCAGTTAAATAAATAAAGTAGTTAAAGGTAAAATAAAACTTTAAAAAAATATATATTTTAAAAACGAAACCAGCCAAATGAATAATATTTTTGCAGTACAATAAGGCCACCGATAAAACACTACAAGGGGAATTATATTGCAACTATTTCGATTTTACTCAAAAATCTTAACTCAGCATTCTATAGGGGTTTTCAACAAGAATATTGTTTTCTACAACAAAATAAAACAAAAAATTTAAATTGTTATTGTACTACGAAGCGAAAATTTCAGCAATTATGAATCTAAAATGATATCTGTCCACCATAGCCACCCTGACAGATGTTAATCCTTTCACCAAAGTTTTTAAACACTTTTTGGCTAAATGGCGATCCTATTTCGTTAATCACAATACGGATTTTGAGTTATAAGGCTGAAATCGATTCCATTGACTCCGTATAGACTCTGTCCATAACATAACCCCACAAAGAATAATCCAGTGGTGTTAAGTCACATGATCTGGCTGTCCATTTAACTGTGGATTGTCGTCTAATTATGTGATCGAAAACTTTGGTTTGCAAAAAATTGATTGTTTCTTTGGCGGTGTGATATGTGGCACCGTCCCGTTGAAACCATATGTCTGTATTATTCACGACATCAATAATAAGCCTAAATTAATTTGCTAACATCTCACGATAGCCACTCTCCCGGAGGCACATTTATCAGTCTTTATGGATTACTTAACCATGTACACTTGTATCGTTCGGGGGTATAAGGGAGCCCAGTCGTCTAAAGGCAACAGGGAGTGAACTGGAACCTCCACGTTATTTCCACGGGAATCAGTAAGCTCCAGAATTTCGCTGTTTTTTTAGCCTTTTAGCTGTTTCTCTGACTGATTATTGAGGTTGGCCCTTCAGGAGTATCGTGGTGGCTGCATGTTTCGCGGCCCCTCACGAGTTTGATTCGGGGCCCGAATCATCTCACCTTTACTGAGAACAACGGGTGAATGATTCGAATCCAGTGAGCATGCTGCTCATGTGTTCTGGAGTCTCCAACTCTTCAGCAAGGAGTAATGGTTTGCGACCCTGTTTCGGAACCGCTGAAAATGCAACTAGTAAAGACCTCTTGCCAGAATTAGTCTTGCTTTTCATTCCTAGTGGTTTGGCCACCATTTGATTAAGGCTTACAGCTAGGTGCAGATGTAAATCTTATTACGCATCTCGCGATACCATAAAAACGGCCCAATCACGCCTTCTGACTACATAGCGAACCAAACAGTGACACTTTGAGCAAGCAAAGGCTTCCAGTAATCGCTCTAGGATTTTCATACCCTGACAAGAGAAAATGGGCTCCGTCTGAAAAAAAAATTTTTTTAGAAAAACCAGTCGGCCGGTCGGCTTCAATTCTCGTACCAGCCGAATATTGTAAGGTTTCAAAGTCAATTCCTTAAGTAAAATTCGCCATGTGGTGTTTTTGGATAACCCCAAGTGTTGAGAACATCAAGGAATTGACAAATTTTGATCAAATTGTGGCTCACGGCTGCAATGTTTTCAGTTGAACATCAACATGCGTTGATGTTCGCACATTTTGTACCGATCCTGTCCACTTAAATTTGCCAATCACAATCTACACAACGGTCTCATAAGGACGATTATGTTGTTCGAAAATATCACGAATTTTACGACATGTAACTTTAACAGAACCGCCATTTTCGCGCGAAACTGAATACATTGTGACAATTGCTACGATCTACTACGAATGTTGGTGTTGCTACAATTGAAAAACAAACTTCGTGTTGAAAAACCCTATATTTGGCTATATTTTGTTACTGTTGCTATTAACTTACTTTTATGTTTTGAGAGCAAAAAATTATTTATTTTCGTGATTGGTCGCAACCTATTTTGGAAATAAAATGGAAAATATTTTTCATCTTTTTTTAATTAAAATTTTAACTAAAAATAAATAAATAAATATTGTAAAGGCGACGCTGCGGTTGCGCAAGCCAATCATATGCCTTTACACTGTGACCAGACTTTATTAAATTCATGATATTTTTAATTTAATTTCAAACTCCCATACAAGCCGGAAGGATATGCAATGGTTGGACCACTGCATGACTACAAAACCTTAAATCCAAGTAAAAAACCACGAAACTACCCTAAAACATGCCACAGGAAGATTTCCAGTCTTATAGTTAGAATATAAACTGGGTACAGAGAATTAACACATAAATATTGTTACGGATGCGTATTCCTTAAGTTTTAGAAGAAAATAATTAAGTAATAATAATTAAATATGCTGTTTACTAACTGCGTGGCTTGCTAAGAAAACTTATGTACACAAGACAACAACAACTATTTTAAAATAAATTCCAGGAAGAAACTTTGTCAGTATAAAAACAAAAATACACACAGACATACAGGCGCCTATACATTGAATACACAACATACAACAGCACAATGTGATACAAAGGGAGTAAAAGATTCTTAATTTTTCTAGACTTTTATTGGACAAATATAAAAGGCAGCGCCTGAGTGGATAGTTAGTTTGTTGAAAAATAAACCTCGTGAAGTAAAGACGTGCATCTTAAGTAAATTGTTCTGTTGTGGCAACATTGTATGTGGTTTAAGTAAATAAATTTGCAATTAATTTAAAAACTCTAAAATCTGGTGTTATTTATTTTGCAATAAAGAACTCACAACAAAACGTTTATAAAAGGTATAAACCCAACAATATTTACTAGATAGATGTCAACGTCCTATTTTCTCTACCTGCAAAACGCAACTTACAATTTCCCATACATTGAATATGTGTCAATATTTTCACAATATTAAAACAAATCTCTCCGAATTGATCCAACCATCAAGCTGTTTTAAAAGTACTAACGATATTGAATATTGAAAATTTGTTATCAAAATCAAGGTCTTTTTTTAATATAAAAATTAAAATTTTTTATGAATTTTTAAGGAAAGAAAATGAATTTAATTTTAGTAAATCGTGGATAGCCCATCCAAATTGTTCAAATTTTGGCCAACTTAATTCGATATTTTCAGGGTTTGACAAAGTCAACCATAGAGAGGTATAAAATTGAGCAGCTGAAGCCTTTTACAAAAATTTACCTTGATATAGCAATTTATTTCCGATAGTTTGTGATTTTTATATTCGTTAGCATAATCGATCGGATTTGTAGAAAATGTGAAAACACCTGCGCATACTTTTCCACTCGGGGCTGTAGAAAACATTGCGGATATTCGCTATACTGCCCGAAAACTAAGCATCTCGCAAATATTAATGATGCGGATTTTGAAAAAGATTTGAATTTGAACGCTTAAAAGGTTTAAGTGCCTCAAGAGCATTTAAAGCGCACTGACCATTTTAAGTATCGTCCATAATCCGAATGGTTGATTTAAAGAACAGTGATATATGATGGCCTTACAAAGAAAATGACATTCCGCGACCGGGCACAGTTTCGCTTCAGTGAATTCGTTAACAAGTAGCATTCCTGCATTTGAGCAAATGAAAATTCACGAGTGATTGTTGAAAAGCCGATACATCAATAAGGCGTAATTGCTTGTTGCATTTTTTGGACTCGCGGTGCCGTCAGGTTATATTTCTTCGAGAATTAGATCGATTAAGCAGTTACCCTAAGTAGTGTTCGCTATAGCGGAATGATAACGGACTAGTTGTAGCCAGAAATTGAGGATATGGACGATATGTGGCTCCAAAAGGATGGTGCCACTGGTCACACAGCCAACAAAACAATGGCTCTTTTACGAGAGAAATTCAGTGAAGGTTTTATCTCAAATTCTGGCGATGCTAACTGGCCAATACGCTCATGTGGGTTGACATAGTTAAACCTCTCTTTTGGAATATTAAAAATAAAAAGGACACAACAATTAAACTAGGACAATTTAAAAGCTTAAAGATGTCATAATTTGACACATTAACGACATGGAACCTCAATGATGCCTCAGAGTTATTAAAAATATAAGATTATCGTTTAGAGGCATGCCAACGAAGCCGTGGCGACTATTTTGTCGATTCTTGGTCTTACACATAATTGTCGTTGATCCCTTAAATAAACTTTTAGTCAATTCAGGTCTGTTATTGCACACAACTTTTCAAAATTTTAAATTATACATATAAATATACGATAGTTATTTTACTACTTTAATGGGTGACAGCTCCTTTATCAACTGTTGTGGCTTCACAATTAGTCTGCTTTTTGTCCACAAGATACGGAGCCTTTAAATATGGTTTTGAGTGTTTTAAGAATTTACCAGAAAACTCTAATTCATCGCATCTACTACAGAGGCCCTACTCAGCATTATTCAGTGTAAATGCTTGTGTGTTAATACGTCTTTTTTATTCTAATTGTTAATATTAGTTCTTGTAGTTTAAATGTAGCATGTTGTTAATTTTTGCGCTCATAAGATTCTCTAACAGATTTGTTGATGATTTGTTAACACTCACAATAGGTCATTTCACTTTACCATTTTTTGTGATAATTATCGTGTTGTAACTTAAACTAAGCAACTTCGTAACAATAATATTAAGATAATTCTATTAACGATAGTGTAACGATACGATTACCCTGGTTGCTGGGGTATACAAAACAACGTCCAGGATCGTGTTAGGCCAATGTTTAATTAAAAGGCGGCTCGTTGATTCGGTTTACTAGCTTGTCAGTATGGAGGTTGTGGGTTCGATTCCCAACGAAGACCTTGGTTTTTTTCATTACAAAAATAAAAACTGCACCGACAGTCAGTTTTTATTTTTGAAATGAAAAAAACCAAGGGCTGCTCAGCGGTGAAGGCACAGCCACTGGTCGCTGTGCTGTCTTTATACGGCAGTTAATTTCCGACTATCCTTCTACATTCACCACCTGTGTCATCTCTTCTCTATCCCTTTCCCAAAGAATGTAGCACGGTACTTGACTAAATAGGCATTGTTGCCTGAAGTGCTACTTCTCTTATAACAAAAAAAAATCTACTTAACGGCAGCTCACCCTCTTTGCAGTGCAATAGTGTGAGAAGGTATCTCTGGGCTAGGTACCACGTATCACTAGTTAGTGGACAAAGAAAATAGCCAGAACAGCGAAAATTGTGCAGAGTAAAATCCACTAGACCACAATTTAACGCTGCTCTGGTTACTGCCACTAGCGCCTGTAGGCATAAACCGGGATGGATAAAATCCACCACACCATTTTGTGATCTCACAGTATTTGCCGAATTTAGTCAAAAATATTTTCGGGCGATACGCTCTTCTCAGAATATTACCTGTTATATGTCGGCTGGCTGTGCACCAACGAACTCTTATTGATAAAGTTCTTTTTATACCCATTTGCCGCCACACACACGTAAACACACACACATATACCATGCTGCGTTACCCCCGGGGGCACATGATAGTCTTTATGGATCCTACAACAGCCATCTAGACTTGTGTCTTGCGGGGTAAAATGGAGCTCAGTCCCCTTCAAGGCTAGTAGGAGTCAACTAGACAATCCACTATATTTTCACGGGAATCAGTAGCCCGCAGAGTTTCGCTATTTTTCTCTTTAGGCATTTAGCTGTTCTCTGGCTGGTTATTGAGGAAGGCCCTTCGGGAGTATCGTGGTGGCTATGTGTTTCAAGGCCCTCGTTTGAGTTTGTGGGTCGGATCATTCACAATGAACACAATGAATGGTCCAGGTTCAATGAGTATGAATGCCGTCGTGTTCTTAATTATATTAAACTTCATGCGTTTTGGACCAGGAGTTGGATAGTCTTCCACTCTTTAGCAGGGAGGGAAGGCTGCAGCCTACTCCGGGCTTTCGAAATTGCAACTATGAGTGACCGGAGGATATACGTATCTGAAGGCCTTCTAGGGCGAGGATGGCGCTACATATCATTTACTACCCCCCCGGGGGACATTATATGGTCTTTATAGAACTTCGACTATCTAGACCTGTGCAACTGGGGGAAAAAGGGAGTCCAGTCCCCTAAAGGCAGCAGGGGTTAACTGGGAACTCCACGTTATTTCCACGGGAATCAGGAGCCCGCAGAGTTTCCGCTATTTGTCTCTTTAGACATTTAGCTGTTTCTCTGACTGAGGTTGGCCCTTTTGGGAGTATCGTGGTAGTTGTGGTTTCGCGGCCCCATAACAGGTCAGTTTTATATGGTGGCCAGGTTCATTTCACCTTTAATAACACCTACCTGGTGGTATGTTCCTAGATTCAGTGAGCATGCTAGACATGTGTTCTGGACAGGAGTTGGAAAGTCTTCAGCTCTTCAGCAAGGAGTGGTAGTTTGTAGCCCTGCTCTGGAATCACTAAAGCTGCAACTAGAAAAGACCTGTTGCTAGAATTAATCTTCGGCTTCCTAGGGCGTGAATGACGTTTGCTTTTCATTCCCAGTGGTATGACCACAATCTGATTAAGGCTCCATAGCCAGACGCAGATATAAATCTTATCACTTAATACCATCCACAGTGGTTCGACCATCATCTGATTATGGCTCATTGCAGGTGCAGATGTGAATCTTATCACATCATACCATGCTGCGTCTCCCCGGGGCACATTTATATGTACTGGCGGAATCTCACCGTCATTAAATGTGTTACCGGGGGTAGAGGGAGTATCAGTCCCCTAAGCCTAGCAAGAGCCAACTGGACAACTCCACGTTATTTTTACGGAAATCAGTAAGCCACAGAGTTTAGATTTTTGGCTTTCTAGTTTTTTACCACTTCTTTGACTGATTATTGAGGTTGGCCCTTCGAGATCATCGTGGTGGTTGTGGTTTCGCCGCCCTCTTTTGAGTTGTGTGGGTCGGATCATTCACTATGAACACAATGAATGGTCCTGGTTGTGTTCTGAAATTTTATTAAGCTTGCATGGGTTCTGGAGCGGGAGTTGGATAGTGTCCAACTTTTCAGCAAGGAGTTAGGGCCTTAGCCTGCTCCGAACTCTTGGACTTGCGACCAGGAGTGACTGGAGCATCTGAAGGCTTCGTGAGACGTGGGTGACACTAAAATCTTCCACAGTGGTTAGATTCACCGTCAGGTTATGGCTTACACAGCTAGGTACTGACGTAAATCTTATCACGTATACACCATGCTGTGTTTATTATCAGCCGCCAGTTGTGTTACCACGTAAAGATGACACTGTCTAGCCAGCTGCCGTTAAATACAAAATTATAAATAAAAATTCATTCGATATAAAACTACAAATATAATTATAAAATAAGTTGCCTGTGTCGTTAAAAACGACCATCGGGACTTTTATTGTTACATTAGTTAGAATTAATATTGAATGTTTTGGTTTGTTCACCTTTTATTTTTTATTTAACTATTTTCATTTTTAAGTTTTGTTAAAGTTTTTTGTTTATATAACACATGGAATTTCGTTCAGTGTATGGCTTGGCAAAAGATTATTATCAATCGTTGTAGAAACTAGATGGCAAAGTACTTGACACCGCAAACAAAAATTATTGATTTAATAAAAAGCTGTTTGTGTCTTGTATTTGCAACTCCTATGTTTCCTTCATTGACAAATTTTTCTAGAAAAATTTTAACTGGTTTATAGGCGAACTCTCCACGATAATCTAATATAGAGATTAACAATTCAAGGCAAAAAGACTATTTAAGTGATTTTTGGTGTTGTCAGAAAAAAACTGTATTTAGTCCCTAAACACTTGTTTTAAAAGTTGTTGCAAAAATTATACGGACATATTTCTGGTTTTCTAAATCAAATATTTCCCCACAAGTTTTCGTAATTAAACAAAATACATTAAAATATTATGTGTTTCTGTGCTTTTCCATTAATTATTAAAAATATTTTTTGTGTCATAAAAAACAATCTTAACAAATTATTGAACTATAAAAAGCAAAAAACAAAAAACAACAATTATTGCATAAATAAAAACTTAATTAATGCTCACACAAATAAATTTTCAGTTTTATTTGCCGTTTGGCAAATTTGTAACGTCAGTAGTGGCTTTTTCTTCTTTCAAATTAATTTAAAGCAAAAATAAAGAAATAATAAAATTGAAAAATATTGTCTCGTGTTGGTAATTTAAAGTTTATCGATGTCGAGAGCGACTCACAAAATTTTGCACATGTGTGGAAACAAAATATTAATAATTTAATGAACATAAAAATATCGTACATTTATGTGAAGTCTACAATATAAACGAGGGTGTATTAAAAATTTTGGAATAAAAAAAAAATTATTTTAAATGGAACTGGAACATTATGTAACATAATTATAATAATTGTTTTTATTTTGCCAAGTAGTCCGGCTATAAAACTTTATTTATTAGCGAGCTAATAGTCCAGCTCGCTCTTTTGTATAATTATAATTGTATCGCTAAGGAAAGTATTCCTCTTTATATTTACTAATTCTTACTTCTTATTTGTTTAAAAAATATGCTTTAAATTATTCTTATCAAATATTCCTCTGCTAAATTGTGGGAAAATAATTTCACAATATTTTGGTAAATTATTTTCCCAGACAGCATATGAAGCGTGGTAAAGATAGCGAGCATTAGTGCGGTTATGTGTACTTATATTTGCAATTTAATACATATGTAAGCTTACTTGTACTCACAACTAAATAAATGTGAATTGTTCAGGTTGGAATGATTATGAGCATTCCCAGCTTTATTTATATAGTAGCGTGCCCGTGACTGCTTTGCAAGTCATTTCTTCGACATTCTTCGATCGATGTTGATTCGCGGTATTGAAAAACAAAGCATGTGAACGTGATACATATAATTGACCGTACGAAAAACAGGGATCATGGCAAAAGCAACACGTATGGGAAACCGAAGCCATTTAAAATCATTTAAAATCAATCTGGAGGAATCATAGGATGCGTGGTATCAACACATCCTCGCCCTTATATTTTCCTTTTAACATTTTTGCTTCAATCACATTTTTCATCACTTTTTTGACTACTAAACGTGTCCCATTGCAAAGTCGTGGCTGGCAGATATTTCTAAGCAAACTAATTGGTACACCAACTTTCACTTGTAGGCAGTGGGGCGACAGTCCAAGTAACTCAAGCGAATCTTAAAATTTGACTGCATAATTTTCAACATCGTCTTGATTGCTAACAGAGTCAACCGATTTGTAGCTAAAAATTTCCCCGGGAATGTCATTCAAAATTGTCACATTAATATCCCAAACATATGCATTTTTCGCAGCTAAGATAGCTCTTTCCCACAACCAATCATGGTTTCTCTAATTTTGTGCAATACCGGGATATGACCAATTTTTGTTTTGATTGTTCAAAGTGGCAAAAATTATCTGGAAGCGTAATCATTTTTGTGGTGGGGTCAGTTGGAATTCCCAATATCTAACAATTGCTTTGAAAAACGTTCGGCTGATGGATCATTTTGCAATTGAACACGCAGATTACACACACACACACACACATACACACAAAAAAAGCAACAGAATATGGAAAGTAAAATTCTCTATTTGTTTCCACATCCACTTGCTATGAACATGAGCATATTTCGGTTTGTATTGCCGTTGCATTCTGTGCTAGCACACACACACACACACAACCACACACACAGCAACGTACAAACAAAAACACACATTTCATTTGCTACCAAGGTTCAGAATTTTTCATTTATAAACGTTCAAAAATCAACATTCATGATATTTTTCATAAATGAGAAATCTAAAATTTTATAATTATTTTTCACGCTCATAAACGAACAACAAAAAATGTTCTGCTTATGTTCATACATGAATGCGAACAACAAGAATTAATTATTAGTCTTATTCATATGTGATGAATGATAAATTAGCTTCTTCTCATTAATGCTCTTTTTCATAAATGTATATGTTAAATTATGAACGTTGACATTTTATAAAATTTCTCATAAATGAACGTGAAAAAATTTTCTACCTACGATCGCAGTTTACCGTAAAATGTAGTAAAAACACATGGGTGCATATTAATTCAAAATACAATTTTGCAATATATTCTAAAAGAAACAACTGCACATTACCAAATATGTACGCGAATGCTAAACGCACATATTTATATACGATCTTTTCATTTCTGAAAAATTATCAAAATTGTAAATATTCAAAAATGAACACTTGTGTGTTTCTCATTTTTTCACTTATGAATAGAAAGAAAAAAAGAAATCGTCGCATTCACAAATGAGAAAACACAAAATATTTTGTAGTCTCTCACACATGTATGAGAAGAAGCGGCTAAAACATAAAATGTACATATTCACACATGCATGAACAGTGAGTGAACACTTCGCTACTCCGTTTGATACAGAACATGCAATGGAAAAAAAATTTAAAATTTTTAGAAAATTTGTTTTGTTTCAAACACGCACTGTGGGCGCACTATTGTGCGTAAACGAAGGTACTGTGAAAATTTGGTGGAAATCCGACGACACATCTCGTCAAACACTGCCAACCAACGGCCATCTAATTTGGGCTTAATTTTTATATTAATAGATATGTGTTTGCCTGTGGGCATCCACACTTGCAATACAGCACCCTGTATGTTTGGTTGGCTTGCAGCGAATACATTGTCAATGATCGCTGCTAGTGTGTATTATTCAGAGTGATATATGATGCCTCATAAACAATTTATATATAATGATTGCACAGACAATCACAACTGTAAAGTCACACTACACTGTACCGGTATAAGTGACTATGTAGGCACGTTACAATTACACTTAATTGTCCATATAAGAGATTTTAAACATTTTAAAAAAAACATTAATAATAATGTACAATACAAAGTGATATCAGGGGATTTTATAGAGGTATAGAATTTTAAGTTGGCAACACTTTTTTAAAAAGCCATTTTGAAAGCTACCAATTGATTTATGTTTAGTTTGGCTTGGCATTTTAACATGAATAAATGGACGCCTAAACATCGATGCCAGATTATGCAATGTGATATAAAACCAGATTTTCCTGGAGCCCGGTTTTTCAGAAATTAATTTTGTTTAGCAGTAAAATTTAATTTATTTAAATGGATACATCAAAACAAAATACTTCTGAGTCTTTGGTGTGCTTTATGGGCTGATGGAATCTTTGATCTCTAGTTCCTTGCATACGATGCCGGTGATGGTGATTGCTATAAAAACATGATCAATTAAACAACCATTAGCAGGAGCTGTGACAACACGAGGTAACATATCATATAATTCGTGCCACAATTAATTTAATAAAGGAAACGTTTGATGAACGCACAGTTTTACGTTTGGGACCTGCGAATTTATTCTAACTTGGAGTAAAATTAATTGTTTCTTTATTTAAGAAAAAATGTAGTTGAAAAGACGAAATAATTAAAACATATATATCCTTCAAAACCGCCACCCCCGGGAGTTACATTTATCAGTATTTATGAATTACTTGACCATCTAGACCTGTGCTGCTGGGGGTATAAGAGATCCCAGTCCCCTGAAGGCAAGCAGAGTTACAACTGGAAGCTTCACATTATTTCCACGGGAATCAGTAAGCCTCAGAGTTTCCGCGCTAATTGTCTCTTCAGACTTTTAGCTTTTCTCTGGCTGATTATTGAGGTTGGCCCTTCGGGAGTTTTGTGGTGGTTGTGGTTTTGCGACCCTCGCATGAAATTGATTATGAGAGCCAGGATCATCTCGCCTTTAATAACAGAACAGACATTTGTTCTGGACCAGAAGTTGAATAGTCTCTAGCTCTTCAGCAAGGAGTAATGGTATGCAACCCTGCTTTGGAACCGCTTAAATTGCAACTATTAAAGACCTGCTGCTAGAATTAGTCCTTGGCTTCCTAAGGGGTGAATAACGTTGCTTTTCATTTCCAGTAGTTTGACCACCATCTGATTAGGGCCCACGGCCAGGTGTAAATCTTTTCACGTCATATCCTTCAAGGCACAGGTGTTAAAGAGTAAAATGATATAAAAAGTATAGAAGCTATACTTATGTAAAATGTTGAACAACAACCCTTTTGTATAAAAAATTAAATTAATTTGTTAATTTGCTAGGACCGGAACTCTCTTAGTTTTAAAATTTTGCTATTTGCCAAAGGTTTTGTAATTAAATCCGCACTGATATCCTCTGTTGGACAGTAAACAAACTTGAAATCGATTTCTCGCAGGAAATACTATTTCACGTCAATATGTTGAGTACGCAGCTTTGGTTATCTTCTAAAATTATAAAATATTGTGCTTCTACCGGGAGTTCGCCGGAATCGTTTGCTTATAGATCATATTGGGCAGTCGTGAAGTAGACACCTGGCAAATTTATTATGGAAAAATATTCAATAAACCAATGTTCTTTAATCGTTAAAAAATTTTTTTCAAAATCAATCATCGATTACTGTGACGATGAGAAGGTTACGTGAAATTTTTGGGAGCAACAACGTGCCAACAAAACGCACTATTTATGGCGCAGTGAATGATTTCGATGAAAGTGGCTCTGTAGGTTATAGCGCCAAGTATGGACTACAACGTATTGCAAGATGGACTGAAAACATGACTGCCGCTCAAGAAAGTGTTCAAAAAAATCCATCAACCTCTATTCGACGCCGTGGTTAAGAGCTTAGTTTTCAAAGAACAACTTTGGCCACAATTTTGCACAAGGATTCGCATTTGTTTCCATATAAGATTCAGTTGATACACGAGCTTCTTCCACAAGGCCACTTACGCCGCTGTACATATGCCAATATGATGTTACAGCTTGCCCATGACAACACCGATTTTCATGAACAAATCATAATTAGTGATATTCTCATTTGAGTGGACATGTTAATAAACAGAATAGTCAGGCATGGGAGACCCTCAAATTATAAAACAGTCACCCTTGCATCCTTTAAAAGTGGCAATCTGGTGTGCAATTTGGTCAGGGGGAATCATTGGAACGATGAGCTTCTTTCACAAGACCATTTACGCCACTGTACACATGAAAATGAAAACGGCTTATCAGTAACTGTTAATGGGAACCGATAACGTTACATGATTGAAAAGTTTTTAAGGCCACAACTGTTAACACCAGATGACAACATGATCAACAAGACAATGAAATTATTTTTATTTGGGTACGGTTTTACATCGACCCTTGTCAAATTTGGTTTGTGAACAAACCGGTTTCGGCTGTTTGCCATCTTCAGTATTCTCTTTATACGCACATATCACAATGAAATTACTGCGAGACCTCTTTCCACAACAAGTTATTTTAAGATATGATGCGGTTGGTTGGCCTCCACGGTCGCCTGATTTGACCGTTCCGGACTTCTTTTTGCGTGGATATCTGGAAAGCAAGGTTTATGCAAACTAACCAGAAACGCTTGAACAAGTCAGACAAAATATTCGTAATAAAATGCCGGGTGAAATATGTCGAAATGTAATGAAAAATGTGCTCGCATTAATGAGGCTAACAGAGGCGGACATTTATCTGATATTGTATTCCATACATAACTGCCGACATTAAATAAAACATTTATCATTATAAAATCCATTCTCTTTCATTTAATCAAAAAATCGGAATAAAATCTACAGTCATATCAGATGTTGTGGTGCCTTAGCTAAAGCAAATAACTTGGCTTCAATTGATCATGAAGTCACATGCGTATTTTCTCTACTTGCACAACTAGTTACGGCATCTCCAAGTTTAAAAATATAACCATTAGTAGATGTCCGTTCGTCTATTTCAGCAGCCAGTCCGCATTAGCATACCCAATAAGTTGAATATTTTCCTGCTTGTAGCCAGCGCAAAGCCAAAGTTGTTTAAGTATTTGAAAATACTTTTTACTTTATTCCAATCACGCTACGTTGGACAGGATTCGTTTCTGTTACAAATAAGAAAAATATTCAGCAATATTAGACTTGTGTTTCCAGCCAAATATAAATGCAATCCAATATATATTCGGTGTAGTTCGATGTCAAATAATAATCGTTCTTATTTTTTGTTATAGAATCTTTTATATACCCAACGTCTAATGGCACTTTCGAAATTTAGACATTTCACATTTGTAATTTTTCCAACATGGTATTTGAATTATTTGAATCCTCCGTGAATCTCTAGATAACGTTCCAAATCTGCAATTAATTTTAAATTCTTTTTCATGGATTGCGTTTTTTCTAGGTTTTTTGTTTTTTTTTTCTACAAGAATATCATCCATGTATTTTATTTGATATCAAAATTCTACACGTCTATAAAATACACCCTTTAAAAACAAATACTGTAGTTGTTATTGCCCTTAATTTAGCAACATTGTTTAATTTTGGTTACAATTTCACACATAATAAGCGCGGCTTAAACTATTTTGCAATTGAAAATGAAATGGCGATGGAACTGCGGCAACTGCGCTAAAACATGAGCTGAATTTAGTTGCTGCATAACAGCAACCAAAAGCATAACTAAAGGCAATAAAAACCACAATTTAATTTAAAATTGTGGTGTTAGCATCACTAGCAAAATTTGTTAATTAATTCAAGCGCGATAAATTAGTAAAAACAATTCCCAAAAATTTTAAATACGGTAAGTAGCCTTCTAAATTTGCAAAAGACCCTCTATATTTTTTAAGACGTACAATGGGGTCCTTGTTTCATTTTAAAGTGTCCAAGTGATCAGCAGTTTTATTAATAATTAAATTAATTCTATTTGAAAAGAGAAACCAAAAAAAATGTGCAATTCAAAATTTCCAACCTTTAGAAAACCTCAAATATTTAAAACATTGGAGAGTGTGTTTTGCATTCCATATCAAAATTTCAGAATTTTCTTAAGCCTTTCATAATCACTCTCGCATATTGTATTCTATCTACTAAACAACGACATTATTGAGCTGGTTGAACGTTTTAAAATTGTTGTCAAAAACATGCGTTAATTGGAGACGGTTACTAATTTTTATTGACTGTTAAAAAATATAAATTAACGTAAATTACGTTACGCCTTATTAATGGACTTTATGGAAGCCGCTACCCCAAAAATAAAAACGCATATTTTTATTTCCAAAAAAAAAAATGCCTTTCAATTAGTATAAAAACTTGTATAATTAAGATTAAATTTTGTATATTCTATTTCAATCGTATCTCCATTTTGACTACCATGAGACAAGAGCAAAATCAGTTTCAACCTTCAAGAGTAAAAGTCACCAGACTTTTTCCATCTAGCTTTAAGCTACAGATTCTAAATTTTTTGTTGACATTCTCCTTTGTCAGTGAGGCCGTCTCATTATCCGTCTCATGTCCAATATGTTGGTCTACAAATAATTATTTTTTTTTTGTTATTCCTCAAAGATTAGCTTCGAATGCAGTAAAAAAGCTTCTTTATAAAATAAGCTGTTCTTAAAAAATTATCTCAAAATTATCTCAAAAAAATCTTGATGAATTTTATAAACTACTTATATACTTTATGTTTTCTGTTGACCTGTTTTTTTATAATTTTTATTATCTTATTCCTTTTCGGCTTAAGGTCAGTTTTTTTCTTTTTTATTGACTTCTCCCAATATTTCGATCAACTTCGTTGATCATCTTCAGGGGATCTATACAATTTACAATGGAGATGGAGAACAACAACAACAAATTACCGTATTTAGACTCAATAGTGATCAAAAGGCAAAATCGGCTAAAATTAGATTGGTATCAAAAACCTATGTCTTCAGGAAGAGTTATAAATTTCTATTCAAAACATCCGAGTAGGATCATAATAAATACTGCTCTAAATTTTATTAACAAAGTCTTAACGATCAGCGACCGCAGTTTTTACTATAAGAATATAGACAAAATTAAAGACACTTTAAAGAAAAATGATTTTCCTAATAAAACAATAAACGACCTATTAGATCATGCCAAATACAAAAATCAATGTAAAGACAATGGAACAGAAAAATCAGCAAAGGTATACAAATCCATGGTATATATTCCTGGTTTTTCAGAAAGATTAAAACACTCTAACATTTACGATAACGAGAAAAACCAATTAGCTTTTAAGACAAACAATACATTAAATAGACTTTACAGCCAGACAAAGTCGAAACTGGATAATGAGGACAAGTCTAATATAGTATATGAAATAAGCTGCAATGGGGACGAGTCCAATATATGCCAGAAAGTATATGTTGGAACAACAAGGACAAAACTTAAGACAAGGTTAGCATCACACAAATCGGATACAAAATCTCGTGAAAAGCAGACAACACAAAAAACTGCACTTGCAGCCCACTGTGCTACAACAGGTCACAGACCAAATTTTGAGAACATCAAAATATTATCGAGAGAGGATAATTATAAGAAGAGATTTACGCTTGAGATGCTACATATCATTGATGTACCAATCGATAAGAGACTAAATTTTAAGAGCGATACAGAGAAATGTGCACAGATATATAGACACACAATAAACAAACATAGACTAAAAAACAATAGAACGTAAACAAATTTTGTTTACATATTGACAACTTTGCGATGAACAAGACGCGGAAACAAGACATAGTTAATCTTATTATTTTTAATTTTTAATTTTAGTTAAGAAAATCTTTTTAAATGGTAATTGTAAATATTTCAATTTGTTGTTATTTTGTGATAATGTTTTAATTGGTGATTGTAATTGTGTTATAGATCCCCTGAAGATGATCAACGAAGTTGATCGAAATATTGGGAGAAGTCAATAAAAAAGAAAAAAACTGACCTTAAGCCGAAAAGGAATAAGATAATAAAAATTTTATAAACTACTTTGACAGACTTTATGCTAAATCATCGCAAAATAAAACAGCTAAACTTTTGTATAAAACAAACTTGAAACAAACAAAAGGAATATGAAAGAGGTATAATCGAATGGCAAATCCGTTGGAATCATTGGTATCAGGACATTCTCTCCTTTGTATTTTTCCTTTCATTAGTTTTTCACAGTCAGTCTTCTTTCATTGCACAGTTGAGGTTGATTAATGTTACGCAAAATGATGACAACTGATCCTACTTTAACTGCAAATTTAAAAACTCCTTGAGATAGTTGAATACATCATTCTGGTTTATAATGGTGACAACTGCTTTGCAGGAAATAAACTGCTCCGAAAGAAAATTCTGAATAGTCGTATTGACATAATTGACATTTTTATTTTTCGCCGCCAATATTGATCGTTCACCCAGCCAGTTATGATTATTGAAATGAAAAAACACACTGAATAAGATCCTCTTTTCAGTTTTTGATGTAAGAAAAATATGTGTCCACTGCTACTACAGATCCATTCCTTTACGTGCCGCCACAAATTTGATGATTTTATATATTTTCGTTTAGTTCATCAGCAACAGTTTATCGGGGAAGAGATAGACGAAAATCATCTGACAACAGACTCATTGACCATTTATGTTTAGTTCATCAGCAACAGTTTATCGGGGAAAAGTCAGACGAAAGTCATCTGACAACAGACTCATTGACCAAACATAAGATTGAACGAAACTAAATTTTTAGTTCGCTTCACGTCTAAACACATATAATTATTTGACAACCAAGTGAGAATTTTAAACACAGCTAGAAGTACTTTATATGTGAAAACCAGATTATCGTTTTTGGTATTTTCCGTTAATTATTATTTTAATTTCTCACCATTTGAACCTTCCCTGGACTTTCACTTATAATTCAAAACAAAAATTTGGCAAATGGATCCAGCCGTTCTCGAGTTTTAGCGAGACATTTTATATATGCAGTTGAAGATAATGGCACGTTGCCTTTCTTTAACCTAAAATTACTTTTTCTGCATTGCAAGTCAGCTACGATTGAACATACTAATCATGGTTATGCAGTAGTCAAAACAACCACGTAACGTTCTGTGGAAACTTTACGTGTAGTAGAATCTCACAAGTGAACACCACTTTGTGAATCGGGCTGTTTGATTCTCTGTTCTAATTTCTGGACAGCTAGAATTTGTGAAGTTTTACTGTATTTTAAAAAATATTTAAAATACAATAAAATCGCCTTATACATATCACTGATTCCAATTTTAAAGAAAATTTTGAATTTACTTGCTTACAAGATTCAAATGACTTAACCAAATGTATGGTTGAATAGACAGAAGAGGAGGAAAGTCGTGTTTATTGACGAAACATAGTTTCATCTGAGTGGATTCATTAACAAGCAGATTTGCTGCATTTGGGAGAATGAGAAGTCAAGAACTTTTAGCTGGTGGCATCATACGGCCGTACTTCTCCGTAAATGTTGTCATAAAATGATAAAGGACTTCTTGTTGCTATAAATTGGGTATATGGGCTTGGAAGATATGTGGTTCCAACAGAATGTTGCCACCTGCCACACTTCCAACGAAACAATGGCCCTCTTGTACGAGAAATTCGATGACCGTGATGTGACTTCACACAATCATAACATAAGTCGGCACACTAACACCGAGGTACAGTTTTACCTCTATGAATTCGTTAAGATACAAAATTATCGCTTTTTAAAAATGAAAAACCATCAGTGATTGTTGAAAAGCCAAAGAGTGACTGCCTGGTGTGGCTTATGGGCTGGAATCATCACCCGTGCGTACTGGTTTGAAAATGGGATTGGCCAAGCAGTTACCGCCAATGGTGTTAGCTATCGCAAGCTTATTACGGACTTCGTGTGGTCGTAAATATGGATGATATGTGGTTCCAATATAATGGAATTACTTTCCACACAGTCAACGAAATAATGGTTCCTTTGCATGAGAAATTCAGTTGCCATATTATATTACGACGTAGCTATGTTAATTAGCTGTCACAGCCACGTGGATTGATACAATTAAACTTCTTTGTTTGGGGATATTTAAAGGAAACTTTTCTTTTAAATAAATCAAGAATAAATCAAGAGCTAAAGGAGTAGATAATTCAGCACATATTAAACTTCAATTATGTGTCATAGTAATTGAAAATATGTACCATTGGATAGATGTATACCTAAGCCGTGACAAGCAGTTATCCGATCTTTTGTTTCCACACATATTTCTTAACGGAGCCTGTACCATAATAAAAAAAAAACTGTTAAGATCATTCTCTGAAAACTTGTTGCTTTTATTTGGAATTAATATCGTATTTGCTTTGTGTATACCGATTAATGTTTCTTAAATAATTTTTAATTTTGAATTATGTATGAGTTAAAATAAAGGATATCGTTCCTTTGACTGTTAAAAAAATTAAATAAAAATATTTTTGAAAGAAGCGAAATCAAGTCGAGTAAAAATTGAAAATTATCGCTAATATATTCGCATTATCTTAAGTAAAGCAAGATTAGTAGGTGTAGACCAGTGATGGGCGAACTTTTTGGGTGGCGGGCCAATAAATTAAAAAAATCTTGCGGCGGCCATTAAATTAAAAAAAAAAAAACATAGAGGGTCATGCATTAAAAAATTATGGGGTTGCTGTTCAATTAAAAGTTCGGTTTAAGCCAAATATTTATTAGTTATATTACGTAATATTTTAAAACAGCATAAACATTTAATAAGATACGGTTTATTATGATTTTAAGATTTTCCAGATGTATGGAAAGCATGGATCTGTTTCTGACTTGACATAATTTCCTTAAGATTTGGGAGGATGCGACTTTTAATAAATTAAATAGACTCTCGTCTGACAATCGGTTTCTTATTGAATTTTTTCTGCATTTCATTACTGAAAAGGCCTGTTCACTTAAATATGAGGAAGCAAACATTGCCATAATTTTCTGCGCATTATTAATTAGCTTTGGAAATTCATCTTTTGGTAAGGATTTATAGAAATTAAGCTTATCTGTATTTAAAAATAGCTGTTTTAAATTATTATTACATTGCAATTCTATTATTTTAAATTGTAGATCAGATGGAACATTCTCAGGATTTACATTAAAAGGCGTTGAAAAAATATCTAAACATGGTTGGATTTTTTTAAAGACAGCAAATCAGGCCTCAAATTCTGAATACAATTTTAATAAAGATTGTGAAAAGACTTTTAACTTCTTCTTCACTCAAAGAATTAAGTCTTGGAAAATGAGTCAAATCATTTTTTCCCAAACATTTAGAAAATATAAACAATTGAGTTTTAAAAGACCTCAAACTGGCCCAAGTTTCATTTATAAATTGATTTCTTCCCTGTAACTTCTTGTTCAGTTTACTATACTGCTCGAGTAAATCCTTGAAAAAAGCAAACTCGATGCACCAATTCTTATCCTCCAATATTTCCCACTCATCCCAAATTTCAGTTTTGGTTTTTAGAAAAACTTTAATTTCTTCGAGAAGACGTCAAACTCTCGAGAAGACATGGCCACAACTCAGCCACCTGATCTTTGTGTAATAAAGTACATCTGAAAATTCTGCATCAACTTCCGATAAAAACTCTTGAAATTGTCGATGTAACAAACCACGGGCTCGAATGGTATTAATTAATTTTAAAATAATATTAAGTACGTTGTTAATATTCAAGGCAGCCTTGCAAACAACATCTTGGTGGATTATACAATGTAAACAAATTGTTTCACTTTCAGGATTCTGACTTTTATAAACTCCTGCAAACCCCGTATTTTTTTCCCACCATGTTAGTTGCTCCATCAGTTGTTAAATTAATTAATTTGGAAATTGGGGCATTAAGAGATTCCATCCCCTCTCTAAATTCATCATAAATTATTTTTCCTGTCATCTTTCCTTTCAAAGATTTCAAACAAGCAGGTTCTTCGGTTATTACAAAGTTTTCATCGACTCCTCTGGTAAAAATTAGAAGTTGGGCTGTATCACTCCTGTCAACACTCTCGTCCATAGTGACTGAAAAATACTTAAACTTTTTAAGACGTCCATCGAGTTGATTGGTTAAATTAGAAGAAATCGCTTCAATTCTTTTTGTAACCGTTCTACGTGGGCATAATACTTTTCCAATGCTTATTAATACATCCTTAATAAATTCTCCTTCAGCAAACGGTTTGTTACTTTTTGCTATTTTATAGACAACAATGTGACCCGCTAACGTGGAGGATTGCTGGACACTTCTTTGAATTTTAAAAAACATTTGCTGACTAGATATTTTTCTTTTCAATTCCTCTGAACGAACTTTCTAGTCTTCATCTGTAATTTTATAGTACTTCGACCCAAGATGTTTTGAATTAAAGTGCCTAGCGATATTATAGTCTTTTAGTACAGACAAATAGGTTTTTGGTTATATTCCATAAAGAAGTACTTCCATGTTTACTCTTCTTGAAATGCTCGACATTCCGAATCAATTTTTCTCTTTCTATTTTCGATTGACATTTATGGGGGTATTTACAATTATTTATTTATTATTTTAATTAGACAAATATAACTGTACGTTAGCAACTTTATAATTTTACTTCACAATTTATTCTTTACGTCACGAGATTTACACTTTTACTGATTGCTAATTAATCCATCGTTGGCCCTTTTATATTTGTTGCGCATGTTGTCTCGAATATTCAGGAATCTTCTAGATCTCACATATAATAGTTGTTGTTATGTTATACGTTCAGTTTTCTATATTAGTTGTTAGTGTTTTATGATGTTTATGTTTCTTCTTGGAATATTGCATCAGAGAGTTGTTGTTCTCTTATGTGTACAATATTTCCCAGAAAACTACGCAGTCTATACACAATATAATATGAAAACATCGCATTTTTTTGCTAAAATTGTCAATTTATATCTTTTTTAAAACATAATGTAAATTTATTTTTTGGGCATAATTTTTTAATAGGTGATTAATTTTTTTTTTGAAAAACGCTCAGCGGGCCGGATCGAAACCTTTCGCGGACCGGATATGGCCCGCGGACCGGATGTGGCCCGCGGGCCGTAATTCGCCCATCACTGGTGTAGACACTAAATACAAACAATACATCTCTAAATGATTTGTAATATTTACAAAAATTGGGTATTTAAGTAGAAATAAAATATTGTAAAGAATATTTAAAAAATATTTATATGCGGCGCTAAAATAAAATCGTTTACAACCCAATTCGGACTCTATTTAAAAATGAAAACAGCCTTCAGATCATTTCTGCAACAAAGAGAATAAAAATAAAATAAAATAAAAATAATAGTTGTTATCAAAGCAATAAAACTGATGATCGTAATCTGATTAAACTCCAGTAGCAGTTTTAACTTTACATTCACTAAAGAAAATATCATTATTAACTAGCGATTATCAATTACTTTCTGGCTACTGAACTACAAAAATTCAGCATTAACATCTACAGATGGGCCCAGCACAACAAAGATCAATTTGTTGTTGTTTAAATGGAACATTCAACAATGTGTATATAGATCGATCGATCGAACGATGTTTGCTGAATTATCTTTATATTTAGATTTTTCGTATGTTGTGTGAATACTTTATTGAAATTGTTACAACCTTGAAAGATTTCTTTATAGATTAATACTTAAAAACCGAATTACACGTACGTGATTTGTATAAATTCAATTTATTCTTTATCAACATAATGATTATCTTCATCATCATTATAATCATCATTATTGTGATCACCGTCAATCGACACAAATATCTTGAGAGATTGAATTGAAAAAAGAAATCGTTTTAAATCTTCCGTCATCCAATAAGTTAAATGAAAACGTCCCAGTTGATGTGAAAATTATACTGAAGCAGAAGAAACCAGTAGCCAAACAAACTAAATAAGTAGGTAAAACTTAAGAAAACGTGTGCTTGTGTTTGTGTTTGTGTATGTGTAGATTTTGGCCAGCAAGCGTTGAGTTCAAAAAGGTCGCAAGCAAATGCAAAATGCTTAACAAGATTGCTCATTATAGCTGTAGAGAGGGGGGAAAACAGGCATCAGAAGTAGTAAATGGAAACTTCTCAAGTAGAGTGGACTTAATCAGCACGCAGTCACAGTCACACACATTTTGCAATCACAGACTCCAATCATCGTCATCAACATTCAGCCAACATAATCGTCATATTTTTCAAGCGATTGATGTCTTCGTTAAAGCTCACGTTTGTTTTCTGCTTTTGTTGCTAATCTTTTTTTTGTTGTTGTTCAAAAACAGTTTTCCTCAACAATAGTCATAGTCAGCATATAAGTTTATTTACGAGGGTTGTTTATTTTCTGCCGTCAATTGGTATTAACTATAACAGAACTTCATTTAAAGCGCCATTTCAATTATTTTTAAGCGTTTCGAAATAGATTGTTGGAAAATGTATGTGGCATTTCAGCCACAATCACTAAAAACGAAAAAGTTGTTTAAATTCGTAAAATTGAAGTAGCTTTTCCTTAGAATCAAGCTGCAGAAGCGGTCTTCATTAAATTCGGGGTTCACGGTACTGTTGTTAACAATAGATCAAAACAAAAATGCTCGCAGTGGCAAAACTAGCCGCTGTACAGGAAGGTGCTGAAAATAACTCGTCGGAGTAGGCAACAATTGGACATAACTTTTGTTTTACTTAGCACAACATTTTGCATAACGATCTTCAACTTTACACGTACAAAGTTCTACTGATTCAATAACTGAAACCCATGTATCATTATTTGCCTTGAAGGTTTGCAAATTTGTTATTTGAAAAACTGAACGAAAACACTACACTGAGAGTGAGGTTCATTTTCAAATGGGCGTTTATGTAAACAAATAAAATTGATGGCTCACAATATCCAGAAACAGTCCTCAAAAAACCATTTCATCGAAAAAAAGTGGCCTTATGAAGCAGTTTGTGGTCATATGGCATATCGTCAACGAGCAAGGGAATCCTGCCACCGGAAATTCTCTGGAGTACCAAATCATGATTATCAATTAAATTTTGCGCTGAATATTGATATCAGTGACCTTTGGTTTGGGTAAGAGGGCTCCACGAATCACCCATAGAATTCTGTTATTCAGGAGACATTACCAGGTGGGGTAATTTTTTAATTTAGCGATATCAATTGGCCACAACGTTTCTGTGCTTCAACGTTGCTGGATTATTTCCTCTGAGGCCATATGAAAGACCGTGTTTACATGGATAACCCAAAAAAAATAATGGTCTGATAGTTGAAATCAGGAAGAGCATTAACGAGATAAGCGAAGTTTTCTTTGCAAAAGTGATTTAAAATTTTGTGAAAAGAGCGGACGTCGACTAAAGTGTTTGGCGTGGATATTTGCCCGATAGTATATTTCGTTATTAATTCTCATATTGTTACTTGACGTTGGTATCAATAAAGCTGAAGTTGATCAATAAGGAAAGTGTGCTTTAAGTCAATTTAATTCGTAACCTTAAACGTACTCAACTTTTATAAGAAAATTCTTTTTTTCAACTTAATTGAAAATAAGCAAAAATATAAATAAATTAAGTCCTAAGATAAACAGATAACGAAAAAAAAAAACACAAGCCCTTGGAAAGAGTAATTTCCATCATCGATATTAGGAAAAGATATTTTAATAGCAACTCCTGGGGATAGTTGAACCTGTTTTATAACTGTGTCCACTGATTTAAAGGAAAAAACTATCCCAGAAGGAAACTCGAAATGGTCGCATTGAGATCGTTCACATCTCTATTTTTCGCCATCAATATTGTTCGTTCATTCAACTAATTATGGTTATCGAACTGTTGGGCTATATCTGGAAAAACATGCTAAATAAGCTTCTTTATACAGCCGGTGATGTGACGGAAATCTGTTAGTACTGTGATGAATCCGAGTCGAGTATCCACTGCTTTATATCTATATCCTTACGTGGCGCTACAAATTTGATGATTTTAGGCATATGTCTTTAGTTCGCCAGCAATAGTTGATCGAGGAATAAGTCGGCGAAGAGTCTGACGATAATCATCTGACAACAGAATCATTGAGCAAAAATAAGATCGAAAGAGACTAAATTATTAGTTCGTTTCACGTCTAAACACATATAAATACTTGACAACCAAGTGAGAATTTGAAACAAACGACATTAAATGTTTCACAGCTAGAAACATTTTATATGGGAAAATTAAATTATCGTTTTGGGTATTTTCCATTACTTATTATTTACATTTCTCACGGTTTGAACCTTTCCTGGACTTTCACTAATAATTCAAAACGAAAATTTGCCAAATCGAGAACGGGTTATGGTGAAACTAACGAACAGCAATTCGTTTTTAAATATTTAAGTTTTTTTTTCGTTTATTAGTTATTAAACTTTATTTGTTAAAGACACCCTCGTAGCTTTGAATCTGATTATCTTGAAATAGAGAAAAAAAATGTAACCGTTGGTTGGTTGGCAGATTCATTCGCATTCATTCAAACTGGGGTGATCATGTCACAAGTTTCTTTTTGCCACAAGTACAATTGATCATATGCAAAACAATTGAGAAATTATTTCTATAGCAGACTGCCTGACTAACTAACTGTCTGACTGACTGATGTATGTATGCATCAGTCATAGGCAGATTGCATTAATTTTTTTTTCTTAACGACATGATTATTGAAGACATCTTTTGGTATCGTTTTGTTTTTGTATACGAGTATTGGCATATTAAAACGTCTATCTGTCTATTAGCTATCGATCAGTTAGTTGAACTGACCTCTCGACTACTTCTCTTACGCTTTAAGCAGAAACTCATCAGTGTACAAGTAGAAAAAAGATTTTATGAAATAATTCGCTGGCATAAATGTATGACAATTGATCAGTGTGTGATATATTTATTTTTTAATTTTTATTTTAATATATATTTTTTTTAACAGTGGAGACCGTCATTATCATTATTTGACATTAAAAAAAAAGAAAGCTATTTGATTTTTTATTTTTAGCAAGAGAAAATCTTTAAACTAGGACACTGATTTCAGCAACAAAAGGCTGCTTTTAATTTAGTGAAGGCCAATATTTGAAAATATAATTTTATTGTTGAGACAACAAAATTGCAGGGAAAAATTTAGTAATTTAAACAAAAACTATTTATGATTTAAATAATGTTATATAAATTAAAAATAAACCAAAATATTATAGATAAAAATGATTTTCAGAAGTCATGTATAGAGTGGTGAAAAGCATTAAAAAAAGAAAAATGGAAAATCAGTTTTTAAAGTTTAAAAATTAATGTTCAAAGAATGGAAGAAATATTTATCAAATATTAAACAAATTAAACTTAATTATGACCCACTGTCGCGTTAAGAAAATTTTTGAATTTTTTTATACCACTTACTCATCACTCTCATCGGTTACTCACTTACTTATTGGCTGGTTGCTAAAAATATTCTGTGTGGCCAAAAAGCCCATCAAATACAGAGCATTACTTTGGCATCATGGATACCCGGCTTTGGCTTTGATTTGGCAAGTTGTCCAGGCTTTACATATGACGTTTGGTAATGCATCCATTCGTTATCACCAGCAATAACACAATGCAAAAATTACTTCTTTTTGTAGTGTTTAAGAATTGTTTCCAACCTGCAAAATCGCCTTTCAACGTCTCTTGGCTTCAATTCATATAGCACCCAATATCCTTAATTTTGAATGAATTCCAAGGCTTTTTCACATAGGAAAAATGTCTTCTTGTGTGACTCCCAATGATAATAGTCTTACAAAAAAATAATTGTAGTGAATTTAAAGTGAAATATATTGTCTTTAGCCGTTTGGGGTTGTTGTCGCCAATAGGGTGTACAGATAGTAGTTCTCTAGGAATTCGAATGGATTTTGGAAAGAACTGGAGAGGCAACTGCTACGACAAGTTTGGAAGGGCAAAATAAATGAGTACTTTCCATTAAATACGGGTGCATTTATTTTCGGAAGTCTCACGTCAGCAACATTTTTTGAGGGATTCACCATTTGACACAGTGTGGCTGTAGAACTTGTAGATGATGTTAGTTGAAGACTAGATAATTTTTTGAACAGTGCAGTCTGAGTGTCCAAAAATTTTTGTATTGCAACATGATGTTGAATAGTTGTTGAATTCAACGGGTCTGTATTATTTGAGTGCAGCCTGCCATCAATAATCTTAAGGTATTGTGGCTTCACCCGATAGTACTTTGCTTCGAATTCTTGATATTCCGCTTCATGATCAGGCAATTGCTTGTCTAGTGCTGCCATTTCAATATCCAGAAATTGGAATTGATCATAAAGCGCCTCTAATTTCTCTAAACTAAATAAAGACCTTAAAAGGTCCATCCCAAGAACTGCCATTAGATTTAAATCATATCAAAGTTGTAAAAAGTCATATATTTTAAAGTTTTGAAAAATAAAGGATATGCAACGAAATGTTAATGATAATTAAATTAATTAACTAATTAATAATAAAACAAAAACATCCTTTTATTTTAGCGGAAAGAAATTATTGCCAATCATTAGTTGTGAATATTTTTTTGGTTTTCCTAACACATTTTGAAAATACCCGGTGCCCCAAAATACATGCAATATTTGAATTTAGAGCCACTTCTGTGGTAAAGTGTTGCCAGCCACAAAAAAAAATGCAGCGTGACAGCTGACAGTTCAGGATTACTAAACATGGAGCGTTACACAAAAGAACAATACATTTGTTTTGTTGAGCAATATTTTGTAAATGCTAAAAGTTTGGCAGCAAAAGTTCGCAATTTTCTTACAAAATATGGTCGGAATTACGTAATAAGATTTATATCTGCACCTGGTAGTGAACCTTGGTGGTCATACCACTGGGAATGAAGAGCAACGTCATTCACGTCCTAGAAAGCCAAAGACTAATTCTAGCAACAGGTCTTTCCTACTTGCAACTTTGATGATTCCAGAGCAGGGCTGCAAACCACCACTCCTTGCTGAAGGGCTGCAGACTATCCAGCTCCTGTCCAGAACACATGTCTAGCATGCTCACTGGATCTAGGATCATTCCACCAGGTAGGTGTGATGAAAGGTGAAATGATCCTGACCACCATATAAAAACTGATCTGTCTGTTATGGGGCCGCGAAACCACAACCACCACGATACTCCCGAAGGCCCTACCTCAATAATCAGTCAGAGAAACAGCTAAATGTCTAAAGAGACAAATATCGGAAACTCTGCGGGCTACTGATGCCCGTGGAAATAACGTGGAGTTTCCAGTTGACCCCTGCTGCCTTCAGGGGACTGGGCTCCCTTATACTCCCAGTTGCACAGGTCTAGACAGTCGAGCGTTCTATAAAGACCATAAATGTGTCCCCAGGGGGGGGGGGGGCGGAATATGGTTGGAATAGTGATTTAACTTCATCAGGTGTAAAAAGACAATTTTTGATCTTAAACAGTCTGGCCGTCATCCTTCAACAAGTCGTTCAACGCAAAATATTGAATCAGTTCTAGAGAGTGTTGCTGAGAGTCCAGAAACATCAATTCGCTGCCATGGTCAAGAATTGGACATTTCGAGAAGTTCTCTACAGCGTATTCTCACGAAAGTTTTGCATCTTCATGCTTACAAAGATCAATTGACTCAAGAACTGAAGCCTGCTGAACACGCACAGCAAAGAGAGTTCGTTAAATGGATTTTGGAACAACAAAAAATGGATACTGATTTTTCAAACAAAATCATCTTCAGCGATGAGGCTAATTTTCATCTTAATGGCCTTGTTAATCGACAAAATTGTTGCATTTGGAGTTCAGGACATCTACAAGTGATTTTTGGGAAGCAAATGCATCTACAAACTGTTACTGTTTCGTTCGGGTTTTGAATTGGAGGCAACATCGGACCATTTTTCTTAAAAAATGCATTTGATCATTGCAATTGCAAGATATGGATGTGGACGACATGTGGTTTCAGCAAGACGTTGCCACATGTCATACAGCCCGAGAAAGAATTCAATTTCTGCATAAGTTATTTCCTGGTTGTCTAATTTCTCGTTTTAATGATTAATATTCGCCGCCCAGATCATGCAATTGAACGCCGTTGGATTCTTTTCTTAGGGGTTTTTTAAAGTCTAAGACCACGACCACCTACGCCTTGAAGGAGAAAATTAAGCACTGTATTAACGAAATTTAGCCACATTTATGCAAAACAATCATGGAAAATTTCAACAAAAGAATGCGTATGTGCCAGCAAAGTTGTGGAGGAAATTTATTCGATATGCTATTCCATACACAACCCTGTACCGTGTACTATATAAATTAATAAAAAATTTACAATTTTTAATAGTTATAGTTTTTTGACCTTTTTTTTATTTTTTATTATTTTTTCGATATTTCGCAACACCGTTGAGATGATGCCAACCAACGGTGTGGCGAAATATCGAAAAAATAAAAAATAAAAGTTTTAAAAATTTTTTTTTTAAATAGTGACCTAGTGTTTTATAATTAACTACTAAAAAAAATCACAATTTTTAATTATAAAAAAATGTATTTTCTATCAAAATTACTTTTTGTATGAATTTTGCAACACCTTTTACAAGGGTGAGTTAATAAGTGAGGATTTTTTACTCCAGTCAACAGACAATTGTCAACTGACTCTTATCTAAATTTGAAAAGCATAAATAGCTAATTATACTTAGAACTTATAACAGTTTAGCCTCTTTACGTGTTAAAAATTCTCTTCCCAATGCTATTGCCAAAGTTTTTTAAATTCACAATAATAAACAAGAAAAAGAAGATGGGAAATTTCACCAATTTAATTATTCGAATATTACCGAATAGAGTGTTAACTCAGCTGATTATTTAACAACAAAAATTAATTTACACAAAACAAAAAAACATATTTAAAAGAATTGAAATTATAATCAAGTTTCATGGTTAACAATAATTTCCTTCTTCTTTCTTTAATAGAATTTCTTCAACCACTTTCCATTGACTCACTATATCTCACAATGAATATGAGAAAAAAGAAAATGTTTGTAGAAAGGTTGATTTGTTGTTTGTTTGTTTGTTGCAGTGTTTTGTTTAGCTGGCATGTTTTAGTGTGGACGCGCTTAAACTTTAACATGCAACACTATTAAAAACATTATAAATTATTTGTTGTTCGGTAGTATTTATCATTTTCATTTTCAGTTTACTTTTTCATACATATACCAGCTCATAAGGAAGCAAGCCATTCATCCGTCCATCCATCCATCCATCCATCTATCCATTTATTCAACAACACAGCTAATACAAACAATTTACAACTAACTAAGGAACTTGTGAATAACAAACAATAATATTAACAACATTTTTGCCAATAATATTGAAGAACAGCAACAAACTATTAACCATCGACAGCATTAACATTAACTTTACATTGAGTAAAGTAAATGAATAAATGTGAGTCTAATTTACAACTTGTTTTGTGGTTAATTAACAATTGATCAAAGCAAATTTACCGACAAACTCAATATCTAATCCACTATTGCACAGTGGCAGATTAGCGCGAGAATAAACAAGAAACAAATAAAACAAATTATTCGATTGAAATGAATTATAATAAAAATTGTAAATCCAAAAGTACATTTTATATGGACAACTATGTCGAATAACTTAGAATAAATTAGGTTAGGTTAAGTTCAGCAGGAAGCTGTGTTTCCACAGCCCACTTGGGTTCATTTACTGAATCCTTTGTGTTATCTGGTATGTAGAAAAAGGAAGAAAGGAAAGAGAGGTAGAAGAGGAGGTTAAGATAAGAATGTCAAAGGATAAGACTAAAGGGAGAAGGAAGAGGGAGTGATATTAGGAAGCCATAGATGCCGAGAAGTAAGCTGCACAATAACACCCACCAGCCAGAGTAAACAATTAATCCAACACAAAGTTGCAGCGTGAGAATATGGGTCACAAAGACCACCACTGTACCTTAAAAAAGTAACTGATTCCGTTCGGTCTCAATATTGACATACCCGGCAAGTTCCCAAAATACCGTGCAGAGGCACAGGCAGAGAAGGTGTTAAATTGTCTTCTCTTCTTCTTCGTCCTAATAACTTCTGCAAAAGTCATTGTTTGGAAGACCCATTCTCCTAGCATGGGTTTCTAACAGGCAGAGCCCAGGTACGACAGCTGCCAATTGCACTCCTGGTAACCGCAATAGTGCAACCGCCTATTTCCGGTCCAATGAGGGTTAATTTAAAATAAATTATAAATTAAATTATAGTTTTGACTTTATCATTTCAAGGGCAGAAGATATTATTTATGTCCTTAAAAATTATATTAAAAATTCTGGAAAAAATCTCAGAATCCTATTTAGACATAAAATATTTTATGATTCTACCAGTCCAATAGGTACTATAAATAGCCTTTATAAACTATTTAGAATGTTTCTAGAGTTTGCTAGAAAACTCTTATTCATCGCATTTTTTACAGACGCTGTAGTCATCATTATGCGATGAAGGTGTGGGTTTGTTTCCTTTGGGTGTACTTTTTTTATTGTTAAACTTAATTCATGGAATTTTAATGTAGCATGTTGTTATTGTTATGTGTTTATAAGATTTCTTGGAAACTTTTTTTATTTGTTAATACATACAATAGGTCATTTCACTATGTTTTTATATAGATAATTATTTTTTTGTAACAATATCTGAAATATTTCTATATGTGTAAATTAAATAAAATTAAAATGAATAAAACCTGCATTTGAGCACAAAACATATGGCAATTGAACAAAGAACTTTATTAAGATTTTATATTATCCATTAGCACTCACTGGAGCATCTCTTCTAATAAAATGAATTTTAAGACTTTCAAATTATTTTCATTGTTTTAAAAGTAATGATTTCTTTTTGGCTCCACTGTGCCACGCAATGCAAATATTAAGTTTTATATTTTTAAGTACAAAGTTTAAATCATTAAATCATGTTTTTATTGAACACAGTTTAATTTAATAAAAAGCAATGAAAACTTCTTAACAATTACTTTGAACAACAACATCACACAGCATCAATCAGGGAAGGAAAATTTGTTACCTTTGAAAATAAATCACTTTTGTGGGAAATTATTTTAGGTATTTTTGTACTTCTAATTATTCTGATAATTCTAATGGATGTATTTTTTTTAATTATTTATTATTTTTATTTTCAATATCTCCCTATAAATTTTTTTTTCTTTTTCGTGATACAACATGTCACTAAATAATGTGGCTCAAGTTTGAAAAATTAATAATTTTAATAAAAAACATCTTGTATTTAAAAAAGAAAATTCATTGGATAATTAAAAGGAATAAACTAAAATAATTGAATAAAATATTTTATTTAATATAATCGAGCATATTCTCACAATCGCAAGGCTTTCAAATCGCTAGGCGACTTAAAAACGCCAATTTCAATTTTAGATGTTCTGTAAATCTTACGTTTTGCTGGCGATTTGTTTTTCTTTTTCTTTTTGATCTTTTGATCAGCTGTTTGTTCAAATCGCCATTTTAAAGTAAACAATTGACATAGGAACTTAACAAAGAAACAGAGCAATTTTAAAATTGGTATTTTTAATTTAAATAGTGTAAAATTGTTTTAAATTTCTGTTGAAATAAAAAGAAAACATATTAAAATTTAATTGTGAACCATTTTATTTTGTCTTGAATGTTTTGTATAAGCAAACTCAATTAGTTCACTTCAGTAAATGCTTGCGGGTTGAAATCGCAAATATTAAGCGTTTAGCGTTTGTCAGAACACCTATTTTGTGTCTTCAAAACGCAAGATATTATTTGCGTTTTTCAGACCACTAATTTTATGCGTTTTGCGTTTTTGAGAACATGCTCGAATATGTTGAAAATCACTTTGCTTTCGTATTAATAAAATGGCAAGAAATAAATATTTAGTGCATTTAAAGGAAACAATTGTAACTAATTTAAATAATAGTGAATCCGTGACAATCATTACAAATAAATTCGGTATTAATCCGAGTGTTGTATCCAGCATTATAAGTTACGCCCATTCAAAACAAGCAAACGTGATGACTAGGGCATAATACTTACGATTAAAAAGGATATACTCATATTGTTAAAGTCTATCCCCCCGGGATCTCGCGGCTTCTGCCCTCATCTTGGTATGTGCTTTCGGAGATAAAAGGCGGCACCAGTCGCCTGGGCTAACAGGAGCCTCAAACTGAAAGCGACATAGGACTCTCGAAGTCCAACTAGTAAACTTAATAAACATATACTTGTACCACAGGAAGTAGTTGCCCTTAGGGCTATGGCCCTGTTCCGGTTATTGGTTGAGGAGCACCATGATGGCTGTTGACTTAATCGGGCTGTGAAAAAAGTTCCGAAGAAATGTTAACCCAGCACAAGGAGTTGGATAAACTCCAACTCCAATCCTTCCGCAAGGAGTGGCGCCAGGGCCCTACTTCCGTGCACTCGAAAATTGCAGCTAAGGCGTGTATGCATCTTAGGACGCTAGTGGACACTTTTTCCTACACCCAGTGTTAAGACCACCATAAGATTAAGGTTTCGCGACCAGGTGCTTACGTTAACTATATCAGATATATAATGTTACACTGCATTATTACACAATAATCACTAGATGCTACTCTAAGAATCATTGAAAAAGCGGGTGTAGCTTGAAATCTTACAAAAGTGCCAACAAACCTTTTATTCCATGGAAAAATAGACTCGCCAGGATTAGAAATCCATACCTTCTCCCATGAATCGAATATTAAGTTTAAAAGTAACAATTGACCAAAAGGAAAACGTATTTATCCATATTATATAAATCTTACTGTGAAACATGGCGAAGGTTTTGTTTTGCCCTGTTGATGTTTTTCAGGATAAAGTATAGCCCCGATTTATAGAATAAATAGAAAAATAGATCGTTGTAAAGGTTTTCTGGAAAGTAGCATGCTTATACATGCAAAGGAGAAAATGCCGTTTTAGTTTTGTTTATCGAAATCAGATGACGCTCCTAAACACACATCTAAATGTGTGAAAGAGTGGTTGTTCTTTGGCAACAAAATTATTTCCTTAAAGTGGCTGATACAATGGCCGAACCATAATCCTATAGAAAATTAATGGAAAAATTGTAGATCAAAAAATTGACAGTGATAACTGTAGGAATCTAGATGAGAATTAAGACAAGCTAATGAAAAAAGTTCTCTTTACAGCCAGAATGGTAACACAAACAATGATAATAATGACGGTGATGAGGATGATGTTCTTGGCGGTTTCAACAAAGCCTATAACACCAAGTGCCTCTAATGAAACATTAACTAAAACTAGTAAAATTGCAAATACCGAAACTCTCGCCTTACGATCATCTGAATGAACGGATATTAAAAATATTAAAATATATGTTTATACCAAACGCAAATTCGCAAAAAAAAATTAGCCGAAAACTAATAACATAAAAGATGTACCATTTACATCCATCGATGCAGTTAAAGCTTTGGCTAATTTCGGATAGATGGCATTCCTTTTTTAGATCATTAGGCATAGCCTCAAGTAGTATTGTAAGTGTTTAATTTCTGATTATTTGTTTTTTATTGCAGGGTGACACAGTACGTTTTATATCTATTCCGAAGCTTTACGGTGATTATTGGAACCACTTGTTACCTCGTTTTGCAGCTAATTTCAATTTTAATCATTTAAAATTCCTAAAGCCAGTGCAAACTTATAGTGGTATAGGGGGCTCAGTGCCTCAGAGATACATTAGAAATATCAAACAACAATAAAAAGTAATCATTGGATTTAAATTGGCATTTTCCGGTCACTGCAGAGCGAATAACTGAAGGTAGCGAAAGGCGTAAAACAATTTGTTCATAAAAATTTTTTAACACACTTTAAGCAAATATTCCGTTTTTCTTAGACATTTTCATTAGTGATAATCAAAAATAGTTTGTATAAATAACATATTACAACGCATGATTTTGGGACACAATTTTGAGAATTCCACGTGATAGCAGCCCCAAATTATAGTATAATTTAATGGCCATACGAATTTTTTTTTTTTTTGCTCAAGATGGATTTCTATCACTTTTTCTATATTTTAACACGGTTTTATTTCGGTATCCCATACGGACTATCTCTGTTGCGTCTGAAGCAATGTTGTACATATTGAATTGGAGAAAAAAAGGCGGAACCAACCCCCTCTGTGTCCTAAAAATCGCAAAAATGGCCATTTTTCCCCCATTTTCCACTTTTTTTGCGCAATAAAATCCTGCTTTTTTTTAAAGTTAGGGTAAATATGGCCACTTTACATCTAGTCCTTGTGACAACACTCCTTAGAAGAGCCAGAGTGCAATGTTTTTACATTGCTCTATTTCATTATCTCATTAATAAAATTAATACTGACTGGATAAAAAAATTTTCTTTAATTTTTCTTTAACTTAAATTTTTATAACTTCCATCTCTGGCAATTTAAACATAAAATATTTACATAACGTATCATAATTTGAAGGTATAATTGTTATGCATTCATTTTTATGTAGTTAAATTGCTTAAAAGCGTAAATAACAATAACAATAAAAAAATCATTTTGGTTATAATTTATCGAAAACTATTTTAAAATCATTTCATGAAATATATAGGAACTTATAATATAAAAAATATATATTGGGATTTTTAACAAGAAGTTTGTTTGTCAATTGTTGCAATATCAACATTAGGTTTTTTGACGTATTCGTACCAGATGCATTGGCAATTTGGCACGAAAATCGCATTAAACTTATTAAAATCCACTATGAAAATGATGGTTCTGTTAAAGGTGCATTTCGTGAAATTTGTGATATTTTCGAACAACATAATTGTCCTACTGAGACCTCTATTAAGAATTGGGTCGTTAAATTTGAGTCAACGGGCTTGATACAAAATGTGTGAACAGCAACACGTGTTCGACCGCATCGTTCAACTGAAAATATCGCAGCCATGAGCCACAGTGTGGAAGCAGAGCCGAATTTGTCAATTGTTCGACGTTCTCAACAATTGGGTTTATCCAAAACCACCACATAGCGAATTTTGTGTAAGGATTTAACCTTGAAGGCTTACAAGATTCAACTGGTGCAGGAATTGAAGCTGACCGACCATTCACATCGCCGCAGATTCGTACAATTCATTCAGGAACAAACGGTGGGTTTTTCTGAAAAAGTCATTTTTTGAGACGAAGCACATTTTCACCTGCAAACCAAATTTCCCGATCGTATAATTTCACGACAATCAGCAGTTAAGTGACCAGCCAGATCGTATTATTTAACACTGCTGGATTATTTTTTGTTGAGTTATGTTGAGGACAGAGTTTATACAAAGCAAATGGAATCGATTTCAGCCTTTAAACTCAAAATGCGTGATATGATTAACGAAATATGACCGCCATTTTATCAAAAAGTGATTAACAACTTTGATAACAGAATCGACATCGGTTAGCGTGATCCTGGTGGACACTCTTCGCAATTCAATAAAAATTTGAATCATGTTAATGTAAATTCTTGTTTTATTTTGTTGTACAAAACAAACTTCTTGTTGAACAACCTTTTACAGTAATAAAACAACTTATAGATTAAGCTATGGTATGGTTTAAATAAAAAATAATAAAATTTAAAATTTAAAAATTTTAACATGCTTTGACTAAGAAGCGCCAGTTTAGTTTTCCACTACAATTATTACAGTTATGCAATTAAATTATTTCAATTAAATTAAATTTCAGGTCATAACGACTGTTATATAATAGATAATATAAAGTTCTACATAAAATTTTTAAATAAATAAAAAAATATCTGTTATTCATTTTAACGGTCTTTTTTAATTAATTTAATAATATATGTTTTTTCAGGAAAATTAATTTTAATAACAACAATTATTAACAAATATATATTGTTAAATTAATTAAAAAAGACCGTTAAAAAGAATAACAGATATTTATTTAAGATATAAAAAGGTCGATTAAAAAAATAAAAAAATAATTAAAAAAATATAACTAATTTTTTAAATAATTTGTTTAAGCAAAAAGTCCTTATAAAAATAATTAAATAAATTTTTTAATTATTTTCAATACTTCGCCACACCGTTGGGTGGCATCTTTAAGAAAAAAAAATGTATAAGCAATTATTTAATTTGATTAATAAAATAAAGAAAACCGAAAAATTGTTTATATATTTTCTCTTTTGCCAAAAATGCCACCTAATTGTGTGGCGAAATATTGAAAATCATTAAAATATTTACTTAATTTTTATTTTAATAATTTACATTTATATAAATTATTTATAAAATTTCAAAAGAAATAATAGTTTTTAATACTGGCACTAGTGAAGAAAATAAAATTTTAAAAAAGAATTGGGTTCTTTACTAAATTCAATAAGCTGTGATGATGCCAAATTATTCCTACGCGATATCACAACAGTAGTGAGTTCTGTATTTTAAAATAATTTTACTTTAAATGACTTTCACAATCACGAGATTTTACCACAGTATTTGAAAGCTTGTCACCCATTTCACGGATTAACATAAATCAGTACATTAAGCTTATCGTTTTCTAGTCGCTAGTTAAAAAAACACATATTAAAATAAGAGCATCAACGGAGTGACCTTTTTTTTATCAAACTCACCAAATGAAACTTTAATTGATGGAGCTTGAAAATGATTAAATTTTCTTTAATTTTCAACCGTTGCAAAAGCAAAAAATAACTTCACACACTAAAGCGCTGTCAAATTTGGCTTTTCCATTAGTAAAATGTTGACGCCGTTTTATAAGGGTGGGCGTCAAATATTTTGTATGAATGGGAAATTCTTTGACAGATCTATAAGACTTGACGCACTAAATTACACAATTAAAAGTTAAATAAATGACTGTCACATGGCTGCCTTGTGGCTTCATTAAGACGATACCGCATGCCATACAGCTTCTACCACCAGGTAATCCTATTTTATTTAACACAGTTTCTTTCAATACTAAATTTCCAAAATTCCAAATATTCCTACAAAACTTTCAATAAACTTTGTTTTTAGCAGCAAAGCTGAGCAGGCAATTCCAAAGATGAGCTTAAATTGGCCTGTAATTTCTAAAAAAAATAAATAGAGGCCATATCAAATTCGAGGCAATCTTTAAAACGTTTTATATTTTTGTTTCAATTTATTTCCAATAAAAAACGGAAATTTATATAAAAAAAAATCAAAGCCAAGCTTTAATAAGTCCGTGATTTCTAATAAATTTATGAGAGGCAAAGCAACGTTTAAGGCAACTTTTAAAGAGTTCACATTTTTCTATTTCTATTTCGGAAACACAAAACAATTCTGTATAAAGAAATTCTTTTGATATTATTTTTAAAACTGGAATTTTTACAAAACTAAAACTCACCTTGATCTTCATCAAAATTTTTGGTTGACAGCTGAAACAGAGCATCTAAAGGCGTGTCATTTGAATTCTTTTTTATTTTTCCCTCCTCAGTCTTTGAGTTATTTACTTTATGGGACCTTAAACGTTCCTTATTCTTCACACAATTTTCAAAAGAATTTTCACTTTCATTCTCCTCATCAGGATCCTCAACGGCAACATTGACTTCGGGTGAATAGCATTGACTACCAGCCGAGCTGGAACGTGAATGTTCAGAACCATCTTCGGAGGGTATAATATTGGGATCCATACTCATTTGCCGTAAAAGTTGGGCCTGTGCCTGAAAATGTTCCTGCAATTGGCGTTGATAGTCCCAGGCTAAGCGTTGTTCATAGTGTAGAAGAGCGGGTGGAAAGAAGTGATGTATGGGTAGGGATGGTGGAGAAGTATTGTTTGCATTGGTGGCTGGATCCCAGGCTGTGGGAATTACTTTATGCAAAGTGGGCAAATCTAGCATCAGTATAGGTGCCGTTGCCGTAAGAGGCGGCGGATGTTGTAAACGTTCAGCCAATACATTATGGGAAACACTATGATTAACAGGAATGTTGGCAAGTAAAGTTGATGGTGCTAAAAGCTTTGGTTGAGATGGCGTTGAGGATCTTTTACTTTCTGTGTTTGAAGCCTGTTCATCTTGTTCCTTTTTGCCCAAAATATCCGCTATTGAGAAACTTTTAACACGTTCTGCTGTAGATTTTCTACGCTGTGGCGTTGCTAAAGGCTGTGGAAATTGCTGTGATTGTGGTGGCAAAATTTCCAAACTGGTTCTTAGTCTTTTCAAATTGACAACATTTAAGCTATTTGTGGCGGCTGATGTTGAATGATGTAAAGGTGGGGGACTGGGTGAACCTACTGATATTTCAGACATGGCAGGACTATTACAACGTAACATGGTTAATTATTTTCTTTGCTTTTTCTTTTGTAAAAATTTCTTTTAATAATTATGAAACTACACAAAAACTATTTTTCATATTTCCCGGCGTGTATTTAATTAAATTATTAATTAGATTTAATGTTTTAATGAAAAAAAAATATTTATTATTTTTGAAACCGTTTTACTTTTCTTTTTTTTTTTTTTGTTAATATTGCGTCGGCAAAACGTAGTCGCACTTTTAAATTACAAAACGTTCAGAAAAATACACGCAAAATTGGCTCGTGGCGGCCGTGAATCATGCGAGAGAGCGAGCAACTGTAAATGTAAACGTAAAATGCTAATTAACTGGTAACACTGTTCCTTAACAATTTGTGTTTTTGCCTGCACTCGTTTCGACAACAAAACCAAACATAACAAAACAAAACAAGTTTTTACTCTCCCAAAACGAAGAAGAAGAAATTCAATGTTTAAACAATTTAGTCTACTGACTCTCTCAATTGTATTTTGGCTTTGAAATATTTATTCTCCATCAATACCTAAGTGACGTCACTTCAATTGTGTTAAATAAGAAAACCACTGCTAATTGGAATTAATATGGCAACCACTCACAAGCAAACATAAAACACTTTGTAAGGAACAGCTTTTTATATATAAAAGAAAGAGCCAACCCTATAGATCCACCAATCATATTCTTACTTTTATATAAATGAACATTTCTCCCTAAATAAAATACTTTTTTGTTTTAATGCTCCCTTGTAAATACTTTGTGTTTGAGTGTGCGTCTGTTTAGGTTTGAGTATGTGTGTAATTTGTGCTGTTGGTTAAAGCTGTCAACAAAAACGTCATCAATTTTAGCAAATTGACATTTTATTTTTTTTTTATCCTACAATTTTTGTTTTGCTCTTTTTTTTCGGCATCTCTTGCTGCTTTATCTCTTTTCATCATCATTATCATCATCATCAGCATCATCATTGTATTGTTAAGTTTTGTGTCATAGTTGCTTGTGCTGGGGTGTTGTTGTTGTTCTTGTTATTTCTCGTCTATCTTTTAAATGCTGTTCTGTTCCACTTGGTTTCTTACGTTAATTGTCGTAATTGTGCCGCCGTCGCTTATATGCTTCTTTGCCTTCGCAATTTTTTACCCCCTCAAATTTTACTCCAACATCATGGTTCTCCTTCTCATTCGGCTTTAATGCTTAAACTAATGCCATCCTTGTCGCTGATACTAATGTAAAATTCCTTAAACATAATATTGTGTGTACGAGTGTGTGTGTATATATTTGTGTTGAGAGCATAAGTTGGCGTTGTTCAATTGCCACTAGTAACGATGTCTAGTTTTGTTGTTGTTCATAATGGTTGTGGTGGCTGGCTGGCTGACTGAGTGACTGGCTGGGTGCTTTGTCGGCTATTTGTGTCTTGATGTATTTGCTGACTGCAGCAATTTACAAAAGTGTTTAATTCCAAAAAGGTGTCGTTATACAAATGCCTCCACTAATTCTCATACACTCTCGTAACAATTATATTCCTCCTGCACACTTCAGCTCCCAAATCTATTAGCAGTGTTTACTTTGTGTGTCCTACTCGTTTATATCAAGACTATTTTTGTGATTTGGGGAATTTATTTTTGTTTTTGCCGTTTCTGTGTTTGCTTTTGTTTTTGTTGCTGGTGTTTCTGTAGTTTTCTATAGGAATGAGAGAGTGTTGGCAAAGTTTTGAAATTGATTGCAGTAAATCACATTTGTTTAAATAATCTTTTTGAAGTCAAGCGTTCACAAGTCGTTTTTCATGTTAATACAATTTGAAAGCTATATGAATTGTGCTATTGTTGTTGCTATTGTTTCTTTTTAGCATGCATAATATTAGCATACTTATAATAACAACACTCCCCCCTGTTGTTGCTGTTGAGTATCAGGTCCTGTTTGTCTTCAAATTAAAAACTACAAAAGCGGTTTCTTTTTATCCCCATCCATACAAACAAACACACACACACATACATGCCTACACTTTTGTGTACACCTCGCACTTAATAAACAAAAAACAGTGACGTTTTAAATAATATTTTATAGGAGATAATTAAAACGATGCTGGTATTATAAGAAAATTTTCCATTAAAAAAATATACATTTAAAATAATTTCTCCATGTGTAGGATATATAAAGGGGCAAATTTAAGGTTAGTAAGTTAATCGCCTAAAAAACACACGTTTTGTAAAAACTTCAGGATTTTTGAATACCAATGTACAGCAGAAATAGGGGAATTAATACTGAAATATAATAATGGGCAAATGTTCGCCTTTAGCAGGTCTATAGACGTTCGCTCTTTTTACAGAATTTTAAAGCACATTTTGCAATAAAGTTTCGCTTCTCTTGTCAATGCAACGCCAAAAGTCATCTTCCAGAATATTAGTTGTTTTTGGGTTGTTCACGTAAACCCTGTCTTTCAAATGGGTCCATAAAGTAATCCAACGGTGCCAAATCATAAGAACTACATCTGCAAATCGAGAATCAATTATTTTGGAGGACGGTGTGGCTTGTGGCGTGGTCTTGCTGAAACCAAAGGTCACAGATGTCAACCTTCGCCAATTTTGGCCGCAAAAAGTTTATTTACATGGATTGGTCGTACAGATAGCTCATGGTGACGGCTTTTCTTTGTTCATTTTCCAAGAAAAACTATGGGTCGATGATACCACCTGACTACGAACTGCGCCATATGGTCACTTTGTTTGGATGTAAAAATTTTTCGGGAACTGTTTGTGAATTCTGTGAGCCCCATATGCGAAGAGTTTGCTTATTTAAATAATTGTGTAATTGAACGTGAGCCTCATCACTAAAAACGAATTTGTGGTTGTTTTTGTTTAGGTTTTCAAACAGTCAATTTACAAACGCAAACAATCTCTGGCTTGCTTTAATTCTTAAACTATATAAATGAATTTCTACAATGAAGGAGAATATATTTATGCAAAATGTTGCCGAAAGTGCCTCTAGTTATGCCGTATCGTAATCGTCGATAAGTTGATGTTCCAGGCTCATTCTCAACCTTTTGCCTTTGAGCAGTTATGTTTGCATCCCTATGGCCGCTACGAAACAGCAACAATATTGTAACCCTCGAATTTAACGATTAAATTAGGGACAGCGCTCTTAAAAAAATTTTTTTAAGAAGAAAAGCCTAGAATTTTGCGAAATGATGCAGTGAAATTTTCACCGTTTTGATTCAGGCCCTTTGCTCATGGGTATAACGTTCCATGCTTAAAATTTCCCGTTTGTTTTGTGGTAAAAATGTCAATGTTAGGTGCCCCTGTAGGCTAGTAGGTAGTGTACTAGCTTGTCAGTATGGGGGTTGTGGGTTCGATTCCCAACGATGACCTTGGTTTTTTTTCACTACAAAAATAAAAATTGACTGTCGGTGGTGCTGCTCAGCGATAAAGGCATAGTCACTGGTCGCTGTGCTGTCTTATATACGGCAGTTAATTTCCGACTATCCTTCTACTTTCACCACCTGTTTCATCTGTTCTTATCCCTTTCCTAAAGAATGTAGCGCGGTACTTGACTAAATAGGCATTGTTGCCTGAAGTGCTACTTCTCTTTAAACAAAAAAAATGTATTTCCTTACCTTAAATTTGTCTACTCTTTATTATACTCCGATGCAAGACTCATAAGTCCACTGCAAAAGGTTTATACTATTTAAGCTGAGAGAAGGAATATGTACATGTTCGCTAATTACTTCCTGTTCAGGTGAAGAAATCATTGACCGATTCCTAATCTCAAATTCCTATTAAAAATATAATTATTACTGGATACAAAAAAATGCTCTTGCAGGAAAGGCGTTGCGAACCCTAAAACGATCGTGTGATTATCCGTAATACCTGGAGAACATAACTGGAATTTCGTGATAAGATTTACATCTGCACCTGGCTGTAAGTCTTAATCAGATGGTGGTCAAACCACTGGGAATGAAAAGCAACGTCATTCACACCCTAGGAAGCCGGGGACTAATTCTAGCAATAGGTCTTTCCTAGTTGGAGACTATCCAACTCCTGGTCCAGAACACATGACTAGCATGCTCACTGGATCCGGATCATTCACCCGTTGGTGTGATTAAAGGCGAGATGATCCTGGCCACCATAATCAGTCTATGCTTGGAGACGCAAAGCCACAACCACCACGATACTCCCGAAGGGCCAAACTCAATCACCAGTCAGAGAAACAGCAAAAAGTGTAAAGAAACAATTAGCAGAAACTTTGAGGCTTACTGATTCCCGTGGAAATAACGTGGAGCTTCCAGTTGACTCCCTGCTTGCCTTCAGGGGACTGGACTCCCTTATACCCCCAGCAGCACAGGTCTAGATAGTCAAGTATTCTATAAAGACCGATAAATGTGCCCTCGGGGAGGAAGGACATAACTGGAATGGACGAATGTTCCAAAGAGGGCATTGAAGAGCGCTTTAATGAAGTCTACTAAATCCAGTAGGAAACTGCCAGTGCATCTCGCACAGCTGTGTGAAATCAGTTTTGGTTTAAAGATACAAATCATGGAATGCAGTACGCCTATGGCCTTAAAATAATTCAGATTTGTGTTAATCGATTCCTAACGGTGAATATAATTTGAAAGTTTTGAGTCATAATTTTGCTGCCAATAATATTTGAATTCTTTGGCTGCAAATTTAAGCAATAAAAAATTCACAAATTTGACTGTGTAGCAGCCCACTTTGTATGAACTGCTGCTACGCCTTTGAAAGATACGAATATTTAAAGAAACGAATATCATTTGCATTCTATTCCATTTTTATTTTGTTTAAAGAAATAAATATTTAAGTAAATAGCAAGTGTGCAAGTGTATGGATGCATAACATGCAAATACCATTTTAATTTTTCGAACTAACCGACTAAAATACACTAATTCGCACACAAAAACACCACCACAACACGACACCTCCTCCCTGTCTACTAATTTTGTTTGATGCATTTTTTATTTAAACAATGCAATGGAAGTTCGCTTAAATAACAATTATGTAATTTCACGATAGTTAAATAGCAACAACATAAAGAATAAATAAATAAATTAAAACATGTAAACAAAAGATGTCAAACCGGAATCGGCTGATAAGTTTTCTATTTCAAAATATTGTTTTTTGTGAAAAATCTTTTTCCAGTTGAAGATGTTTTTAAACAGTTTTTATTTCATTTAAAAATTTTAGTCTATTTTATAAGGAAGTAGCAGACCCGGTGAACTCCGTTTCGCCACCAGATAGCTTCGTTTTTTGTAACATTTCGTTTGGCGATTAAAAGATAAAGAAAAATAATTTTTTTGTTTTATATTTGAAAAGGAATCACTAGGTCCCTGTTTCATAGCATCAGGCGACTACAACGCTAAGCATACCTTTTGGGGATCACGACTTATTACTCCAAAAGGTCGTGTTTCGTTTGACACAATTTCAAAAATGCGTCTAAATATGATTTCTAGTGGTCAACCCACCTACTGGCCAACTGATCGGCAAAAGGTACCTAATGTTATCGACTTTGGAGTGACTAAGAGCATTTCAAGAGAAAAAATTAAGATTGAAGCGTCACTTGAATTATCCTCAGATCATTCTCCCACTATTGTGTATATATGGAGTGGACAGGATATGGCATCGGAGGGGACTAGTACAAGCACAAATTGGGTCAAATTTAGGAAATACCTCAGTACACACTGTATGGACAACATCCCACTAAGAACACCAGAGGACATAGAGCAGGGCCTTAGAGATTTTGATAGAAACCTCAAACTAGCTGCCCAACATGCTACAGAAACCCGGAAATTGAAAAGGGGCAACCACATTTACTCTGTTGATGTAGAGAAGCTCTTGTCAGAAAAGAGGAAAATTTGGAGAGAGTGGCAATCTCATACATCTCCTCAACTTAAAACCAGACTTAAAGATTGTACATAGAGGCTAAGAGAGCTTCTAGAATCTCAAAGAGTAGGAACGCTCAAAAATTACCTGGAACACCTTGACGCAAGCCCACAATCGGATTATTTACTATGGCGCGCGTGTAAGAACCTAAAAAGGCCAGTTGTACGCAAGCCTCCTATACGAACTTCTTGTGGAGGCTGTGCAAGGAATGATAAGGAAAAAGGCAATTTATTTCTTGACTATTTGAAGAATGTATTTACCCCAAATGTCTCGAAAGATTTGGCTGAACTGCCACCGGTCGATGGTAATCCGGCAGTTACAATAAGGTTTGAACTAAGGAAAATTGAACAGGCATTAACAAATTTGAATATCAGGAAATCCCCAGGACTTGATGAAACCAGTAACAAGATGTTATTTGAATTACCCAGTACAGCCCGGAAAATTATTCTTTTTATTTTTAATGTCATATTACGCCTTGAGTACTTTCCGACAGAGTGGAAGAAATCCTTGATAACAATGATTCCTAAACCGGGTAAAGACCATACAAAGATAGAATCATACAGACCTATTAGCTTTTTATCAAATACATCAAAGCTGTTTGAGAAAATACTACAAATTAAAGGGTGCTCCACAAGTGTTGTAATATTTGTTCAAATATCATTTGACATATTAGTAGACAGGAACGTGAAATTCTCCCAGTGTATGCTAAACTATATCCTCTATAGCAGCAAGTATAAAAAATTGAACTCCAAGATAAAGCGTGCCTCAATACTGATATGATTTTTATGAACGAGACCGCAGTAAGCACACCTTTTAGGTGAAGGTATTGCTATGTCCACTATAGAAACTAAATAAAAATAATTAATAATAAAATAAACTGTAAAGTGTGTTCCTTTAGTGGGTGTGATTTTTAATTTTTCAACAGTAGCAGGCAAGGAAATATGGCAACTATATAAATAAGGAAATCGCATTATACTAGTTGTTATAGATGGGATTTCATCAGGTGAGTTCAAAGTAGTTTAGGCGTAGGGTTAGGCTCCTACCCTATTTTATAACTTTCTAAACGACCTTTTATGTCAAACTTTCAATCCTATAGCACCATTTGTCATTCATACTAGGTGGCCCTGTGGGCCAGTAGGTAGCTTGTCAGTCTGGGGGTTGTGGGTTCGATTCCCAACGAAGTCTTTGGTTTTTTTCACTACAAAAATAAAAATTGACTATGGGTGGGGCTGATCAGTGATGAAGGCATGATCACTGGTCGCTGTGCTGTCTTATACGACAGTTAATTTCCGTAACTATCCTTCTATTTGCACCACCTGCCTCATTTCTTCTCTATCCCTTTGCTAAAAGAATGTAGCACGGTACTTGACTAAATTGGCATTGTTGCCTGAAGTGCTACTTCTCTTTAATACAGAAAAAAAATATTCATTTAGTAAAAGACCGAACCAGTTCGAAGTGAGTTCCAAAAGGCGGAACATAAATGATACGTTCAATCACGATCTCGTGGCGATTTTAATGCCTGTTGTATGCTTATGCATAAATCTGTGTTTGGAAGAGGTGCTGCACCTGTTACTATGAATGATATAGGTATTACGAAATCGGAAGCTCTTGTTGTTCTTGGCATGAAAATTCAGTGTGATGTTCAATGGATTAAGCAAATTTTTTAAGTTTCAAAAAAAGCTTTCAAGTGCCTCGATTTTCCAAAACGGTGTAAAAGATACTTCTCCATCCGATCTTCATACTATTTATATCCCCTATATCCGTCCAAAGATGGTATATAACTCTCATGTATGGGCCGACGTCGACTATAGAAAACTCAAATGATGTCACCAATTAAGACAGTTATCCGCTACCAAGAATTGACGACATCTTCGACACGTTGTCCGAAACCAAATGGTTTTCTACTTTGGACTTTCAGAGTGGTTATTGGCAAGTGGGGATAGCCGATAAAGACAATGAGAAAACTGCCTTTAGCGCGAGCAATGGTTTGTGGCAGTTTAAAGTGACGCCATTTGGGCTCGGCAATGCTCCAGTCACATTTGAGCGTTTAATGGAACGTGTGCTTAAGGGGCTCAATTGAAAGACTTGTTTAATCGTGATGGGAAAGACTCTTAATGAACACTTCAAAAACCTGAGTGAAGTTCTCAAGCGTATAGCAGCTGCAGGACTTAAATTATGTGTTAAGAAATGTGCGTTGTTTCCCAAACAGGTCAAATACTTGGGGCAACGTCTAATAGCAGAGGGCGTATTAACTGACGAAGATAAAATATTGCCAATAAAGAATTGGCCTCGTTCACAAAATCCTTATGAGCTACGCAGTTTCCTATGGCTTTGCACATACTACAGGCGATATGTGCCGAACTTTGCTCAAGTGGCTGCCAGCCTGCATGAGTTGACCAGAAAATCGCAGCCATACCACTGGAGTGGGGCAGCAGAAGAGGCGTTTCAGAGACTAAAGGAACTTTTGTGTACAGCACCAGTCTTTGCCTATTCGCTAGCTGGACATGAATTTATATTGGATACAGATGCAATAGGCTACGGAATAGGAGGAGTGCTTTCTCAGGCGATTAATGGGACGGAAAAAGTTATCGGTTACTGTAGCAGAGTATTATCCAAGCCCGAAAAAAATTATTGCGTAACATGACGGGAGCTGTGTTCAGCATTACCACCAATACTTATATGGCCAATACTTTACCATAAGGACGGATCAGTCCGCATTACGGTGGTTGCTGCAGTTTACAAACCTCGAAGAGCAGCTTGCACGCTGGACTTCAGCATTGTACACAGAAAAGATGGAAAACACAATAATGCAGATGCCCTTTCAAGACATCTGGAAAAGAAATCCGGGATTGATGTGAGGCTTATCCAAATTGGCCCACGATAATATTGGTCTGAGGCTCAAAAGGAGGATCCGATCTTGTATTTCACTGTTTTATCGTTACTGCAATGGTAAGTACTTCAACGAGATTAGGGATCTTGGTGCTGAAACTCGCACGTTTTTGCCTTTGACTCGATTTTCGTTGACAGCGCATCCATTTGTGGTCGATTAGCTAGTTAATCGCGCTACGCATTACAGGGAAAATTCGTTTTTTAGTATAATAGTCCGTATGCCGGAATAAACTCCCTCCAGAGTTCTTTCCTACCATTGTTAAGGTGAGAAAATTCAAATCGAATGACCACAAACGCTACTCCCTCTTTCATACTTCTTCCGATAACCTAATTTCCTAGTTCTGGGTGTTAAAATTTTTTTTTTAAAAATTAAAGAATTTTATCATCATAAGCAATTTTATTTTTCGTGCTTGATTCCTTTAAATAAATATTTCATGATATTCTCACGAAATATTTATTACAAAAATTTTTATTAAAAAATAAACATTTTATGATATTCTCATAAAACATTTATTCCAATACAAAAAAAAAAAATATTTGAAATGTATTACTGCGGAGGAGAGCACATCCATATTGCAATTTCTCATCTTTAAATCCTTAAAGCGACTGACCAGTTAAAATTCTTAACAACAAACAAAATAAGGATAAAGTCAGAAGGTAACTTATACTGTAAAAGGGACGCTTCCTGGGTAAGTGAAACTCGCAGAGCTTTTATCCATTATTATTGGCTTCGGTTTTTCTGTTTGTATTAAAATCTTTACAAGTAATTTCTTTTTCACTTCTTTGTCTTCTATTTGGTATAAAACTATCTTTATTTTGGTATAAAACTATCTGCAGTAAAACAGTCATGTCAATATGTCCCAAAAAATAGACTATTTTTTTGTTAAAGCTAATTAATTTATTTTTATTTTTAAATAACAAATTTCATCAGGCTTAAGATAATTTGTTTAGTGTCATATTTAAAATATTATAAAACGAAAATATTATTTTTATAATTACGTCACCCTCTATTATAAACTCATAAAATGTTTTTTGTTTTTAAAGTTTTTGATTGAAAAATTAATGCTTTTCTAATTATTAAACGAGCCTTGAAAAAGAAAATTATTTATGCAAAATTTAGCAGTTAAAGTAAATTTAATGAAATATTAAAAACTTTTGAAGTATAAAACTGCTTAAGTAGAGAAGTTTTTCAACGCTATGCGCTTGGGACTTGGGACGCTTAAGATATATTAAGTTGCTTAAAGCGTATCCATATAAAATCAATAAAAATATTTAATAAGTTTTTGTTTATCTGTCTGTTAAACTTCAACAGACTAAATTATAATTATAGTTTATTGACCTTTTGTTTTATTATTTTGTAATTAATATCTAATTTTAAGCACAAGGTCTCTGCTTTTATAAAAATATATATAAAATTTATTTTCAATAAAAGTGTTATTAAAAAAAAATGAATTAAAATTTCTTAAAAAATATTTTAAGTAACAAAAAAAGAAAGATGTTTTTCTGCAATTTTATTACCAATTTCCCATTTTTCGTTTTTAATATTTTGCCACATTTTTGGATGACATCTTTAGGAACAAGAAATTAAAAAGGTTAAAAATATTTTATAATTTTCTGGAAATGATACCTAAAATGTAAATAATATTTATTAAAATTTTTATATAAATATCTTGTGCTTGTGTCTTTTTTAATAAATTTAACAATATATTTTTCAAGGTTTCGCTTTCCTGTGGAAAGCTTCTTCAGGAAATTATTTTTTGATATGTGCTTGGATTTTCCGACGGGGTTAAAATTACTTTTATTTGGGTACGATTTTCCGTCGACCCTCATCAAATTTGGTTTTCGACGGAAAATCGTACCCAAATAAAAGACATTATTTTTTATCAATTATAATTTTTATTCAACCTTTTTTTAGGAAAATAAAAATAATTTCCTAAAAAAGCTTTCCACAGGCGAAACCTTAAAAAAATATATTGTTAAATTTATTAAAAAGACCATTATTAACATTAATAATTAATTATTTAAAAAAAAAGGTCCAATAAAAATAATAAATAATACAAGTCTGAAAAATATAACAAACAAAGAAATCAGATTCAAATAATAACGGGTAGGCAAATTTTAGATTGGTTATTAACATATTTGTCAAATAGTAAAATGTAAAGAACTAAACTGTTAAGCTTTGACATCTATTTAGTTGAAAGTTGGGAAACTTTAAGCATGGAACATAACTCTCTTAAGCAAAGAATTTTAAATGTGAAAATTCATTAGAAAAATTAAATAATTTTTACTGTATCATTTCGCCAGAATCAAGCTGCGTTTTCTCCTAATCAGGCTCGTTCTGATAATGCTGTAAATAATTTAAACTCTAAACTCGACGCTAATAGTATTATTGCTGACAGTAGGCCAAAATAATACGCTCGTAGTGATACAGAAACTAAACGAAAATCTCGCCTTTTTCAATCAAATCATCTTCCGGGATGAGGCTCATTTTAAACTAGTTCAACAAACAAAATGGTTGCACATGTAGTTCTCAGAATCCAAAAATAGTCCTAGAACAACCAAGAAAGTGAGCGTATGATGAGCTTTGTAGTCAGTCGACATCACTGTTACCAAACCATGGTAACAAATTTTTTGTGGCCACAACTGGCTAATGTTAACATCAGTCACACAGCTATTCATACCGATCAATTACTGCATGAGAAATTTCCCAGTCGCGGATTTTCTCGATTAGGCGATTAGGCCAATTGGCCGTCTCGTTCTTGTTATTTTATATCGTTTGATTATTTTCTGTGGGCCGAATTAACAGATTGGGTTAACGTGAACAGCCCACAAACAACTGACGCTCTGAGAGATGGAATTCAGTGTTACATTGACGAGATAAATGAAGCTTTGCTGAAAATTTTTCTTTAAAACTTTCTGAATAGAGTAGACTAGGGGATGCTTTAATACCATGTGAGATAAGGCCTTTATCTCTCATTCAATAGGGAGATAAAGCCATTTTTTTTCACATTAGCAATATTAGCAAATGGCTTTATCTCTCATTTCAGTTTTGAAGAACTATTGCATTTTACATTGATTAATAGTTTTCTTAAGGGTTTTCTCCTCTAGTAGGACGCGGCAGCTGGCTTCCCTGAATAAAGTTTTCCTGCATGCGTCACAAAAACAAACAAAAAATATCTTTGCCCGCAAACACTAAAGTTAAGTATTGAAATCTGGCTTCGCATACTAAAGTTTTTCTGTTTACAACATGCATCACAATATTCTGGAAAAAGATGGCTTTATCTCTCATTTTCCAAAATTTTAAACATGACCTTACCTCTCAATGAGTGGGAAATAAGGCCATTAAGGCTTTATCTCCCATTCAGTTTAAGCACTAACACCATCATGGCCTTATCTCACATGGTTTTAAAGCACCTCCCCGAGTAGAGTAAACATTTGCTGACCACTTGCCCGACATTGTATTGGAGTATTAATTCCCATATCTTTGCTTTACGATAGTATCAATAAAACTAAAGTTGTCAAAAAATGTGAGTGTTTTAAGCCAATTTACTTCCTTTTTTTATAATCCAACAAGTAGCGTGCTGCTCTGTTTGTCATAACAACTTCTTTGTTTTACCGTCTTCTTAGGCTTTGTGGAATAACACCTTTAAAACGTTTACAAACAATTTTGGTAATTTTATTCCCCATAAAAATGTCTTTCAATTCCAATCCTTTTATCCTGCTCATAATTATGATTTAAATTTTTTTTTATAATTTTTACCAGTTTGACAATTTTTAACAGGATAATTGTGTATAAAATGTCCCTTTTATCAATGTTGTATTATCGTGTCGTTTTTTTTTATGTTTCAAAAATAAGTTAAAGCAAATAAATGTGTTGTTTTAAATTCCTAATAATAATCGCATTTTTTCGTTAATATTTGCTAATTTTTGTTTACAGTATAATGATAATTTCATGTCATAATATCCCACCTTGCCGTCTGTCCTAGGAAATTTTCATTTTGATAAAATATTAAAACTATTTCATTTAATTGTAATGTCATGTTTGGCATTTAAATGAGTTGTTGTTTGTTATCGTTGTATTCAACTTAACCATCATATTTGAACAAGACTAATTTGAATGCGGTGTAATTAACAGTTTTTATAAATAAATCTAAAAATTATACGAAAATAATTCTGTCGAGCTAAACTTTTACGACTCAAAGAAATTGGGATCCTAATTTCATGTTTGAATAATAATAATATTTTTTTTAAACCTGAATTTTTAACGTATTTTTGAATTATTCTTAGTGTTTTATAATATTTTTTGTGCATTTAAAGTTTTTAAAAAAATTTACTTTCTTCTCTTAAACGTCAACTTTTTAACGAAATTTTAGATTAAATATAATATTATCGTAAATTTTTTATTGAAATATTACAATGTTCTTTTCAATGCAACAAATGAGGCAAAAAACCGCTCACATTTTTCGTTTCTATTTCTAAAAAGTTGCATCTTTTAATTAATATTGGGAAGACTTGGACACGACTCCGCAGTCGAATTATTCACTGTGGCGTGGAGTGTGATTTGTTTTATATCCGCGCCTGGCTATGTAGCCTTAATCAGATGGTGGACAAATCAATATACATAATTTGGAACGTCATGCTCGTCCTAGATAGCCGAAGGCATAATTCTAAGCAACAGAACATCCTAGTTGCAACTTCAATGATTCCAGGACAGGTCTGCAAACCATCACACCTTGCTAAAGAGTTGGAGACTTTCTAACTCCTGTCCAGAATACATGTCAAGCATGCTCACTGGACTGGATCATTCACTTTGCGTGTCATTATCAGTGAGATGATCCTGGCCACCATAATTTTCATTATTCCCTTATTGGGCCGCAAAACCACAACCACCACGATGCTCCCATATAGGGGCCAACCTCAATGATCAGTCAGAGAACTGTTAAATGTCTAAAGAGACAAATAATGAACTCTGGGGCTCACTGATCCCCGTGGAAATAAAGTGGAGTTTCCAGTTGTCTCCCTGTCTGACTTCAGGGGACTGGGCTCCCTTTTTCCCCCAGTTGCACAGGCCTAGATAGTCGAGTATTCTATAAAGACCGATAAATGTGCCCCCGGGGGGAACTTTGGCGTGGAGTCAGAAGTATTAAAAGTGCGTGAACTGGAAGTGAGCTGTGCAAAAAATGACGAACAAAGAAGGCCCAATTATATTATGCATATGCTGGCTTAAGCCAACTTAACCTACTGTGCAAATACCTAATAATGTACTTAATAAAACTTTTCCTTAAGTTTCGTCAAATGTCATATGCTTAAGCAAAGTACGAAACTGATCGCACATTCCGTACGGAATTGGTTGATTTTGCATTGTGCATTGTGTTATAGATACATTAGCAAACAAATCCTGCCAGATTTCAAGAAAAATACCACATTTTATTGATGTTTGAAACAAAATTTCCAAAGGGATAGAAATACTCTTATTTGGGTACATTTTTCCGTCGACCATCGTCAAATTTGGTTTGTGAACAAACCCGTTTCGGCCGTTTGCTATCTTCACATATCGGATAAAAATACTATCAGCACAGTTTATCAAAATATTGCTGGGTACACACATTTCTAGCGTTAGATGACAATTTCCCTGATTTTCAAAACCAAAATTTTTGAGAGATTTTTTTAACCAGAAATTTAAATCTTTCCTTTCCTGTAATAAATAGTTTTATGAATACAACACAGCGATATGTGCCGGTATAAAAATTATAACATCAGTTGCCTTAATTTTAATATCAAATAATAAAAAAATTTTAGTCAGGCTAAAGTTTATATTTTCAAATTTCCACAATTTGTACTTTTTAAAGAAAGTTCTTCTAAGGTCAAATGTGGCGACTTCTCTATTATTACAATTAGTTTTCTCTCTTTTCTTTGAAAGTGAACAAATCATTAAAAATTATTTAAAAATTAATATTAATTTTAGACAACGTGATCTTAAGTTTGAATCCTTTGCTTAACCCTATAGCACCCAATTCTTTTTTCTGGATCAAAAAATTATTTTTGGGTAGCGGTAGCTTCGTCAGATCGTTGTCGCTTGGCAACTTACAATTCGGAATGCGGTTTGAACGAATAGTCTCCAAGGAGTAAATTCCGCGCGATTTTAGATATACCAGAAGTAGCAGTGAAGTGTAAAAGTTGTCAAAATATATTGTGTGGTTTTTATAGTCTGGAACATTGCGTGACAATCTAACAACCACATTCGCTGATGCTCTAAGGTCTGGTGAGCCAGCTTGGACAGCATGGTCTCCTGCGCCGCAATATATTTGAAAATTATAGCAAAATCCGAAGGAGTCACAAAAAAACAAACAGTTTTATTCCCTATTTGTATGGTTTTTCAGGCAAATTTATTCGAGGTAAAGTTTTTATCTTCGGTGCGCACATTTGCTCATCTACACATAACCGTTGAGTCATTGGAATGGATTGAAACTTTTCATTAAAGTGATTAACAATCGGTCGTATTTTACATAAAGGATCTTGATCTGCAGTATTCTTGGCGGGCAGTTTACTGTTATCATTAAAGTGCAAGTTACTGCGAATTTTGTCAAATTGATTTCTTGGCATAGTGTTTTGGATTGTCTGGAATGCGTATTTGCCCCAATATGAACGGACACTCGGATAGTGAAAAACTGACGAAAAATAATATTCAAATATATTGACGAATTTCCGCATTGGTTGTAATGAAGGAAGTTGTAATTTCTTTTTGAGCAGCATATAAATTCGATTGTTCAACAATGTGGTCTATAATAGTGTCGCCCAAAAAGTATTCGAAACATTTGAAAGGCGCATCAAGCTTTTTGAGATCTGCTCCTAGTTCAGGGTCAGAAAATGCAACGTCAGAGTTATCCAGCACTAAATTGTTTTGGCGCTACAAGAGTTTCTTAAATGTTTGAGATTTTGGATCTATATCCGAAACGGATCCTATAAACTCCCCTGTTTTACATGTAATATTACTTTCAGGCTGAATCAAATTTTGCTTAACTGACACACTGCGTTTGTGCTTCTGTGATCGAAGAGTATTTAAGCCATTCGAACCACTTTTTATTTTTTTAAATTTACAATTTTTGCGAAGTAATTATTATTCACAAACTTTCAACTTTAAATGACCGTGATAGCTGGTCAAAGGGCTAACATATGTACGTTGCAAGTGCAATGAAAGCAAATTTTTGACTTCCCCGAATTAGAAAAAATACAAAAACAAAACTGAACGTAGTTTTTTAAACGAATAAGTGAGCAATGAATTTAGCCCATCTGCAGGCGGTCTTGGGTACTACAGGGTTAATAAAATGTGTATTAACTTAAAATTTTTAACTTTTATGGCAACAAAAAAATCAAAGAGCTGTTGTGTTCCATAGAGTTGAACCTTTTATTTGAATAAATCTACAACAAATCATAGAAGTTTTCACTGATTCACTTAAACTCTACTTAATTTGGCAAAACTTAAAATTCTTTTTATTTCCATAACAAATAGGAAAGAACTAAATTATTTTTTTTATTAACAAATTGTAAATGTTCAATCAAATAATTTTTGTTTGTTAAAAAAAAAACAAAACTCTTTAGTTAATTCCATCAAACCCCGATATTGTTGTCAATCTTAATTAACTTTTCTCTCTGAAATACAAAAAAAAAAAAATAAATAAATAAAATAAAATAAAAATCCTGCTTCAATTAGTGATGCCATTAACTTTTCCGTTCCCTTGTATCATTTACAATTTCGCAAGATCATTATTATTTTGTTGTTGTTGTTGTTCTTTTATCATAAATGCCGAACATTTTTTTCAACAATCTAATTCAAATTCATTACTCATGTAAAATATCTCTCCATAAATACATACATTCATACATACGTACACAAACACTCATCAGTTGACAGTTATTTCGTTTATATTGTAAAGATGACAATACTCCAGGGAGTGTGATAGAGAAATAATGTGTCAAAGGAACTACGAGCAGTTCATTAAATTGTCATAAATATTGAAAACATTTAAGAGTCGTTTACAGCTGGCTTTTAACAGCAAATGGCACATGCAACAAAACACAACAAACACAACAAAGACTGTGGTGGCTGTTGAATTTTGAGTTTCAGTTTTGTGGTTGCTGCTGACGCTTGTAAATTAAATAATGAGAAAGAAAATATCAGGGTTGATTATGAGGTTGTATTGTCAAAAATAAGTTGACACTTAATAAAGTCATGTTGTATTGCTTATCAAACAAATTTGTCACGCCCCTCAGGGGGCTTTTTATTATTGTGTGTTCTATTTCAACAGTTTTTCACAAGCCTATTCTTGACTGGCAATAGTTTTTCGATTAGTTTTCAATTGAGATGAAAATTAACATTTAACAAAATTGTTAAGTTGTTGTTGTTGTTTTAGAAATTGCTGTTAAACTGATGGTTTACGTAGGCATTTAGCTGACGGTTATCGGTTTTTTCTAATTTTTATAACTAAAGCTGAATTATATTTGAAGGAAAGAAATCTCTCTACATTCCTTAAGAGTTAAAGAAGAACAAAAATATCAAAATCAATTTTCAATTGGCTAATTAGCTTAATTAAAACGGTTGTTACCTGGATATGATCTTATGCAGTCCTGGCAAAGTACACAGAACTGGATTTCACTCTTAAGAAAATGTTATTTGCAATTTAAATTTTCAAAATTATTGTTAATTAAGAGAATAACAAAGTTCATGAAATATTTAAATTTACCACCATCTGTGCAGTAAAAAGTGTTGCCAATATTTAATCTGGAATTACCAGATTCAAATTTTCAAAATGCTTGATATTCACCACTATATTTTTAAGAACTTTTCAGATAAATTCTCTACAAGAAACTATTCTAATTTCAAATTGTGATGATACGTCAAGGAAAATTAATCGTCAAAATTTATCCTTTCCGAATTATTTATTTAAAACAAAATTCTTTTTTAAACATTTAAATTTTGTGAATTTTGATCAATCGAAATTTATCACATTCCACAATCCATTGGATTGATTTCTATTACATGCATGACAAATTTTGTTTTGTCTTTTGGGCTGTAAGAATTTTGACAAAACACTTTTACTCTTGATATGCAAATCAAGCAAAATCAAGGTTGTGTGGCAACCCTACCTTAATCACAATTTAACATTTCGTATGCTAGTGATGTAATAGTTAAAGTAAATAACGGCCTTTTTCAAGATAAACATTTCAAGCAGAATCCTCCAGAGCGAAAAAGCTTATTTTTATTCTTATGACATTTTAATCCTCTGGGTTAAGGTGCTATGAACAATTGAGGTTAGGAAGTAAATTGTATTTTAAGTACTTAAATATCACGAATTGAGATTCAGTTCTTTCACATTTATTTAGAAAAAGTTGGAAAGTTTTTAGCATGGAAAATTACGCTCTTTAGCAAAGAATTTTAACTTTAAAAATTTACTAACAAAATGGTGATAATTTCACTTTATCACTTCGAAAAATTTCAGCAGCACTTCCTCGTAATCAGGCGCTCTCTTTGAAGTTTAGCTGACAACAGCCCAAAACAGTAGGCTCTTTGTGGTTGCATCGGCCGCAACCAGTCGGTAGTAGTCGTAGTCGCTTTAAAGCAAAGAGTTGAGAACGAGCCTGGAACTTTAACTCGCCGTTGTTCGCAACAAGTGGTTATCACTAGAGTCACTTTGCGAAACATTTTGCATAAAGATCCACTCGTTTAAGATTTAAAGTCCACCGAGCATTATTTACGTTTAATGTTTGTGTATTGAGTGTTTGAAACACTGAACGGTAACAGCGCACTTTTCAACAAAATCATATTTAGTGATGGGGCTCAATTTCAATTAGCCGATTATGTAAACTAACAAAATTGTAGCACATGGGGCTTACGAAAACCACAAAGAGTCTTAGTAAAAGCATTAAATTCAAAGAAGGTGACAATATAGCGCGGTTTGTGGTCAGTTGGCATCATCGGCTTGAAGTTCTTGAAATATGAGCTAGAAAATGCCATGATAAAGAATTTTTTTGTGCCCACAATTGGCTAATGTTGAAATCAGAGACCTCTGGTTTCAGCAAAACAGCGCTGCAAGCCACACAGCCAGCCAAACCATTCTGATTTTACCTGAGAAATTCTCCGGTCGCGTCATTTTTCGATTTAATAATATAAACTAGCCGCTTCACTTTTGTGATTTAACATCGCTGGATTATTTTCTTTGGGATCATTTGAAAAACCCAAACTTACGTGAACAAACTACAAACACCTGACGCTTTGAGGGATGAAATTCGGTGCTGCATTGACGAAATAAGCGAAGCTTTATTGCAAAATGTGTTTAAAAATTTTGTGTAAAGGCCGAACGTCTGCTAGCGTACTAGAGGTGGATATTTGCCCAGCATTATATTCTGCCTTTAAATTTCCGTACCTCTACTTTACTCGGGTAATAATAAAACTGAAGTTATCTGAAAGGAATATATGTTCTGAGCCAATTTATTTCCTAACCTCAAATTTCCCAGCCATTGAAATTTCCTTAATTTCGGTAATGGGAATAGGAATTATGAGATTTATAATATTGAATTTTATTTATGTACCAGCATGGCTATGACAATCATTAGCTCATACTCATCATGTGTAACGATTTCATATGAAAAAAGCAAGCGTTGCCTTCTATTTGAATTTTTTTCCGTTGGGACCAGTACTCAGGGGATGATCCCTACTCATGCAATGCATTGTACAAGAACTAGTAAAATTATGTTATGGAGATGAGGAAAGAGGGAGTAGTGTTTATGTTCATTATATTTGAATTTTGCTACATTGATAGTGACAGGAAAGGCCTGTGCAGCGAATTTACTCCACATACGAACTCTTCTGGTAAAAAGCGAATTCTCCCTGTAATGTGCGATTCACTGGTCAATCGACCACAAATTGATGCACTCTCAATGAAAATCGAGTCAAACGCAAAAACGTGTGAGTTTCGCGAACAAGTGTTCTAATTTCGTTAGAACACTTACAATTGTTGAAACGGTAAAACAGTGAAATAGAATCCCACATTACGTTGATGTTCTAGAGAATCAATAGAGCTGGATACGCTACCATCGAGAATAATCCCCTTGGGTCTCTCCTGTACGCGATCGGACAACTCCAAAATAGACTTTGGAGCGCCGACCCTTACGTGACAGTTATATTCCATCTTTGGACGGATATGGGTAGTATAAATAATTCGTAGATCGGATGGGGTGAAGTATCTCTTACACCGTTTTAAAAAACCGAGGCACTTGAAAGCTCTTTAGAAACCTGAAAATTATATTTAGTCCATCGAATATTACACCGAATTTTCATGCCAAGAACATCAAAAGATTCCGATTCCGCATTAAAATCGGCATTAAAATCGACTTTATTTGCACAACCGCATTCGGATATCGTCACGAGATCGTAATTGACCATATTATTCATGTTCCGGCTTTTGGAACTCGCCTCCATCTGGGATACGAATGACAAATGATGCTATCATCTGCGAAAGAGTAAATAGGATTAACAGTTTGACAAAAAAAGTTATTTAGAAAAATAAGCAATAGAGTCGGAGAAAGAATCGCGTCTGTGGTACCCCTGAATTAATCTTGAACTTGTCTGATGGAATTTCATCTATAACAACTCGTATAGTGCGATTCCTGAGAAAAAAAGTCGATATAAATCTCAAGAAATTATCACCAACACCAAAAGCAACAAGTTTTGACAGAATTGACAGCATTGTGCTCCGAAATGATGTAAGGAGTTGCAGCATTGTTCCGAAAAGGATGAAAGCAAGTCACCCGTAGAGCGCACTCTATGAAAACAATACTGTCGGTGGCTAAGTAAGCGGTTGGACTGCAGATACCTCATAAGTTTAAAATTAATCATACTTCACTTCAGGAAGTGAAGAACAAATTGCAATTGGGCGGTAACTTTCAGTGTTGCTAGCCCCACCTTTTTTGGGGATTCGCGTTACATTAGCAACCTACGAACACTTTGGAAATTCACCGGCTTGATAAAACATGCTGAAAAGGGTTGGTTACGGCCGCACTTGTTGACGTTGAGATCTGCTAAAATCTTTTTAACCGCGCGAGCTCGAAAGAATATATTTGGCATAGTAACAGATACTCAGACGAGCTTGGGTAGTGGTTGAGTGCTTTCCGCAAATAAGAATTATTTGCAAATATTTCAGCAAAAGGTTAGCTTTATCATTATCATTTGATCATTCTTGAAAAGTGTCAGAATTGAAGAACTAACATTATTCTTTTAAAAAATGACCAAAAGATCTCGCTACCCCTAGGAGTAGCAAGAACCTTAGCACCAAGGCTTTCCACGTCTAGATTTTTTTCGCGCCTTAATACATTGACACACGACGATCTGGCACTTTTGCGTAGCGAGAATCAGTATCTGCGTTTTTGTTTCTACACCAGATACTGCATGTTTCCTCTCTCTTGATCTGACTGCATTTTTGCACCTCCAATTAAACCAAGTTTAAGATCTGGGGGCTAATTACGGGACTCGTGAACGAAATAAATTCGTATCTAAATTAATTTCGATTGTACGAGTTTTTCTGAGGATGGGACTCAATACATTGCGAATCAATTTTTTAACAAAGTGTTGTAAAAGATTAAAAAAAGTGTTTACCAACACTAGAAATAAGTAAACAAAAAATCATATCAACAGAGCCAGTTTTATGTTAAATTTTGAGTGTTTTTCTTTTTGTTAAATGGTTGACATGCACAAATCCGAGACACAAGTAACTCATTGGGCTTGCCGAACAATGCGTAAGTTACAGCGGCTTAATTTGTAAACATTACGTGTATACATTTATTTTATAGGCTTAAAAAATGGTTTAGAGTATCAAAGGAAGATGAAGAGTCTTGGCAAACTAATATATTCTTTTCTTCCTCAACTACGTCCATTAATTGTATGATTAAGTCATCACTTTCTTTAGATCTGTGCTGTTGTCATGTATTTGTTCGTGTTGCTAGTTTTTTAATTTGAATGTCCGGACCTCTTTTAAACCAGTTACAGCAACATCAATGCCTGCTGCTTCCAAAATTTGTTCATCAGATGGCCTTAATGGTTTTTCTTCGAACGGACCTCCTCCAGTATTCCTGCGTGAACATTTATTATAAGAAAACTTTTTCTTAACAATTTGCTTTTGATCAGCATAATACACCTACAGAAAAATATAAACTTTTTTATTTACAGCATATTAATGTGGGAAACAATGAACAATTTACCTTTCGCCAAGCTTTTACATCTTTTAACGGTGGACCAGAGACATTTAATTTATTAGTCAAGGTTTCCCAAAGTCTATTTGCTATAAACTTTCCTTGACATGTATTTTGTAGAATCCCTTTTGTCAAATTGCTGATTTCAGACATAAAATTAGTAAAAAATTGTTTTTGCCTAAAATTTATTTTTGTTGTATTTCACGTAATCTATATATATAAAAATGAATGTCTGTCTGTCTGTTTATTTGTTTGTTTATTCTTTATAGGAGGCCAAACCCTTGGGCCGATTTTCCTGAAATTTTCACAGCATGTTACTGTGACTCTGGAAGGAATAGTAGGCTTTGATTGGACAAAGGGGCGTGGCACCGCCCATATAACCCAAAAATTAAAATTGCCACATTTTGGGCATTTTTTGACCTACGTCGATGATGTTTGGTACATATGGTATTGGCATAATAAGGAATACGTACCAGGAGCAAAATGGGTGGGACCACGCCCCTTTTTAGGACAATTAAAAATCGTAATATAGTCTTAACTACTGGATCGATCGTCATTAAAATTTTGCAATAGGATATTCTTACGAAATAATAAATTCTTTGACTCAGGAATACTTATTGACCAATGATACCAACAGATTTACCATTCGATTTTAAACGATTGCTGTTTCATGTTCGGTTAGCGTTTGCGATGACTATTAAAAAAGCTCAAGGTCAATCTCTGCAAGTTTGCGGCTTAAATTTAGCAAATCCATGTTTCTCGCATGGACAGCTTTATGTAGCATGCTCGCGTGTAGGAAAACCCACCGATTTATATGTGTATGCTCCTGATAGGCAAACTAAAAATATTGTATATCCTAAAGCATTGCAATAATTAAATTAAAATTAAATAAATAAATTTTTGTTAATATATAATTACTTTTAATTTTATTTTATAACGTGGGGGGTAGCGAAGCACACCGGGTTCAGCTATTCTATATATATATAAATAATTCGCTATAACTTCATAACGCACGAACCGATTTCCACGGCTTTGCATTGGTTGGAAAGGTCTCGGACTACGTGAAGTTTATAGCAAAGAAAATTCGGGAAAAATTTCAAGAGAAAACCAGGAAAACAGGGAAAATCATTTTCCACATACAGCACCATCTCTGATACATAGCATGTACTATAACGGCACCAGTACGTGGTGTGTGAGTATCCCTCACGAAAATAAGTACGTTCGATATGCAAATAACCGATGAAATATACAATGCAGGATTGATTCTGATTGAGGATCAGTGCTTGACTATTGCAAACAAGCTACTGATTGAAATAGGAATGATTGCCCAAATCGATCGATGCACGATGCAAGAATTAAATCGGGAGCTGCAATACTATCAACATTGATTTTGGCCACTTGTCGATCAAGATGTGACATAGCTTCGGCGTTAGCATTATCTGGAATTGCGGCGACTCTTCTAAACACAATTAATAATCCAACATGCAATATTTCCCGATCGAGTACAATGGGAAAATTGTTGATGCAATGCAAGCTCATTATTTGGGATGAGTGCACAATGGCACATAAGAAATCACTTGAAGCATTTAATTTCACACTGAAGGATCTTCGGCGAAATAACAACATCTTTGGCGGCTTGATGATATTGCTGGCAGGCGATTTTAAGCAGACGTTGCCAGTATTTCCCCGTGCAACGCCTGCAGATGAACTGAATGCTTGCCTGAAGACATCACCTTTGTGGAGTAACGTAAAAACATTATCGCTAACCAGTAATAAGAGAGTTCAACATCAAAATTATCAAAGTGCTGCAAAATTTTCCAAACAATTGTTAGCTGTTGGAAATGGAAAAGTCCCAGTTGATAAGACAGCTGGATTAATTACTCTTTCCAACGACTTTTGCCGATTTATAGACTCTCAATTAGCTCTTATTGAAAATGTTTTCCCAAACATTAATGAGAATTAAGAGAATTATGCTTGGTTAAGTCAACGAGTAATGCTCTCCCCAAAGAATAATGATGTTGTACATGCACTGAATTTCAACATTCCATTAAAAATCGATGGCGATTTGGCGACATACAAATCCGTTGATTCCATAACAAATCCCGATGATGCAGTGAATTATCCAATGGAGTTTTTGAACTCTCTGGAGTTACCACAATTTCCACCACATAACTTGCACCTCAAAGTTGGTTCAGTTATTATGATATTGCGTAATTTGAATACACTGCGACGTTGCAACGTTAGTCGACTTGCGGTGAAAAGACTTATGCCGAATTTGATTGAGGCAACCATTATTAACGGAAAGTACGCAGGTGCAAATGTATGTATTCCTCGAATACCAATGATTCCGACTGATCTTCCGTTTGACTTCAAACGATTGCAATTTCCGGTTCGCCTTGCGTTCGCAATGACAATTACCAAGTTGCAAGGCCAATCGCTTAGTGTTTGCGGGATAATTTAGAAAATCATTGTTTTTCACATGGGCAGCTGTACGTTGCGTGTTCACGAGTTGGGAAACCAGCCGCTTTATTTATGTTAACGTCAAACCAAAAAACAAAAAATGTGGTTTACCAAAGAGCACATCAATGAAACGGATAATTTGTGGACACGTATAACGCATCGATTCAGTATTTACTTTGGACTCACTTTCATTTTTTACTTAGAGAAGTTCAACTAAATTCCACTTCATTTTTGTAATCGAAATGAAATAAAATTTTTCCTTTGCAAATATAAAACAAAAAAAAATCATTTTCCTTTATCTTTTAATCCCCAAACGAAATGTTACAAAAAACGAAGCCATTTGGTGGCGAAACGGAGTTCGAGCGTTTGCTAGTAATTAATAAAATTAAGTTAATATGAAAAAAATATAAAAAATTTAGCAAACATTTTCTTTTTATCCAACGAACTATTTAAAAATAAAATTTCAACATCAAATATTCTATCGAATTTAAACTCGCACGGTTGCGTTCGAACGGTAAGCTCGCTATCGAGTGCCATCATCAGAAATATCAATACAACTTACTCGATAACGAGTGTCAAAATTCCAAAAGTAAAAAAATCGCAACTTCGAGTAAATCTCGCATGAGTTCGACTGCGAGAATTAGCTCCCTGGTTTTAATCAAATATTTTTTGGATGGAACAAAAGATTTTATTTCAAACAACTATTTATCAAAAATTTGGGTCTATCCTTTAAAGGTATTATAAATAATAACTTAGATCTCCAAGCCTGAATAGCTCTGCTAACAGAATGAATACAGCAAATTAATTTATTTGGGGCTAAACGACTTTAAACGACTAATTCTTTATGGAGACAATCACTTGGCGTTTATGAACCCAAAATTTTGTCTATTAAAAAAAAACTACAAAAAGTTTTTCCTTTTTATTGTTTTAATTAATGAAATAAATAATTGTTTTTGTATCACACAGCAGTTGAGAATGTAAAAAGAATTTATCTTAAATATAAATTATCATTTTTTACTTGAAACACTCTGCTTACCCCTGCCTATTCAAGCGAACAACGACTTGCAGCCAACTTGCGGTTTTTACTGCAATTAAGATCATGATTGTGTTCATGTGATGTGTAACGAAATGTGTAAAAAGAAAGATGGATTCAGTTTTAATAATAAATTCTGCAGACACTTCAATCCAAAGGAAAAAAACACAAAAACACAAAAAATATCCTTCAGCTGCCTTGTGAGTGTAACAAATTGGGCTTTTATGTTTGAAATTCAATACTGGTCAAAACTGTATTGTGTTAAAACAATTTGTAGTTATCACAAGCAAATGATCATGATCTTCATCACTCTCATCATATTCAACGTGTGAAGTTTTAACGAACAACACTGTGAGATCAAGATGATCATTAACTGATGGATTGTTGTGAGTGAGTGAGTGAGTGAATAATCTTTAATATTTTAGTTAGCTGGCTTGTAGTTGTTGTTTTTGTTATTTGTCTTATTTAATCTTCTTTTGCATTAATGTGGTGTTAAGTTTTACCACCTAAATATTAACTGTGCAAAAGATAAGCGATTTTACGCCCAACACGCACCTGTAACTGACAAGAAATACACATGTAAACAATTATGGTCATTTACATTTAAAATACTTTGCTGTTCGTTAACTGATGCGCAACCATGTCAAATAATTTAATGCAGATTAAATATTTTGAAAGTAATGGACTCTAGAGAGTGAGTAGGTCTTTTTTATGGATCGTCTTTTAAGCCAAATTTAATTTTAATAGCCAATTTTTTTTGTATTATTTGTATAGTTGTATTGCTTTAAGTTCAAAAATAGTAACTTGTTAGAGAAAATAATTCTGCATGCGAAATTTTTATATAGATAATTTTATTTTAATGAAACAATTTGTGGTTAGGAAATAAATTGGCTAAAAACGCACACTTTTGTTCAACCACTTTCGTTTTATTTATACCAGCATAAAGTAGAAATATAGGAATTAATAACGTTATATGATGTCGGTCAAATGTCCATCTCCAATACTTCGACAGACGTTCGCTTTTTTTACAAAATTTTGAAGCAGATTTTGCACCAAAGCTTCGCTTATTTCATTAAATCAGCGCCAAATTTCATCGTTTACAGCGTCAGTTGTTTGTGGGTTCATGCAACCCCGGTTTTTTAAATGGCACCAGCGACAAAAATTCTAGCGGCGTTAAATCACAAGAACGAGAACGCAAAATAGAAAAATTATGCGAAATATCTCATGCAATAACAGAATTGTTTGGGTGGTTGCGTGACTTTTGACGCTGTCTGGCTGAATTCAAAGGTCACTGATATATCAACATTAAATGGTGTTTCCACGGCACCTGCTTCGCTCTCTATTCTTGCTTCACACCCCAATCATAAGCGAATCAACCTGCTTCGCCATACAAAATTTTGAGAGCGAAGCTGGTAGATTCATATTGAAGCTAGTTGCGAAGCAAGTAAAAATCCTCTCTTCTCTAATTTTTATCGTAAGTTTATCTGCACTAGTTATCAAAATTAAACGTTTTTGTAAACAAAGAAAATTTACAAACAAAACAAAGTTGAAAGTAAAAACTTAAAAAATATAATTGTTTTGTGGGTGTGTCAATTAATTTTAATTTTATAAAATTAAAAAAAAAATGGATAGGAAAAAAAATTATACATAATGCTATCGCGGCAAGAAGGATATCTTCTGTTGTTTTTCATCTGTTGTTGTTGTTTTTCAACTGTTGTTGTTGTTTTTCAACTTATGTTTTTCTGTTTAATAACAACTGCCAAATCGAAGCAGATAAATGAGTCGTGTAAACAGCATGATTCACAAACTTGCTTCAGAGAGCGAAGCACGAGATTCAAACTGTCGTGGAAACAGGCTATTAGTCAATTGTGTGACAGTGTTTGCTTGCTCATTCTCGAACAAATAAGGGCCGATGATGCCACGTGGTTATAAACCGCACACCATACGGTCACTTTCTTTGGATGTAATGGTTTTTCGAAAAATGTTTGTGGATTTGGTGAGCCTCATATGCGACCGCCTAAATGAATATGAGCCTCATCCCTAAAGCTGATTTTGTTGCGAAATGCATCGTTTACTATTGTATTTTTATTTTATGAACCTTGAGTGAATAAAATGTGAATGAAATAAGTGTGAATGAACATGTTCGAGTGTTAATTCAACAGAGATAAAAAGAATAATGAATTTTATTAAAGGAAAGTTAAAAACTATGGTAATATAAGCAGAGATGCCAGATTATTGAAATAAACCAAACAGCTAACTTACAAACGTTCGAAGCAAACAATGGTTGGTCGGTTTTAATTCCTCAACGAGTTGAACTTTGTAAGCGTCTTTAATATTTGTAAAGTTTTTACTAACCAACGGTCAAGGGATGACAGCTCAATTCTTGACAATTAGTTATTTGGTAGACAATTTACTTTCTAACCTTAACTTTGTCCACTGATTATTTAGAAAGTAAAAATTAAGGTTTTCATACGTTTCAATTTAAATATGAACGGTGTTATAGTTTTATATCATTATAGATGCGTGATAAGATTTGCGTCAGTACCTAGCTGTGTAAGCTATAACCTGACGGTGGATCATACCACTGTGGATGAAATGTAGCCTTATTCTCGCCCTAAGAAGAATTCAGATACGTATATCCTCCAGTCACTCCAAGTTGCAACTTCAAGAGCTCGAAACAGGCCACAGCAGACTACCCAACTCTTGGTCCAGAACGCATGAAGCTTAACAAAAAATATAAGAACACAACCTTAATCATGCTTACTGGACTTGGACCATTCATTGTGTTCATTGTGAATGATTCGACCCAAACAACTCAAACAAGGAACTCTAAACGACAACCATCACGATACTCCCGAAGGGACAACCTCAATAATCAGTCAGAGAACAGCTAAAAGGCTAAAAAGACAAATAGCTAAACCCTGGGGCTTTACCGATTCCCGTGGAAATAATGTGGAATTGTTCACTTGGCTCCTGCTAGCCTTGTAGGGGACTAGGCTCCCTTTCACCGCCGTTGGCACATGTAATGTTGGTGAGATTTCGTCAAGACATATCAATGTGCCCCCGGGGGTGGGTAATAAAGACGCATTTTACTTTTACAAAAAAAACATTGTCGCATAATTTATCGATTTGAAGATGTCCTTTGGTCGCTTCGTTCTTGTAGTTTAAATCCGGTGGATTATTTTCTTTAAGGTTATTTTTTTTGTATTTAAAAGAGAAGTAGCACTTTAGGCAACAATGCCTATTTAGTAAAGTACCCTGCTACATTCTTTAGGAAAGGGATAGAGAAGAGATGAAACAGGTGGTGAAAGTAGAAGGATAGTCGGAAATTAACTGCCGTATAAAGACAGCACAGCGACCATTGACTCTGCCTTCATCGCTGCGTAGCCTCACCGACAGTCAATTTTTATTTCTGTAGTGAAAAAAAAGGTCTTCGTTGGGAATCTTGTTGACTGACAAACCTGCTGTAACATCTTTAAGTTCTGTCATACCACTTTTAAGCAAAGAATTTTAATGATCGACTCTTAAGCACGTGTGAAAGAGTGGCCTTAGATAGGCCTTTCATGTAAAAATTTTCCCAGTCTTACGCTCTATTCTTACTCTCGCACTATCCGATGTGTTAAATATCAGTTCATATAACATATTGATGATTTCTGACACGATGATCTCTCGCAGGCGAACTAAAAGTTCGATGTCTTTGTTCTGGTAAGAGAATAACAAAAAAGAGTAGAGAGTTTTTACTTAAGGAATTCTTAAAGGGTCTTCGATAGACGTCTTTTTTCTGCTTCTACAGGAAGAAGAAAAACAACCAGCTTGCTTAAAATTTTACAGCAGTAGACACAAGTTGTTGTGTTGAAATCTAATTATATACGAGGGAAGTTTGAAAATTCCTTGCAATTTAAGGCCGTCTTCTGGATTATACGAAAATATTCAGCGCTCCAAAGTAAAAATATTTTTATACATCAAATTGCAACTGGTTCTTCTGATGGCATGCTAAGGTCACTTAAAGAGGATCACCCTAACTGAAGGTTTATTAAGCCCAAATTTTCTTTTGCCCCCAACTAAAAATTAGTAACTGTTCTTTAGGTCTTTATTTGCATCATCATTTAATCTTCACCTTAAATAAATGACTAATAGTTGGTTATGTGATTTTTAATTTATTTCATATAATTTCCTCAGCTTCTTTCTACCCCATATCTATTATCTTGAGGCCTTTTTTGAACTTCTCCCCTTTGGCAACATTTGTTTTGTGTGTGGTATATTTTCGTGTTTCTTTTTTATAGCCGGTTTTTATAAATCTGGTTGGTTGTGAATTTGCTGCAAGGCAGTAATTTATGTTTGTAATTTATGGATCTTGAATTCAATGACATGTTGACAGAACACAACATTTTCTTCTAATGCCAATCACATTCATATTGTGTGCAAAAGCAGCACATTTAGTTTGTCATAGTCAAAGATAATTGTAAAAAAAAATAATCTTATGAAATTATGAATAAAATTGTAGCCGCTATGTCTGGTTGTTCATCTTCCTCTGCGTTTGATTAATGTGTGCAAAGCAGCATAATTGCTAGACGTTGTTGTGCAACATTTTAAAAGCAGTTACTTTAGTTAGACAAAAATTTATGTACGGAGTTAATGATCACATGCTTGGAAAATGTCATGGAATGTGAAGACCAGATTTTATAATGATAAGATCTGACTTTTATAGAGTTTAGAAACTATTTGATTAAAACAATATGCTTTTAGATTTATATAGATCGATAATCAGATTTATTTCTTTTTTGACTTTTTATGGAGACGCTGAAACATTTACACAAGCCATAAATCTTTGAAAAATACTCGGAACAATTCCCAGATTCCAAATGGCATTCTTTAATATTGGAATAATCTGTGAGGTGTATTTACTAAAATAAGTTTTTTAAATAATTCAGCTAAATTAATTGTACTAAAAAAATTAAAGTTTGAGTTCTAGGAATAGGATATCTCTCTATTTCAATCTGCGCATTTAATGTTATCTTAAATCAGCGTATAGGTTTTTCTCACCATCTGGCTTTTTAACCACTTAAATTGGTGCTGCCTGCTCACTTAATTTAATTGGTTTAAAAACTCCTGAAAGCGTTCAACGTTTGAGTTCAGCACAAACAGCATGGTGCTGGCCAAAGAGAACATTGTACGGTTTGAAAAACTTTGGTTAAAATTTAGTTTAAAATTTTATTTCAGTTTAATAACGTTTAATACATTGACCGATATTTGAGGAAAGCATTATGTTGTCCAAGTTACCAATATTTTGTGGGGATTCATGAGGCTATATTTAAAATAATTTCATCAGTTGCCCTGATTTATAGTTTTATTGGGTTATTCAACATGAAGTTTTATTTTCAATTGTGGCAACACCAACTATATGATGGTTTTGACATCTAGTATTTTGACGTATTAGTTGTGGATGCATTGGTAATTGTTGCAATGAATTCAATTTGGCACGAAAATCGCTGGGGAAATGGACAATATTGTCGTCTCCTTCTGAGACCGCTATTAACAATTTGGTGGTTTAATTTGAGTCGACAGGTTCGATACAAAATGTTCGACCCGGTCGTTCATCTCAAAACTTCGCAGCTGTAACCCACAGTGTTAAAGCAGATCCAAATTTATTAGTTCCTCGACGTTCTCAACAATTTTTGTTATGCAAAATCACCAGATGGCGAATTTTGCGTAAAGATTTAACTTTACAGCCTTACAAGGTTCAACTGGTGCAGGAATTAAAACCAAGCAACCATTCACATCGTCGTAAATTCGCTCAATTTATATAGGAACAACGAATTGGTTAAATCATTTTTTCAGTCAAGACCATTTTCACTTGTCAGGGAGTGTCAAAACTGCCGCATTTTGGCTTCTGAAAATCCCAGAGCGATTATTGAGAAGCTTTTGCATATGCAATGTGTCACTGAATGGTGCGCTATGTGGTCTGGAGGCGTTATTGGCCCGTTTTTCTTCGAAGATGAGGCTGAAAATGCGTTAACGGTCAATGGATCACGCTATCACGATATGCGTGACAAAATTTACGTCAGTACCTAGCTAAACCATAACCTGATGGTGGATCAAGCCACCTCGTCCTATTAAGCCTTTAGATACGTATATCCTCCAGTCACTCCTAGTTGCAACTTCAAGAGCTCGTAGCAGCCACTCACTCCTTACTAAGGAGTTGGATACTATCCAACTCCTGGTCCAGAACGCATGAAGCTTAATAAAATTTAAGAACACAACCGCATTCATGCTCACTGGACCTGGATCATTCATTGAATTCATTGTGAATGATTCGACCCACACAACTCAAACGATGGCCTAGAAACCACAACCACGACGATATTCCCGAAGAGCCATTCTCAATAATCAGTCAGAGAACAAGTAAGAGGCTAAAAAGAAAAAAAAAGCTGAACTCTTGGGCTTTACTGATTCCCGTGGAAATAAAGTGAAATTGTCCAGTTGACTCCTGCTAGCCTTGTAAGGGACTAAGCTCTCTTTTACCCTCGTCGCCACATGTAATGAGGGTGAGATTCCGTCAAAATATATCAGTGTTCCTCCGGGGGGTATCGCGAGATAATAACAATTCAATTTTGGCCTATTGACGACATGGATATCACTGACATGTGGTTTCAACAGGATGAAGCCACATGTCACACAGCCAATGAAACAATCAATTTATCGCAAACCAAATTTCCAGATCGCATATTTTCACGACAATCAGCAGCCAGATTGTGTGATTTAACACCACTAGTTAATTTTTTGTGGGACTATGTTAAGGACAGAGAGATTATACGGAGCCAATCGAATTGATTTCAGTTTTAAAACCCAAAATCCGTGATGGGATTAATGAAATAGAACGGCCATTTTGCTAAAAATTGATTAATAACTTTAAGAGTGATCGTGGTGGACCTTTGTCATATATCATTTTTCATTCTTTATTACCAAAATTTTCTCTTCGTAATACAGTAAAAATTTTCGAATCATCTTAATCTGAATGTTTTTGTTTTAAAAAATAAGCTTATTGTTGAAAGGCCCTACATAAAAACTGGGCGCACGTAACCAACATGTAAGAAAATAATTTTTAGTAAACTTCAACATGGGCTTCATAACCAATTCTCATATTGTTGATAAAGTTTGTGCATTTAAATTATTTTGGCTTTTCTAAAAGCTGATGAACAGAAAAACTGATGAACTGGAAACTGAACCTTATTTTATACACAATAAATAAATTATAATGTGATTATAAAATATTACAGATTATTAGCATAATATATTTTTAATAATATTATTTTTATAAATAGAAATATAACAAAGAATAATCTTGCGTCGCCTTTTGCCTTTCACATTTCGATACAATTATTTATCTTAACTATTTCTTCTTAACCGTTTATTAAATTGCGTCAATTTCATCTATAAAATTAGAACTTAATATCTGACACTTACACGTCAGCCATGCTAATCATTATTGCAATAAGAAAAATGGGCTAAGTTAATACAACACAAACAACAAACAGCAACAAAAAACAAAACACTAACTGATGATCATGACATTAATAACGGCTGCATGTATGTAAGTATATATGTATGTGTGTATGTATATTTTCATTTGTAGATATGTTTTCTATAGTAAAGTGCTGGTGATCTTAAAATAGATTTGAAAGGAAGTAATAGTAAGTTTTTGTGACCCTTATTATTTGTGGCATTATTCGCATAATCATGGTCATTTACTAATGTGTCTACAAACATGCAGATTGTGTAGGCCTGTATTGCTGCACTTAAATGTTGAGTACCGACTATAATTCAAATGATTACAATAACAATAAAGATGAAGATCGCAAAAAATATTGTATTTAATGTACACACATGACTGCATACACACGTTTCCACCGCTCCCCTTTTGACATGAAGATAAAGTAAGAAACAAAAAAAAAGCATAAATACTTATTCGTTTCTTGTCATGTCTAAGAAGTCTATCATCATCAACGTGTGAGTTGCAGGCATTAGTCCGGTGTGGTCCAAGTCACTTGTGAAGCCACATCATATCACACACAGTCACATTACACATACAATATTTTGCAGCTAAAAGAAAAACTTTATCGTTTGGTAAATTCATGATCAACACCAGGCATCAAAAATTGTTTGCTTTCTTTTTTGTCTGCAGCTTGGCTCTTTGTCTTCTGTGTACTGGTTTCCTGGGTTAAGAGTGAAGCAAGAGCAGCAAAATAAAGATTTATTTATTTCTGCAAGTGTTGTTTAGAGAATTTTAAAGGGGAAAAAGGCACATTTGCTGGGTAAAGTTTTTCCTAAACATGCAAAAAAATTATACTTTTATCGTACTGCGGCATAAAAATCGTCTGCAACAATAAGAAACGCACCAATACTAGAAATCTGTTAACAATAAAGCAACAACTATTCTAAATTTTAAGAGAGTACAACACAAATAATAGAAGAGTAACTGAAGCCAAATGTCGATAAAGGAATTTCTTGCTTCACTAATAAAAACCTTAAAAGGGGAGAAAGATGCAGAGGGAAATATAAACTGACTTAAGTACAGCACTATTTTGAATGTGTCTTATGATTATGGTTTATTGTAGCATTGTTGCAGCAACAGCAGCAACATTATACACACACACACACAACGCAGCTATGCACACACACGGGTTGCCACAAAAGAGTCAAGCCTTAAGGTGTCGGCTATAAGCTAATTGGAAGTATGTTCAAAGGTGCCGCCAACAAATTAAGAATGAGTTACCAATTTAACATTTATATCTCTATTCCAACATAAAGAGCCTAAACAAGTACTCTTCAGCTTATTCTCTATTCTTTGCTCTCTCTTCATATATCTCTCTCTCTCTGTTTTAATGGCATTTTGTTAAAGCAAATGTTTTTTTGATTTTAGTTTTGTTTGCTCTACAAGTCATTTAGTGGTTAACAGACAGTATGACTGATGATCAAACTGACTATCTGAATAAGAAATGAAAATTTTTAAGTGTATTGAAAAATAATAGTGGCACTGTTGTTTAAAGCATGTGATTTAATGTCCATTATCGAAGCGTATCATCATTTTTCACTTTATCATCAACATTTAAGATGGTCTTGTCTTAATTGTTATCTGCTCCCTAGAAATTGCCCCGAGAATGTATATGATTGTTTTTGATCACATTCATATAACTGTGATGTTATTTTTTGGAGCTCGTTAGCTTAACCCTATAGTACCCAATTTTTTTTCTGGATCAAAAAATTATTTTTGGGTTCTGACTTTTTCTAAAAGTAAAAGATTTAAATAAAAAATTTTTTTTTATATTTTGGGCAATCGATGTAAACAAACTTTTTTTCAGAGCGAACACAACGTGATACTTGTGTTTTTGGGTTTGCTTCATTTTTGAAAAGTTTTATGCCTGCGTAGGTCGATGCGAATCGTACAGTTTTATTATCTTTCCAAAGCAATAGAGAAAGTTTGACTCCAGAAGCAAATCCACAAAACTCATTTGAATACCTACGCGGTAGCTTCGTCAGATCGCTGTCGCTTGGCAACTTACAATTCGGAATGCGGTTTGAACGAATAGTCCCCAAGGAGTAAATTCCGCGCGATTTTAGATATACGAGTAGTGGCAGTGAAGTGTAAAAGTTGTAAAAATATATTGTGTGGTTTTTATAGTCTGAAACATTGCGTGACAATCTAACATGGTGAGCCAGCTTGGACAGCATGGTCTCCTGCGCCGCAATATATATGGAAATTATAGCAAAATCCGAAGGAGTCACAAAAAACAAAGAGTTTTATCGCCATTTGTGTAGTTTGTCGAGGAAAAGTTTTCATCTTCGGTGCGCACATTTGCTCATCTACACATAACCGTTGAGTCATTGGAACGGATTGAAACTTTTCATTAAAATGTTTAACAATCGGTCGTATTTTATATAAAGGATCTTGATCTGCAATATTCTTGGCGGGCAGTTTACTGTTATCATTAAAGTGCAAGTTACTCCAAATTTTGTCAAATTGATTTCTTGGCATAGTGTTTTGGATTGTCTGGAATGCGTATTCGCCCCAATATGAACGGGCACTCGGATAGCGAAAAATTGACATAAAAAATAATATTCCAATATATTGACGAATTTCCGCATTGATTGTAATGAAGGAAGTCGTAATATCTTTTTGAGCAGCATATAAATTCGATTGTTTAACAATGTGGTCTATAATAGTGTTGCCCAAAAAGTATTCGCATCAAGCTTTTTGAGATCTTCTCCTAGTTCAGGGTCAGAAAATGCAATGTCAGAGTTATCCAGCACTAAATTGTTTTGGCGCCACAAGATTTTCTTAAATGTTTGAGATTTTGGATATATATTCGAAACGGATCCAAAAAACTCCCCTGTTTTACATGTAATATTACTTTCAGGCTGAATCATATTTTGCTTAACTGACACACTGCGTTTGTGCTTCTGTGATCGAGGAGTGTTTGAGCTATTCGAAGTAAAAGCAGATATTAGTTTTGCCATAAAAGCAGGACTTCCTCTTGAAGTAACACAAATCCCTGATTCCAGCATGAAATCTGACATATTCACCACTTTGTTTATTGCCTCATCATATCCAACGTTGGTCTGGCACTCCATCTGGCGCAATCAGCATCATCCAAACTGTCTTCCATATCTTCTACTTCAGGATTGCTCTCGAAACTCATCGATTCCAAAATTTTAGCAATCTTTTTATCAGAAAGCGATGACAACTTTTGACGTTCCATGTCTATTAACAATAATTCTTAAGCTCTCATAGCTCTTGAAATAATATATTTTTTTCCGTATTTTTTCCAACACCGCCTCCTCAATAAAAAATCTGCGAAAAGTTTTTTTCGTTTTGTTTTTTATTTTTTCCTTTCTCTACAATGCCGGCAAGAACAAAATAATTTTTTTCTTTTAACTCCGACCACTTTTTATATATTTTTTTTTATTTTTTAAATTTAAAATTTTTGCGAAGTAATAATTATTCACAAACTTTTAACTTTAAATGCGCTAACATATGTACGTTGCAAGTGCAATGAAAGCAAATTTTGGACTTCCCTGAAAATACAAAAAAAAAATACAAAAACAAAAAAAACTGAACACAATTTTTTAAACGAAAAAGTGAGCAATGAATTTAGCCCGCCTGCAAGCGGTCTTGGGTACTACAGCGTTAATAACTATTCCCCGTTGTTCTTTATTTATTTATTTTAATAATCCTCAAATTTGTTTTTATTCGGATGAAATAGTTATTGCACTAACAGAATTTTAATTTTGTTTTGAGTTTTCGGAAGAATACGATTTTTATCTCTACAAAGGGTTTACTTAGTAACAGTCCGCTCTTTAAACTCAATGCATTTTTTTCTATAAGTTGTTTCCTTGAAGGCTCTGAAGGTCTAAGAGCACTGAAGGTACCTCTAAATTGTAAAATTTGGAATGGTATATATGTATTTAGATCACCAGTATTAAGTTTTAGGATTTAACTGTTGGTAAATATACCACGCAGTTTCTGAAACTTTAATGTCCCCTTCGAGGGCTACATGGAGGCTGAGATACTTAAGCTCAATGTAGAGTTAAAGGATGACCAAATTTGAGGTTAGCAAATAAATTGTCCTGTGACATTTATTTAGTAAAAAGTGGGAAAATTTTAAGCCTCAAACGTTACATCCTTGAGCAAAGAAATTTAATAATGGAAATTTACTATTAAAATACTCAAAATTTTATAAAAATACTCAAAATTTTACTGTATCACTGCGTAAAATTTGAGCACTTTTTGCTCGTAATCAGACACCTGCTGAGGCCGCTGTGGGTTATTTTATCGCTACATTCAAGGCTCACGGTATTGTTTTTGACAACAAACTACAACAATACACTTATAGTGGCCGCAGTGATAAGAAAAATAGCCGTTGTACAACAAAGTGGTAAGAATGAACCTGGAACATCAGCAATAATTGTGTATCACTGGACTTTGCGTAATATTGTGCATAATGATCTTTACGCTTATAAAGTTCATCTCATTTAATAATTGAAGCCAACGACCAACCATTGTAAAATGTCTTTGAAATGGCCCATTTTTCAACAAAATCAGTTTTACTAATGAGGCTCAGTTTCAATCTCGCAGTTATGTAAACTAACAAAATTGTCGCTTATAAGAGTCACAAATAGTCCTCGAAAAGCTTTTACATCCATAGAAATTATCACCCTGCATTTTTTTCAAAAATAAGCAAGGAGAGGTCGCTACCAAACTATGACAAGCAATTTTATATGCCCACTATTGGCACAGTGGTATCAGTGAATTTGGTTTCAGCAAGACAACGCCGCAAGTCGCATAGTCACATAAACATGTTACACAGCTCGTGGCAAGATAAATTTATTGACAAAAACGTTTAATAAACAGATAGTTTCATGTTTGGCCCTCCAATATCGTAGAATTTAACACCACTAAACTATTTTCTGTGGGAATATGTGAAGTCGCTAGTCTACGCTGATAAGCCCGAAATTATTGGCCACTTAGACACGACAACAATCGCCGCATAAATGACGATATACGGCCACAAATATTGAAAAAAAACCAGGGTTCAGAATTTTTCATGTATGAACATTCAAAAATCAACATTCATGATATTTTTCATAAATGAGAAATCTAAAATTTTATATTTATTTTTCACGCGCATAAACGAACAAGAAAAAATGTTCTGCTTATGTTCATACATGAATGCGCACAACAAGAATTATTAGTTTTATTCATATGTGATAAATGATAAATCAGCTACTTCTCATTAATGTTCTTTTTCATAAATGTACATGTTCATTTATGAACGTTGAAATTTTATAAAATTTCTCATAAATGAATGTGAAAAAATTTTCTACCTACGATCGCAGTTTACCGTAAAATGTAGTAAAAACACATGGGTACATATTAACACAAAATACAATATTGCAATATATTCTAAAAGAAATAAAAAAAACGTTTTTTTTTCTACATACGCCGACAATTGCGCATTATCAAATATGTGCGTTTATGTACGCGAATGCTTAACGCACATATTTTTGCGATCTTTTCATTTATGAAAAATTATCAAAATTGTACATATTCAAAAATGAACACTTGTGTGTTTCTCATTTTTTCACTTATGAATAGAAAGAAAAAAATAAATCGTCGCATTCATAAATGAGAAAACGCAAAATATTTTTCAGTCTCTCACACATGTATGAGAAGAAGCGGCTAAAAAATGAAATGTACATATTCATACATGTATGAACAGTGAGTGAACACTTCGCTACTCTGAAAAAAACTAATCGCGAATTTTTTCTCTAGATTAGATTGCGTCTAGGCCAGCCGTGATAGCCATAAGCCAGCAGTCATATTTAAACTTTATTGCCAAAAGCTCATCTTTCTTATTAAGTAAATCTTGTGTCAATTTAAAAAATTCGTCTTTGTTTTATTCCATTTCAAAGTTCTATATCTCTAGCGAATTAGAAAGAATTTTTCTTAAATGCAGGAGAAATTTGCCGACTGAGTATTTTTTTTATTTGTCGAGCTCCATTGCCCGCCTCCTTCTTGTGATTAAACGCGGGGTGTAGGTGAACACAACTGATAGTCTTAAAGATGAGATAAGCGATAAGTCTGTTGCAAAATTTGCTTCAAAATTGTGTGAAAATAGTGGACGTCTGCCAACGTAGTTACGGTGGATTTGCCCAACGTCATATTCCATTAGAATTTTCCATATCTTTACAAATTTGCCCACCCAATATAATGACATCCGGGAGATATCATAATCATGGAAAAAAGACTGGTTATTACGTGGGTCTGAGATGAAAAGATGTTTTCAGTGGGTAACCATAAGTCACCAGTTTAGAACAAAGCTGATTGAGTGATGCAGAATTTGATGATGAGCGATGAATATTTTGTCAGAAATATGGTTTCTGGCTTATTGCTCTGTAATGTTTCTTTCTAAGGAAATTGAAAAACAAGAAATACCGCCCGAGCACTATCGCCTTATGCCATCACTACCAGCCGAGATTGCCCGGTGGCAGAAGCTCTGAAGAACCCTTTATCTATATTTTTAAAGATTTTTTTATTTGTTTTACTATTTCAAGGTTTTCGTCATATACTCCGTTTAAAGGAGGAGGCTAAAATTTATAATAAATTAAAGTCACACACCGGTGACATCTTTTGTGTTTTAAATTTTATAAATTCAACTTGAATAGTTTGTGGTGTGATAGACGTATATGTTGTACGTATCGCAATCAAGTTTAAGTGTTAATGGAGTTAGCAAACATTTAGCAAGTATATGGAAACTTAAAATACTTTTTTGTATATTGTGCTTCGTGCACAGGCTTTCAGTATGGGGAATGGTTACGGCGCTTTTCACTAACCTTTAGGTTTAGCAATAAGTCGCCACACAGCCATTCAAAAAATCAATTATTGCATGAGAAATTTCCCAGTAGTGTAGTTTCTCGTTATTGTGATTTAAAGCCATTTTGAAGCACCGGGAAAGGTGAAATTGTTGCAAATTTTTGCTTAAATCCGCAATGGTGGCATTTACCCGACATTTTACTGCATTATTAACTCCCAGTTTTCGAGTTTATATTGGAATTAAGGAAACTAAAGATCCTAAACCACTGTGTTTTAAGACAATTTACTTCCTAACCACAAATTTGCCCCTTTATTTTAATTAAGGAGAAACTCTTCACATTATTGCTAATTTAAATTAAATTAATTCATATATATAAACGGTTTTTTAACAAGAACTTTGTTTTCTATTAAACTTCTGGAGCAGATATTTCTTTAGAAAAAACATGTCATCTGCACATTTGCAAATTACATAATTCTAATGAAATTAATATAAATTTTAATAACTTTACTATTCAAAATGTAAACCACTGTAAAATTTTAGGTGTTAACTTTGACAGTAAATATAATTTTAAAAATCACTGTATTTATTTAAAAAAAGATTTAACTAGTAGACTAAATATTATTAAGTATTTATCATCAGCTAAAAGCCAAATGCACACAAACAGTCTGCTAAGATTAGTGAAATCAGTAATATTGTCAAAAATCGACTATGGTCTAGTAATCTACAATAAGACGTCCAAAACAACTTTTAAAATGATCGAGAGCATTCTAAAGGCTGCCGTTAGAACCAGTCTAAGAGCTTTTCGCACGACTCCGATCGTGAACATGCAGGCAGAAGCTGGCTTTGAACCCCTCCGTGTTCGAGCACATAGACTACTGCATCGGCTATTGCCCATATTCAGCTGCTCCACCCCATCGCTGCTACATAAACATGTAAAGCTATTAAAAAAGAGGAAAACAAAACTTAAATACCCATCAACACTATGGAATATTGTCAACACTGCAAAAAAATACGTTATAGGAGAATACTCTCCTAGGTTGGAAACCTACCCCCCCTGGATGCTTGAAGCCAAAAACTTTTTGAAAAATTTGCAAAATTTTAGCAAAGATAATACAAATCCCATTGTTTTCAAATCCTTATTTAATGAGATGTACAGCGAATACAAGAAAAAAGATTGGCAATTAATTTTCACAGATGGATCAAAGACCACAAAACACGTCGGATTTGCTATATCTGACGAAACAGGAAGTACGCTGAAAATAGGCCTATTGCCCCAAAGTACAACTATATTTGAAGCTGAAGCCGTAGCAATAATTGAATCCCTACAGCTTTGCCAAATCTCACATGGAAAGTATATAATCTGCACAGACAGTCGTTCCGTATTTGATGCTGCATTAAATCAGAACAATAAGAACGAATTAATTATCTCTATACAACAACTAATAATAAAAATGGGTAACAATATTAGACTGTTATGGATTCCCAGCCACATTGGCATCATAGGCAACGAGGCAGCAGACCTAGCTGCCAAAACAGTAATTCAGCAACCAACACACCTTTTTATTCCAAAATCCAGGAAATTTCTGACAACATGTGCTACCATAAAATACAATATATCCTTAGAACACAAATGGAACAAATACAGCCACTCCTATAAGATCTTCAACCCCACAAAACAGCCGTTAATTCTGTCATCTTCAACTAACTGTTTACAAAATAAATGCATCACAAGGCTACGTCTCACTCATCAATATTTGTTCGACAAAACGGTACAACCAACATGCACTTTCTGTGCCTCTCAACCCTTGACAGTTTTCCATATCTTGGCAGACTGTCCAGCTCTCGTAAACGCACGCGTATCGGTTTTTATATCGACTAGCATCCTTGACTTGCTAAAAACGCCAACTAGTAATAATATTAAAAAAATCTTTGAATTCTTAAAAAAAACTTCTTTGCACGACAAAATTTAAATTTTGAAAATTTAACCATCAAATTTCTAAATATACATGTGTGTACACACATAAAATAAGAAGCCGATAGCCATCGTAGCTAGCGCTCTTAGCTTTTGATTTGTTGTAATTTTAATTATAATAAATTTGTAAATAAAATAAAAAAAAATAAAATATTAAACAAAATTAAATTAAACAAAAAATTTAAATTAAGAGAAAAGTTCGGCAACTATGAATGAGAAATGATATCTGGAAAATATTCTCCACGACTACGCTGACAGATATCGATTCTTCAATCACTTTTTAGTAAAATGGCGGTTGTATTTCGTTAATGCCATCACGGATTTTGTGGGTTAAGGCTGATATCGATTCGATTGGCTCCATATAGACTCTGCCCTTAACATAGCCCCACTAAAAACAATCCAGTGGTGTTAAAACACGCGATCTGGCTGGCCACTTAACTGCTGATTGTCGTGCAATTATGCGTTCGGGAAATTTGGTTTACAATAAATTTATCGTTTCATTGGCTGGGTAACATGTTGCACGGCCCTGTTGAACCCACATGTCAGTTATATCTATGTCGTCAATAATAGGTTAATGGATCACGCTATCGCGAGATAGCGCCTCATCTTTGAAATATAAAATGGGCCCGACCACGCACCATACAGTGACACGTTGAGCATGCAAAGGCTTCTCAATAATCGCTCTAGAATTTTCAGAAGCCCAAGCCCTGACAAGTGAAAATGGGCTTCGTCTGAAAAAATGACTTTACCAGCTGGTTTTTCGTGAACGAATCTAAGACGATGCGATCATCGGTCGTCTTCAATTTCTGCACCAGTTGAACCTTGTAAGGCTGCATAGTCAAGTCGTTACGCAAAATTCGCCATGTGATGGTTTTGAATAACCCCAATTATTAAGAACGTCGAGGAATGCACAAATTTGGATCCGCTTGCATACTGTGGCTCACGATATTTAATAAAGTTAAAAAAAAAATTATTTCATAATATGTAACTGATTTTGTTACTTAAGAGTTAAAAGCGAAATTTCGTTAATTTCTGGCTCAAAGTTGTTAAATAAAGAAAATTATTCCATTTTTTACTTTCGTTTGCTGTGGAGATTAAAACAAACTTGTTGCATTACAATTGTATTTATCTGTCTGTCTGTCTGTTTGTCTGTCTCTGGCTACTTGTTTAGTTGTGTTTATGTGTGAACTTGGCATTAATGACTTCGGTATTTAGCGATGTTTTATTTTTATTCTTATATTAATTGCCAACACTTTTTTTATTAAAAATTATGTTTAAACGTCTGTTTGTGTGTGCGTTTTATATTAAAATTTACTTTGTGTGATTGTGTATGTTTACATCCGTTTGAAGTAACTTTATATTTCCCACTGCAAATTATTATTTCCATCATCAAAGCAGTGTCGGTCGGTCGCTCGGGACACCACCAATAATTTGTATCATTTTATACATTTATTTGTGTGTGTATTTGTTTAATATGTGAACATTTTGTTTTGTTTTTTTTGTTCTTCATATTTTCTTCTTTACACTTGTTTTTTTTTCTTTTTTCGTATTTTGTTTTCTGCGTTTTTTAATCGTTACACAATTTCTCAAGACTTCTTAAAGTATTTAACAATTGTTTCACCAAGAATACTGTTTCACATGACTTTTCGTTTCCTGTCCAATTAATACACATGTACGAGTACATGTATTTTGAATAATGACCTTTTGCTTTAGCACACGGTAATTATACAATTTATATTAATTGTTATTGATTGTATGGCGATATTAAGCTGCCAGTGCGCTTTTATCATTCACATTTTACAAGGATGAAATTTAAAAAAATTTAAAAAAATAAATGAAAGTGACGTTAAAGTACGTTGTCGGAAATCTTTATACAAAATAATAATGCCTATTTGGCCCCTATATACCATAACTATCACATATGGCTTATGTCAATAACAACAAATATGGTATTTTGGGGGCAGCCGTCTGTCATTATACTGCAGTATTCAATAGACACTAATTTAACTTTGTGCCTAAAAAGTATGTTTTGCCTGGCAGTCTGATAACCTTCCTTCAATTAAAGGGAAGGACTCCTGAAAGTTATCGATTTTTGGTGGAAGCTTATCGTCAACATGCCTCAAATGAAGAAACTTGGCCACTTAACAGTCTGTGTCATTCGACTGGATTTCGATCCAAAAAACAAGGAGAAGTGTGGTTAAGCGAAAAAATTTGAAGTTGAGGAATTGGAAGTATTACCCGCAGAAGATGGTTGCCAAATGCAAGAAGAACTTGCATTATCATTGTGAGTCATTCAACAAGCCATTTTCCGACATTTAAAAGCAATGGCACGCATTCTGAGACACGTTAAAGGGCAACTTTGCATGCTGGAAATGATGCGTAACAAGATTTACTGTGTAAGCCATAACCTGATGGTAGATCAAACCACTTGGTTGATATTACGTGATAAGATGGTGGTCAAACCACTGTGAATGAAAAGCAGTCAGAGAAATAGATAAACGTCTAAAGAGGCAATTAGCGAAATCTCTGGGCCTTACTGATTCCCGTGGAAACGTGAAGCTTCCAGTTGACTCCCTGCTTGCCTTTAGGGGACTGGGCGACATCTGCACCTGGCCGTGGGCCTTAATCAGATGGTGGTCAAATCACTGTTAGTGAAAAGCAGCGCCACTCACGCCCTAGGAGGCCGCAGATTAATTCTAGCAACAGATCCTTCCTAGTTGCAATTTCAGCGGTTCCAGAGAAGGGCTGCAAACCACTACTCCTTGCTGAAGAGTTGGAGACTATCCAACTCCTGGTCCAGAACACATGACTAGCATGCTAACTGGATGCGGATCATTCACCCGTTGGTGTTATTCAAGGCGAGATGATCCTGGCCCTCATAATCAAATTCATGCAAGGGCCGCTAAACTACAACCACCACGATACTCCCGAAGAGTCAACCTCAATAATCAGTCAGAGAAACAGCTAAAATTCAAAAGAGACAATTAGTAAAACTCTGGGGTTTACTTATTCCCGTGGAAATAACGTGGAGCTTCCAGTTGAATACTGCTGCCTTCAGGCGACTGGGCTCTCTTATACCCCCAGCAGCACAGGTCTAGATGGTCAAGTAAGCCATAAAGACCGATAAATGTGCTCCAGGAGGGGGGGGGGGGGACTTGGTTGATATGTAGTGTCACCCTTTTCTAAGAAGTCGTCGGATATCTCGATCCTCTAGTCACTCCTTCTCCTTCGCAAGCTCGGAGCAGGCCGCCTGCCCCACTCCTTGGTGAAGAGTTGGAGACTACCCAACTCCTATTCCAGAACACAAAACAGCATGCTCACTGGATGCTCATCATTCACCCTGTGTGCTTCGTCAAACGTGAGATGATAGTGGCCCCTTAATCATCACTTCCTGAGGGCCGCGAAACCAAAATCACTACGATGCTCTCGAAGGGCCAACTTCAATAATCGGTCTGAGAAAAGCTAAAAATTTGAACTCTGGGACTTACTGATTCCCGTGAAAATAACGTGGAGTTGCCCAGTTGGCTCCGGCTAGCCTTTAAGGAACTGGACTCCCTTTTACCCCCGGTAATATATGTAATGATAGTAAGAATCCATCAAGATATATCAATGTGCCCCCGGGAGCGATGCTGGAAGTGATGCGTGGTAAGATTTACGTCTGTACCTAGCTGTGTAAGCATATCACTGTGGATGAAATGTAGCGTCATCCTCGCCCTAGGAAGCCTTCAGATGCGTATATCCTCCGGTCACTCCTAGTTGCTATTTCAAGAGCTCGGAGCAGGCTGCAGTCACTCACTCCTAGCTACAGAGTTGGAAGCTGTCCAACACCTGGTCCAGAACGGACCATTCATTTTATTCATTGTGAATGATCCCACCCATACAACTCAAACGAGGGCCTCGAAACCACAACCACCACGATGTTCCCGAAGGGCCAACCTCAATAATCAATCAGACAACAGTTAAGAGGCTAAAAAGACAAAAAGCTGAACTCTAAGGTTTTACTGTTTCCCGTGGAAATAAAGTGGAATTGTTCAGTTGGCTGCTGTTAGCCTTGTAGGGGACTGGACTCCCTTTTACCTCCGTTGACACATGAAATGACGGTGAGCTTCCGTCAAAACATATCAATGTGCCCCCGGGGAGAATGCTAGAAGTGATGCGTGATCTGATTTACATCTGTACCCGGCAGTTAGCCATTACCAGATGGTGGTCAAACCACTGTGAATGGTATGTAGCGCCATTCTCGCCCTAGGAGGCCTTCGAGTCCGTGCCCTCTCCGGTCAGTCCTAGTTGCAACTTCAAAAGCTCGAAGTAGATCGCAACCTTTACTCCTTGCTAAAGAGTTGGAGACTATCCAACTCCTGGTCCAGAACGCATGAAGCTTAATATAATTAAGAACACGACGGCATTCATACTCACTGGACCTGAACAATTCATTGTGTTCATTTTGAATGATCTGACCCACAAACTCTCACAAGGGTCTCGAAACCACAATAACCACGACACTTCCATATAGGGGCCAACCTCAATAATCAGCCAGAGAACAGCTAAATGTCTAAAGAGACAGATAGTGAACTCTGCGAGCCTACTGATTCCCGTGGAAATATGTGGATTGTCCAGGTGGCTCCTACTAGCCTTTAAGAGGGCTGGGCACCCTTTTACACCGCAAGACACCAGTCTAGATGGAATAGTAGGTTCCAAAAAGACTATCATGTGCCCCAGGGGGGATGCTGGAAGGGAGGCTTGAACGCATCGTATGTTTACTGGTGATGAAAAATGGATATATCGCAATAATTTAAAGCGCAAAAAGTTATATGTAAAGTCCGGCCACCTCATGACGCCAAGATAATGTTCTTGTGATAAATCGTTTTCGCAATTAAAAAGTGATGATTTCGATACAGAATACAAGGAGAGGTCTGCCGAAGAAGTTTTAAGATGAGTTGGCAGCTCTACTCGACGAGGATTGTCGTCAAATGCAGGAAGAAGTTCCATTATTATTGGGAGTCACACAAGAAGCCTTACATTTAAAACTTTGGAATTCATTTGAAAGCAAGAAAATTGGGTCGCATGTGAATCGAAGCTGAGACTCGTTGACGGGCGTCTCTGCATGCTGGAAGTGATAGTTGAACGCTACAGTAAGAAAAAATTTTTGAATCGTATTTTTACTGGTGATAAAAAATGGATACATTACGATAACTCTTAGCGCAAAATGTTATATGTAAAGCCCGGTCAACCAGTCAAATCAACATCGAGGCCTAATATCCATGAAGCCTAGACAATGTTCTGTATTAGGTGGGACTGTTTTGTACTATGAGCTATTGAAATCGGGTCAAATGATTATAGGGGTCTGCACCGAAAACAAATAATTCGATTTGAAGACAGCAATCAATGAAAAATGACTCAGATATGCGACCACACACGATGGCATAATCTTTCATCATAACGCTCGGCCCAATGTTGCAAGGCCTGTGAAAAGCTATTAGGAAAACAGTGAATGGAAAGTTTTGACTCACCCGTCTCACCGCACAAATTTTGCCCCTTCTGGTTACCATTTGTTTTCATCGATGTAGAACAAAGTTACTGGAATACACTTCACTTCAAAACTGGGTATCAGAAAATGGCTTCATTCATTCCTTAACTCAAAACCCGAGCACTTGTTTTGGCGTGGGATCCATATGCTATCAGAAAGATGGGGAAAGGAGTGGCTTACTGTGGACAATAGTGTGAGTAATTTATCAACTCCGTTGTCGGTATAAGAAATGCATTTTTCAAGCACAAAAAAAAAACAAGAAATACACGTTCTGGGGCATTTTCAAAGTTTTCAGGATTTCTGTTACTTAAGGACCTCCCTAAGCCGTCATCACTGTTTATATATTTCTTTCTTTACTTTGAACTTGTTACCATATATTTCGAGAATGACTTTGTGTTCTCCTTTTATGAAGATGTTGGTTAGAATAATATTCTAATGTGATATTAAAGTCACTAGGAGATATAATTTTGTGTTTGTTGCCACAAATATTCACTTTAAAATTTAAAGGGTTAGAAGAAAAGAAATCTTCAATAAACTGGAGAATATAATCTATAATAAATCAAAAGTAATAAAAAAAATTTTCCCAAAGTGTGACTTTGTTATGCCATAACTCAAATATAAAATGAAACGAATTAAAAAAAGGAAAATCAAAGCAAAAAACAAAAAAAAAGAACGGCGGTGAATATCAAAGAATACAGACCAGCTCCCACGTACCCCCAGATAAAAACATAATCGTAATGATTATAAACTTAGTTTCAAACTCACAAAAGAATGAATAACAACAGAATCGATGGACGGTGGATTTTTTTTAGCATTTTTAATTTTTTTGTTATTATAAAAAACAACAAAAAACAACAACAACAACTATTTATTATTATAACAAGTTTGAAAAACGACAATAGATAGCCGCTATTAGATACCGACAAAAATAAGAATAGATATTTCGTTTTAAACGTTTTTAAAAAGACAATGTTATTTGGCTTTAAAAGCCACAAACACAATAAAACACAACTGCAGAGAACCAATGACCCCACACACTCTTTCAAACACAAACAAAACAAAAGCATTTCATTTAAGCAGCCTTAATACAACAACAACAACAATAAAAATAAAAACCTTTTATCTTTTCTAATTGAATGAAATTAACTTAAACCGTAAAACAGTACAAGAAAATGTGTTTTAATTTTTTTCTCCCCATCATTATCAATTTGTGACAAATCATTCGATTCGATTCCAATCACCGTCACAATTTTTAAGTAATTTTCACCACCCATTTTCTTGATCTTTTTGTTAGAAAAAGACGTGTAAAAGCCGAAAAAATCTGTCTGTCTTATCGTTGATTTGTTGTTTATAAATTTTATTTTTGTTTGTAGTTTGTTGCTGTGTGATATTATTTCCATTGTTTTTCCATTATCGTTATTGGGAATGACATTTTCTCAATTGATTTTCAGTGTTTTAAACTAAATGTTTGCTGGCCACTATTAACAAAGTAATTGATCGTTTGATTATCTTAATTAAAATCATATAAGAAATAACCATTAAAGCAAAAAATTGATCAAAAAATTAGTTTAACGGTAGCTTAAATATCAGTACACAGTGGAGCAAAAAGTAACTCAAAATATACAATATATTTTGTTAAGTTAATTTCAACACTTTTGTGTTATTTCTGCGTCATTTTTTTTAGTAAATTATCCTTTAAATAATCTCCTCTCCTTTAGAATTATTTTCAAATTTTTCGTTTTATTTAACAGATTATGAATACGAATTGAGCAAAACCTAACCTAAAAATATAAAAAAAATTTGTGTCACGTTACTTGTAGTTGCACTCCTCTGTGAACAGCCAGGCCAATTTTAATATGATATGTGAACAGGTTGTAGCGTATATTCAGGAAAATTTGTTCTATTTTTTTAACATATTGGATGGGTAAATTTGAAGTTAAGAAGTAAATTGTTTGTCACATAATTAAATTTAAAACTTAAGCTGAAATCCTTTGACATTTCATAAAAAGTTTCGAAATTTTAAAACGCTCTTGAGCAAAAAATTTTTAAATTTCGTTGTTTCACTTCCGAAAATTCTAGTAGCTTTTCCTAGTAATGAGGCTCCTTCTAAGACCGCCATGCATAATTAATTGCTAAATTCGTGGCTCACGCGATTGTTGCTGGCAAGAGACCACAACAATATAATCACAACAATTCCCAACATCTGGGCATCACTAGAGGTCTTTTTTTGCATACAAGTATAAATTTATTAAGTCTAAAGTTTATTAAGTTCAACTCGTTCAAAAATTCAAACCGACCGACAATTGCCAATTGCCTGTTTGAAAAACTAAGCGAAAGCAATGCAAAATCATTTTTAGTGATGCGTGATAAGATTTTATCTGTACCTAACTCTGCAGATGGTCCCACCCGGCGGCACATTTATCGGTCTTTATAGAATACTTGACTATCTAGACCTGTGCCGCTGCGAGTATAAGGGAGTGCAGTCCTCTGAAGGCAGTAGTGATCAACTGGAAGCTCCACGTTATTTCCACGAGAATCAGTAAGCTCCAGAGTTTCCGCTAATTGTCTCTTTAGACTTTCAGCTGCTTCTCTGACTAATTATTGAGGTTGGCTCTTCGGCAGTATTGTGGTGGTTTTGGTTATGCGGCCCTCGCATGAATTTGATTATGAGGGCCAGGATCATCTCGCCTTTAATCACACCAACGGGTGAATGATCCGGATCCAGTGAGCATGCTAGTTACGTGTTCTGGACCAGGAGTTGGATAGTCTCTAGCTCTTCAGCAAGGAGTAGTGATTTGCAGCCCTGCCCTGGAACCGCTGAAATTGCAACTAGGAAAGACCTGTTGTTAGAATTAGTCCTCGGCTTCCTAGGGCGTGAATGACGTTGCTTTTCATTCCCAGTGGTTTAACCACCATCTGATTAAGGCCTACGGCCAGGTGCAGATGTAGATCTTATTACGAAATAACCAGATGGTGGATCATACCACTATGGATGAAATGTAGTGTCATCCTCACTCTAGAAGGCCTTCAGATACGTATAACCTCCAGTCACTATTAATTGCAAATTCAAAAGCCCAGAGCGGGCCGCAGGCACTCACTCCTTGCTGACTAGTTGGAGACTATCCAACTCCTGGTCCAGAATACATGAAGCTTAATAAAATTTAAGAGTGTAATTGACTTTATTAATCTTTGTAGAACATTTCGTTTAAATGCGTCCCACTGTAACTGAAATTCACTATTTTATTTCTAAGATTAAAAATGCAGATTACGTGAGTATAATTGTGTGTGTGTGTTTGTTTGTTTGTTGATTTGTTTCTTTCCCTTATAAATTGATCGCCAGTTAAGTGATGAGTGCGTGTTTTAATAACGTAACAAAACGTAACAATCAAATAATAAAAAAAAAAAAACACAATATACAACAAAGTGTAGATGGGATGTAACAATAATAACGAAACAGAAAAATAAAGAAAAAGATTGAAAAAAAAAAATCAAATGACCTGAGGGTTTGGTGCGGCGGCACACTATCAAATTGTTTGAAGTTTTACCGCCAAATAGTTACAGTAGCCAGTGAAGCTCACCTTAACTACAACAACAACAACAACAACGACAATAACTACAATGATGACTACTCTTGATTTGGTCCATCAAATACAAATATATCTCATTTATTCATTCTTCTTCATTTTCATTATTTGCTGCGTTTTTTAATGATCATTAAATAATAATATTCTGCTCCAAACAGCATTTCTGTCAGTTGGCATCATCGTTGGCATATCGTTCATAAACACACTTGTTGTTATTTTGTTTGGTTCATGTTTTGCTTTATTTTATAAGCTGCTGTTGTTGTTTTGTTTTTGTTTCTGTTTTTGTACTTTTCTTTTTGTTATAAAAATTTTTAAGTTGCTTTTTGTTTTTGTTGCTGTTTTTTGTTGTTTTTGTTTTAATTTTATTCATACATTTATTTATTAACAAGCTCTATACTTTATATTCTCATGTATGTCATAAATTTCAACTCTTTGTTTTTGTTGTAGTTGTTGCATTCAGCAGTTAACTCGTTGTTGTGTTTAGTTGCAGCCAAGTGTTAGCAAATTATATTTAAATATATTTTAATAATAACATTCAAAATATTAATGTTTTGAAAGCAAGTTAATTGTGTTGCAAAGATGAAGATCATCAGATCATCATCATCATCTTTGGCTAGCGGCCGTAATTGATGGGCTATTAGCATCCCAAAATACAAAATGCTTTAAATGCGGTCATGCTGAAAGCGTTTGAGCTACTGTTGAAAATAGAAGTGGTGATAAGAGAAGTTGTATGCACAGGCTATGTAAAGATCTTAGCTTAGTTTAAAGTTTCTATAACTATTGTACATCCAAGCCATACCTCTCCTTTATAGCACATATACATGGAAAGAAAAATTTTATTCTAAATTTATTTTAATTTGTGCTAAATTCGTTCCCTAAAAATGATAGCGCGATGCATACTTAGGCTTTCTAAAGCAAGAAGAAACGACATTTATTTGGACTATAATGAAATTGCTGAATTATGAAACCAGGCTTAACCACAGTCTGAGACCACTGCATATTTCAACAATTTTTTTAAAATATTCAAACATCAGCTGTGATCTTTAGATAATAAATCTTAATTTAAAACACTACCGATTACATGTCGCCATTATGTCGTCAGACTACTTACGTGATGTGCGACCCAAGTGGACAGTCTGCATTAGTATCAATAACTGATATATCGAGATAATGCGTATTGATGTAAATACAGATGTTGTTTAAAGGTCCTTTTTAAATTAAGATCCATTTATTTCTGGAACCGAAACTTACCAACAAAGAAAACGATTAGTCTAAGTTAAGGATTTTTAAATTTGCTTAATATTTAATGTAACAAACTTTTTAATTTAGTTTTTTTTTCAGTGTATATTTCGAATGAATTAAAGTGGAGTGTGATTTGTTTTACATCCGCGCCTGACTATATAGTCTTAATCAGATGGTGGACAAACAACTTTGTATAATTTGGAACGTTATACAAACGTCCTAGATAGCCGAAGACATAATTCTAAGCAACAGATACCACCTAGTTGCAACTTGAATAATTCCAGGGCAGGTCTGCAAACTATCACACCTTGCTAGAGAGTCGGAGACTTTCTAACTCCTTGTCCAGAACACATGTCAAGCATGCTCACTGGACTGGATCATTCACTTAGGGTGTCATTAACAGCGAGATGATCCTGGCCACCATAAAAACCATAGACTGATATGGGGCCGCAAAACCACAACCACCACGATGCTCCCATATAGGGGCCAACCTCAATGATCAGCCAGAGAACTATTATAAGTCTAAAGAGACAAATAATGAACTCTGCAGGCCACTGATCCCCGTGGAAATAAAGTGGAGTTTCCAGTTGACCACCTGCCAATCTTCAGGGGACTGGGCTCCCTTTATACCCCAGTTGCACTGAGTCTAGATAGTGGAATAATCTATAAAGACCATATTTATATGCCCCTGGGGGGAGAATTAAAGTGGAATAAAAATTTATAAAAACTGTTTAAAATAAAGGAATTTTCAAATTGAAATACTTTATATAAAAAGTTCTTAAGACAAATTTACAAGCCAATTAACCCTTCACGGATCAAATGGTTACCGTGGCTACAGTTGTTAATATGAGCATGCAATAAGCTGACAAATTTTGAAGACCCTAACTTTTTTGATATTGAAGGAAATAATCGAGAGATGTTAAATTGCCGATTGGAAAGATGCATTTCCATTTAGTACCAAATTTTATTTTCAATAAAATGCCGTGAGGCACTTAGCACTATCCTACTGAAAACATATTCGCCGGATATATTTATATTTGCATTTCAAACAAAAATCATTATTCACGTTTCAGTAGCGATCTTCGTTGATCATAACATGATTATCACTATTTTGGAGACCGTAATAAAGTGTCTTAATTTCGTAGACTTAAAAGACTCTATTGCGTATTAGTTTTACTCCACATGAGGCAATTTAATTCATTTAAAAAAAACCTGTTCAGCTAAAAAGTAGTCACGGTTAACAGGAGCAATATTGACTTATAAATTAATAATTTCTGTTGGTATATCAGCATAAGTCAGTGACTTCAAATTGACCAACAAAAAATAATCGAGAGACAAGACAAGCTTAAAGGCGATTGACAGAAGCATTTCATCGCAAAAAATTATTGTCTAATTTTATTTTCAATAGAACACCGAATGTTATTGAACGCCGTCTATTGGAAAACACGCTTGTGCGGATCAATTTATATTTTCATTTCTAATAAACTAAAATTGATTCAGTTGCGGTAGCAATCTCCATTGATGGTAACACCAGCTATATAATTTTTGAGACCGTAAAAAATTGTCTGAATATCGCAGACTCGGAAAACCCTATTGCGGATTAGTTTCACTGTATATGCGACATTTAAGCCAAAAAAGAATCTCACCGCTTCACACAATCTTGCGTTTATAAATTCCTCTTATTGATGGCTGATTTTCAAAGCAAATTCGAATAATTATCTAGCGCTGTTCAAACTTCCATCTTCTCTATTTATGACGTTTTGCGAGAGCACAGTGAATACAATGTAAAAAAGACGTGAATGCAATATAACGATTAGTTTAACAGTTACCAATTTCATGAATTCTAGCGGTCTTAGAAAATCCTCTTTGTTATAAGAATGTGAATTTAGGGCGGCTAACTGCCGTTAATATGGGCTATAGATATGCTCTATAGATTTGCTTTCATGCTTAGAATTAATTTTAGTATTGCTTACAGCGAAAAAAGTGTGTGATCAAATGGCTGTTACTTTACTAAATATTTTAAGTTAAAGTTTTTAACAAAGAATTTCTTCAATTACAAATTTGGGTTAGAATTTATGTGCCTGCTGTTCCAGATCAAGCCCCACAACTTTATAGTTAAACTCTTTTTCGATAACTTATCGGGAATGAACTTAGGTTAAATTTTCCGATACCTGTAAAATACTGACTATTTTTCTCACTTTATTGACAAATGTTTTACCACTGCTTTAGAGGGGCTGGTAAATGAAATTGAGAACCATTATTTTATTTCAATGTTTGCATATATTAGCACTAACGTGATGACTATTGCGATATATCTAAAATTGCATATCTCATAACGCGCTTAATTTATTCGATTAAGTATTTACCAACTATTAAATTTTTAGAACACTTGTAGTACAAGCTAAGTTCGAGTGCTATAATCAAAAAATAATAAATGTCTTATCTATTTGGAAATAAATAAAATATATTCAAAGGATTGCATTATTATTTCAAAATGATTTTGGACACTTGACCGGCAGGGCTGTTCTTAACGAAGCTCAGTCTAGACATTCGATTTTAAGCTAATTTATCATGCATTGTTGGCCATTTGTTATGATAAAACAAACAATATTGAATTACAGGGCAATAATTGCTGCTTGTCTAACAGCATAAACCAGTGACCACATCGTCTACAGGATATTATCGAGAGATGTCAAATCAGACAATCTTGGAGTTCAGTTGGCAGATGCACTTCTTATTTACAATAAAACCCTATATGGCACTTAACGCCACTTAAATTACATTTTCCGTGGCCTGTGAAGCAGTGACTGTTTTGCCTGGCTTATTGATGAATGTGTTAAACCCGCCTTAAAGACGCTGGGAAATGAAATTGAGAACGAGTATTTTTTGAAATTTGTTTTTTAGCACAAAAGCGCTAACTTTTGAATTGCTTTTGATTTTAACGCATTTTATTAAGCGTTTCTTAATTATTGAATTTTAGTAGAACTCAAGTTCGAAAGCTATAATTTGAAAAATATGATTTTTTTTATTTTCTGTTTTGGAAATTAAAAGAAATATTTTTTTTTTTAAATTTAGTTTATTTCCAAATTAGAGAAATATTTTATAAAAATATTTGAAAACTTTCACAAATTAAAATTTAACTCCATTGAAATATTTAACAGCTTTAACAACTGTTTGTTTAAAACATTTTTTTACGTTTTTGCTTTCAATTGCCTAAAGCCTTTCAAATTACTGTAGCTCTTCGCATTTATCACCTTTAAATGCTAAAAAATGTTTTAAGAAAAATAATATATTTTTTTTGTATATAAATTAGCCCCATTATCTTATTTTGTTTAATATTATTTTAATTTAATTTTACTTCCACTTCGATTTTGGTTAATTTGGTTTCAAGTTTTCAAAGTAATTAATTAATTTTAAATTTATGTTTTAGCGGTTATAAATAATCATTAATAAAAATTAAATTAATTAATATTCATAACGTTTGTGTTATTTGTTGATCTTGTGTTTTGTATTAAAACAGCAGGGAAGATTCAGACACCACTACCGTATTCCGAAATTTAATCGTTAACAAATTTGTTTTCAAAATATTTTTTAAGCGAAAAACAACAAAATTTTACGATCAATTGTCAGTAACAATTTTTAAAAATATAAATTTTTTTTTTAATTATTTGCTTTCAGGTTGTGTTGCATTTTTAATCTAAACATGTTTCAATTTATTACCAGCTCGTTTATAGAAACAAAAAACAAAACAAAAAAAAAAAAGAAAATTCTTTTGATTTTATAAAATTTTTTTTGAACTTTTTTCAATTATGTTTTTGAATACATTGAAAGAGTTTTTTTATTTATTCATTCAGTTATTTGTTTAAGTCAAGTAGCAAGAAATAGCTGGTATTAACATATTTAATACAATTTATGTGTAAATTAATAACACAAAATAGTTTAATTTAAAATTTCTAACTCTCAAAAAAAAATAATAATAATTTAATCTTTCTTTGAAATCGAAGAAGATTTTAGTTTTAAAATTTTTGTTTGAAGTCAGTCCGGTTGTACGATGTGGGCGTATTTAAATTTAAATTTATTAATTGTTCTTATGTTACCAGTTGTCAGAGGTATAGAACTCTGATCTGAAATAAAACAAAAATGAGTATTTTAAATTGACAAGAAATTTATTTTATTCGAGCACATCATTGGAAAATTTTATGGTAAAATCTCTTGGATTCTTAATCAGTGTATTCCAAAGCAAACTGTTTCTCATTTATCTGGACTTTCATGGAATTGTAAGTTGCTTTCTAAAATTAAGAATTGCAAGAATAAATGGTATAAAAAGTATAAAAATTCTCGATCAGTTGCCCGTGCTAAATACAACAAATTAAATCAAGAACATTATAACTGTTACCTGACAAAAACTAAGAACAACTTTAAGAAGAATCCTAAGTCTTTTTATAATTTTGTGAATATAAAGAGAAAATCTATTACCTTTCCACCTTCTATGACATTAAATGAATGTGAATCAGATGATAATACTGAAATAAGTAACCTATTTGCAAAATTCTTTAATAGACAACCAATGCACAATGTGGGAAGTCAGGCTTTTTTACTGCCATGTTTGGATGTAGTACCTGTACTTCATGGTTTGAAAAAACTAAAATATTCTTATAAGAGTGAACCTGACAACGTTCCAAGTTGCATTTTTATAAACTGCGCAGAGGTTTTTGTAACTTCTATTACTCAATTAAATTTGGTATATTTCCGGCAATATGGAAAAATTCTCTCATTATTCCGGTGTTTAAGTCTGGTAAAAAAATTATATTAGAAATTACAGAGGAATTGCTAAACTGAGTGTAATACCTAAGCTATTTGAAAAATTAGTTACGGATCATTTGTGCCATCAAGTGTCTTCAATATTATCGTCTAGCCAACATGGCTTTAATCTTTTACAACTCACAACTTTGGTTAATCGTGGTTTTGTCAATAAAATGCAAACTGACATTGTTTATATGGATTTTAGCAAGGCATTTGATAAGGTTAACCATGGACTACTTATCAGGAAACTACATTACATGGGATTCACACAAAATTGTTTAAAATGGATAAGTTCATACCTTAGGAACAGGAAGCAGAATGTTGCATACAAAAACGCGATTTCTACGCCAATCTCCGTTTCATCTGGATTTCCTCAAGGTAGCCATCTTGGACCCCTTCTTTTTTCATTATTTCTCAATGACTTACCTTTTGTCATCAAAAATTCTTTTATACTAATGTATGATGATCTCAAAATATTTTTTACTTATAATAAATATTATGATCACATGCTGCTACAAACAGATTTAAATTATGTCAGTGGTTCGTCCAGTTCTGGAATATGGGTCAATTATATGGGATCCACAGTACAAAACTTACAGTAACGCATTTGAATTTATGCAGAAACAGTTTCTTATATTTTGTTTACGTAGACTAAAATGGAACCCGCCATATTTACCATCTTATAAATCTAGACTTGCTCTTATCAAGTTACCATCTCTGGAAAGTCGCAGAACAATGCTTAATGCCATGTTCATCTTAAATACAATTAATGGGAATACCTCCTCTAACTTCTTAATTGAAAATATATCTTTTTGTGTTCCGCGGCGACCTACTCGATACTATTATCCATTGGACATTCAGTATTTCAGAACGAACTATGCAAATTCTAATCCTTTCATTAGATGTTGTAAACACTTTTATAAATTATACTATTGTATTGATTATACCTTAAATGAAAATCTGATAAAACGTTATATTTTGTTCTCATAAATAATTGCATATAATTGTCATATTTTTTCTTTTTTTCCGCTTTCATTAGTTTTATAGATAAATAAATGAATATGTACTAAAGTCTGTAAGAATTATAAATTCATAGACTTAAATTAAAAAAATAAAAATAAAAAAAAAAATAAAAAGAAACCGAAATTTCTGGCATTATAATTTTAATATGACTTCTGGTAAATGACCACCACAGCTGGCTGATACGTAGCCTAATCTGGAGGTCCAATTTTTGATGACTTTGTCCATTATTGTGGAAGTATACGGGAATGTTGTCCTCCAAGTGGTCTATCGTTTCGAGCTTTTGGACGTAGACTAGCGACTATCTACTGGTTTAACACGTTTAAATAATGAGTTAATTTCATTTATGACTCAACTTGTGCTTACGGCCTTTGCTAAAACTATATTAAATAGTATAGTAAATTTATAATAATGAGAAAATTTTAATTCTTAAACAAGCAAAAAATCTTGGCACAATTTTCAATAATCAGTTGGCGCAGACGGATCAGGTATATGCAAAGTTCCAAGCACCCTGGACCACGCAGTTTTACACTCGTGTGAGGTTAAGGACCTTATACTCGATTACTTCAGTACACCCCACCGGGGGCACATTTGTCGGTCTTTATGGAATGCTTGACCATCTAGACCTGTGCTGCTGGGGGTATAAGGGAGCCCAGTCCCCTGAAGGGAAGCAGGGTATCAACTGGAAGCTTTACGTTATTTCCACGGCATTTAGTACGCCCCAGAGTTCCGCTAATTGTCTCTTTAGACTTTTAGCTGTTCTCTGAATGATTATTGAGGTTGGCCCTTCGAGAGTATCGTAGTGGTTGTGGTTTTGCGGCCCCAGCATGAACTGATTATAAGTGGACCAGGATCATCTCGCCTTTAATAACACCAACGGGTGAATGATCCGGATCCAGTGAGCATACTAGTCATGTATTCTGGACCAGGAGTTGGATAGTCTCCAGCTCTTCAGCAAGGATTAGTGATTTGCAATCCTACTTTAGAACCGCTTAAATTGCAACTAGGAAAGACCTGTTGCTAGAATTAGTTCTCGGCTTCCTAGGGCGTATATGACGTTGCTTTTCCTTCCCAGTGGTTTGACCACCATCTGATTAAGGCTCCATAGCCAGGTACAGATGTAAATCTTATCACGTAATTCGTTTGTAGTTCGTTTTTACTTCCATGTTTTGTTTTTGTATGCTTAAAACTTTACAACACTCATTTCTAAGTAGACTTTATAGAATTTTTCTTATGGGGAAAACTATACTTTTAGATTAAGGAAATTTTTAAAAATTATTTTTATTAATTTTTAAAGTTAAAGAGTGCCCCTATTTAACATAAGTGGCAAGGGATGGGAATTATAAATTTCAGGACTAATTTCAAAGATTATTAGGTAACCCTATATTTGGCCTTGTTTAAATTGTATCGCTTATTTTTTAAAGCTTTAAAGGTACTTACAATATGGGAGATAATATTTTTATATCTGCTTAGTAACGAAATAGCATTCAAAGCTTGTCCCCATAGAGGAAGGTAATTTGACATTGATGACCATATCTTTTAAGCGGTTAGAAGGGCACTAGTTATGGCTGATAAAAAAAACCCACGATGTTAATTGTAAATTAAACAAAAGACGTTCGGACAATTATCTTAATATTTTTTATAATAATAAAACAATCTATAACAATTGTGTATTAGGCTTCGTTTGGCCTATATATGCAATGACTCTGATACGTAATTAAGGTTCAATATTTTTACTATGCCAAACTATTTTACCCTTTAGCTCTTGATTTGTTATTGGCCTCTAAATATCCCCACAGAATGAAGTCCACCGGATTTAAATCACATAGTGGCGGGGGCCAATTAACATCGCCACGACGTTAGATAATACGGCCATTGAATTTCTCTTGTAAAAGGGACATTGTTTCGTTTTAACACCATTTTGTTGGAACCATTCATCGCGTAAGTCCATACGCTTAACTGCTTGGCTGACCTTATTTTGGTAGAAGTACGGCCCGATGACTGTCACTCTTTTTAGATGCATCGGCTTTTCAACCATCACTAGTTTTTTTTTTTTTTTTTTTAATAGGACCAGCACTCAGGGGATGACCCCTACGTGTGCAATGCACTGTGCCAGAACTAGAACTAGTGGATCATTATTTGCCGAAATTCGGGAATTCTGTTTGTTAACCAATCTACGGAACTGAAAGTATGCCTTATCGTTGAAAGTGATTCTTTTTGTAAATACACCACTCACTTTTGTCAGTTCAACCAACTGCTCGGCGTAATGATGATAATTGAAATTGTTAGTAGAGACTTCAGCTCTTGAGTCAATTGAGGGCTGTAAATTCAATTCTTGATTCAAATTCGCATCAGTGATGTTTGGCACGACCTCGACTACAGGTCGACGGTTCTTCTGCTACATAGTAATAACACAGAACGAAGTGGCGAAAAAGTACCTTAACATTTCCAACAAATTTGGTGGATTATTTTGACCCAAAAATTCAAAAAGTGCACGAAATATATTTTTATTTGAAAGCCTTATTTTGCCAAAGGATTAAATAATTTGAATGTACTGCTCACTTGAGCGTCTCTTTCGGGTAAAATTTATCAAACACATACAAAGAAATATCATATTAAATTAGGCCGAAAACTTGAGGTTAAGGTGTGACTTACAAGTAATCGTGCATTATGGTTTTATCACCCGTTATTTTTAACTAAGGTGAATATAAGAGTCGTTTTTTCCAAGTAGTCTAATTTTATAACTAGAAATTTAGCGCTGAATAAAACGATTCTTCTAATAAAAATCGTTAAAATCATTAACACTATTTTTTTGTTTGTTTTTTTTTTTTGAAAATTTTTCTGTTTGTAATTCAAAAACGCGGCGGCAGCAAAAGCAAACCAAATGAAAGTTGTGTTAAAACAATAGAATGCATTTACAAAAGCAACAACTAAAAACAATTTGTATATCTTTAAGATAAATCAAAATATTATCAATAATCAAATCGGTAGCTGTTAATTTAAAAACCCTTTTCTTATTTTAGTCTCTTTAGATTTATTTTTCCTTTGAACAACAAACAGGGTTTCCAGTTTTGTGTTGAGTTGAATCCCAAAATTAAAAACTGTTATGCCCAAAAATCGTCAGAGAGCATAACAATCATTTTTAATTATTTTCTTATTCAGCCATTTTGTAATTAAGAATATGCCATATTTGGATATATTTTTAACGACTTATAACGACTTGATTGAAAAAATTAAAAAGTTTGTAACCCAATTTTTAGCATCGTAAAAAATCTCTCCAATCAACTCAACAATAATACTGTCTAGATTCAGTGGCACATTTTTACAAAAACAAAATTTTTTATTCTTTGAAATGACGTGATAAGATTTACATCTGCACCTGGCCATGGACCCTAATCAGATGGTGGATCATTACCACTGTGGATGGTATGTAGCGCCATCCGCGCCCCAGAAGGCCTTCGGATACGTATATCCTCCGATCACTCCTATTTGCAATCCCAAAAGCCTGGAGTAGGCCGCAGCCTTCACTCCTTGCTGAAGAGTTGGAGACTATCCAACTCCTGGTCCAGAACGCATGAAGCTTACTATAATTAAGAACACGACGACATTCATACTCACTGAACCTGAACCATTCATTGTGTTCATTGTGAATGATCCGACCCACAAACTCAAACGAGGGCCTCGAGACATACAGCCACCACGATACTCCCGAAGGGCCTACCTCAATAATCAGTCAGAGAACAGCTAAATAGACAAATAACGGAACTATGGGGCTTTACTGATTCCCGTGGAAATATAGTGGATTGTCCAGTTGGCTCCTGCTAGCCTTGAAGGGGACTGGGCTCCCTTTTACCCCCGGAAGACACAAGTCTAGATGATTGTGTGATCCATAAAGATTTATAATGTGCCCCCGGGGGGATATTCTTTGATATAATAAGAAGTGTAAATTTGAAGTACATAGTAAATCAGCTTAACACACGAAGTAAGCCTTGGTGCAACTGTCTACCTCTATCATATCGGCAGACGTTTGGTCTTTTCAGAAAATTTTGGTTGCATTTGGCAACAAATCTTCCTTTATCTCGTCAATGCAGTTCCGAATTTCATCTTTCTTAGCGTCAGTTGTTTGTGGGTTGTCCACGTAAAACCGATCTTTCAAATGGCCTGAAGGAAAATATTTAAACCACGTTAAATCAAAAGAACGGAGCCGCCAATTGACATCACCAAATCGAGAAAATACGCCACCCGGAAATTTCTTATGCAATAACTGTCTTGTTTGGGTGGCTGGGTGGCTTGTGGTACTGAAACTGATGTCAACATTAGCCAATGTGTTTAGATTGCGCCTGGACGTAAGCCTTAATCTGGTTAAACCACTGGGAATGAAAACCAACATCATTCCAGCTCACGAAGAGCTGGAGACTATCCAACTCCTGGTCCAGAACACATGACTAGCATGCTCACTGCATCTGGATCATTCTCCCGTTGGTGTTATTAAAGGCGAAATGATCCTGGCCCCCATAATCAAAATCATGCGAGGGCCACAAAACCACAACCACCACGATACTCCCGAAGGGACAACCTCAATAAATCAGTCAGAGAAACAGATAAAAATCTAAAGAGAACTGTGGGGCTTACAGATTCCCGTGGAAATAACGTGGACTGAGCTCCCTTATACCCCCAGCAGCACAGGTCTAGATGGTCAAGTAATCCATAAAGACTTATAAATGTGCCCCACATAAAATAAGTTATCATTTGTAATAGCACAGAAATTTCACGGTGACGGAGTTTCCTTGACTTTTTTCGAAAAAATGCGGGCCGATGATGCCACCTAACCTCACATCAAACGGCTGCAATAGTTTTTCGAGAACTGTTTTTTTGTGAGCCCCATATGCGACAATTTTGTTAACAAAAGCGTTTTGTTAATGAGCGACATCACTACCGATTATTTTGTTGAAAATCGTTATTTTCGTTCAATTTTTCAAACAGCCATTTCGGAAACGTTCAACGCAGATAATGGTCGGTTGGCTCTAATTCTCTAATAAAATAGTTGAACTTTATGTATGGAAATGAATTTCTTCATACAAAATATTTGGCAAAGTCCCCGATTGCTGCGAACTTCGACGAGTTGATATTCGAGCCTCATACTTAAGACTTTCTTGTATAGCGGCTACGTTTGCCGCACTATGCCACTATGCGTGTATTGTTTTGATCTACTGTCAGCAACAATACCGCAAACTTCGAATTTAGCGATTAAGTTATGCACAGTGGTCTCATAAGGGACCTGATTATTAGGGAAAGCCGATCGAATTTTAGTAAGTGATACAGTGATATTTTCAACATTTGGGTTGTAAATTTTCACAAATAAAATTCTTTGTTCAAAAGTAATATTTCCCAGCTTTTTACGTCATAATGTCAGAAGATGACAGCTCAATTCCGGACAGTTAATGAACATTTGACACAAAATTTATTTCCTAACCTTAAATTTGAACACGTAATTTTTTTAATTTCCCAAACCCTTTTTTTTATTCTTAGAAAAATTCCCATTTTAAAAATTAATCTCGTAATTTGACAACACTTTCAATAAAACAACAAATTAGGTATGAAAATCTTTTTGTTTTTTTCTTTTTTTAAAACTCGACCACATAATTTGTTTTGAATGTAAATTACGATTTTTTCGGTTTAGATTAAGGGCCCACAGGCCATAAATTTTCAGTAGTCAAAAAGACAGGCAGACACTTTGTCACATGATTTTTGTTTTTTTTTTAACAAATTTAAATAATTTTCAATCGGTCACTTTTTGTTTTCATTCTCCTCTAAAAGGTTTTAAATATAAAAAGACTTGTTGTTTTGTTATTATTGTTGTTATTATTGCTATTATCAAATTGTGGTATTTCTTTGTAATCTTAAAGAAGTTTTCATTAAAATTACCATGATTACGGATGTCAATTTGCAGTCATTAAATGAATTTAAATGAATTTTAAAAAATTTAAAAAAAAACTGCACGCAACTGATTTCTTAATGTGGAAAAAAAATTATGCTTTGAGAAAGATATTTTTTTTTGAAAATAGTCTTCATAATCTTTATGTTTTTAAACTTATATTTAAGGGTTTCCCAATATTTATTCAATATTTGAATTGAATGATATTGATCATCCATCAATCATTTTATTGTCGTTTTTTTCATGAATCAAAAACTACAGTTAGTAGACATGATTGACACTGGACAGTGAGTTTATAAAACAATGCATTTTTTGACAAGGAATTACTGCACAATGGGGCATTTGCCAAAAAAAAAAACAAAAATTAAAATAATATTAAAAAATTTTTAAACAATTCAACGAGTTATAAAATAAATTCCTTAGGGAAAAAAATAAATTCGATGCTGTATTAACGAGATAAGCGAAGTTTTGTTGTGGTTCAAAATTTGGTAAAAAGAGCAGACAGTTAACAAAATACTAAAGGTGGACGTCATCAAATACCTATATTCTTTCCCATATTTCTATTATACATCGATATATAAAAATCTGAAGATCTTGAAAAAAATGTAGGCCCTAAACCAATTTACTTCCTAACCTCAAATTTGTCCATCATAATAAAATAGATTGTTGTAAATATAACCTTAGAAAAATATCTTTGGATAATTTTAAAGGGAATCTTGATTTATCTGTAGTTAAGTAAATCGCTGAAAAAATTTGGCGCAATGCTGAATGGGTTAAACACATCATTTTTAGCCTCAAAAAAAGTTTAAGACACCACCAAGGTTTAATTTGTTTTTATTTGGGTACGGTTTTCCGTCGACCCTCGTCAAATTTGGGTTGTGAACAAACCAGTTTCGGTTTCTCTTATTACGATATTTAGTGAAGGGCTGTAGATCGGCATTATTAAATTTATTTTTCAAATGTCCTATTAAAACAAAGGTCTCATTTAATAAAATCTTTGCTCTGTATTTTAATTATTGATATTAGTAACTAAAGGTCAGCGTCGACTGGCCTACTCTGCTGTTGTATTTTATTTTGACTCCATATTTTACAATGCAAAAAGCGAATACTACACCAAGACATAAAACTGTGTTTACATAAAATTTTTATTTTGAGTTAAAATTGGGACGCCCTTGAATTATTATAAAATAATAATCATTTTAATATTTCTTGTTTTAGCATTGATATAAAGGGTGGGCTTAAAACACATACTTTTTTCGACAACTTCAGTTTTATGGATAACAGGGAATTAATAATGGAATAGCAATGTCCACCTTAGGCACGTCGGCAGACATTCGCTCTTTTTACAAAATTTTAAAACACATTTTGCAACAAAACTTCGCGTATCTTTTCAATGCAGCGCCGAATGTCATCTTGCAGATTGTGAGTTGTTGGCGGTTCAGGTAAACCTGATCTTCCAAATGGCACCAGGGAAAATAATCCAGCGACGTTCAATCACGAGCACAAGGCGGCTAAATAACGAAATTTCGCGAACTGGAAATTATAACCCGTATGAACTGAAGAGAGCACAAAAAGAACTAACGACTAAACTAACTAAAAGGGCTTCAAACTGAAGGAGTTAAAATTTTGCATATCTGCGATCAATGGAAAAGTATTAGAAGTATTTAAAATGTGCTGTAAACAGCTGCAATCAATTGACATGAAAATCAAATCGATTTTAATTTAACTGATTTCAGATTTCAAAATAAAAATTGAAGTCTTTGAATGAAATTAATTTGAAAAGAATTTTTTAAATATTTCTTTTTTTTAAGAAAAAAAAAATACACAAATAAAAAACATTTTTGTGAAATAATTCCAGTTCATTAAATTCCCCTGAAAATATTATTAAATCATTTATAACGAACAAATGTTATTTATGTTTTAGCTTAAAAGAACTTCAACTGGCCGTGGTGGGTGGCATTTTAAAATTGTTAAAATCAGCTTTACTTCTTCTCCGTTGAAGTAGTAGTTTCATTTAAAGAGTAGATGCGGATTTAATTGCTATTGCAAATACTTGCTTTAAGTGCAGATAAAGTAATCAAAATCAAAAATTAAGAGCAATGAATTATTGTGTGAATTGATTTTAAAACTTTTATTATATTAATTTATTATATGTTGCCCATTTTAGTCGAATGTCGACAAGTTGGTATTCCACACACTTATTCCCCACAGTTTGCTATACAGTGGCTTCATTAAGGTCACTGCACGTGTAGTACCTGGCATCAGCAATAACACTAAGAGCCTCGAATTTAACAACTAGATTACACACACTATGGTCTCAGCAGGACCCGATTACGAGCAAAACTTGTTCGAATTTTATGAAACTAAATATTCAATTTTTTATAGAAAATTTTCACAATTAAATTACTCGGCTGATGAATGTAACTCGGGTTACAATTTTCCAACTTCTTGCTAAGTAAATGTCGAGCTCAATTCCTGATATTTATTTTTTTGCTTGGCAATTTATTTCCTAACCTCAAATTTGCCCATTATCAAGGGCTTTTAAACAAGAAGTTTGTTTTCTAAAAAAAAAAAACTTTCAATTAAAATAATTCAAATTTTAATTGAATTACTAAGACAAGTGTTCGGCAATTATGAATAAAAAATAATATCTGGCAACTGTCCACCACGACCACGCTAACAGATATCGATTCTTTCATCAAAGTTTTTAATTAATTTTTAGCAAAATGGCGGCCCTATTTCGTTAATCAAATCACGGATGTTGAGTTTTAAGGCTGTAATTGATTCGATTGGCTTCTTATAGACTCTGTCCTTAACATAGCCCCACAAAAAATAATCCAGTGGTGTTAAATCATACGATCTGGCAAGCCACTTAACTAATGATTGTCATGATTTTATGAGATCGGGAAATTTTATTTGCAATAAATTGATTTTTTCGTTGGCTGTGTGACATGTGGCAATGTCCTGTTGAAACCACATGTCAGTGATATCTACGTCGTCAATAATAGGCCAAAAATTGAGATGTTAACATCTCGCGATGGCGTGATACATTGAACGTTAACTCACTTCCAGCCCAAATACCCCTCCAGATCACTTGGCGCACCATATAGTAACAGGTAGAGCATGCAAAGGCTTCTCAATAATCGTTCTAGAATTTTTAGAAGCCAAAATGCGGCAATTTTACGTGTTGACATTCACTGAAAAGTGAAAATGGCCTTCGTCTGAAAAAATTATTTTTAAAAAAAACCAGCCCTGAATAAATTGAGCAAATCTTTGGTGATGTGAATGGTTGGTCGGCTTCAAATACTGCACCAGTTGAACCGTGAAGGCTTCAAAATCAAATCCTTAGGCAAAATTCGCCATATGGTGATTTTGGATAAACCCCAATTGTTGAGAACTTTGATGAATTGACAAATTTGAAGCTGCTTCAACAATGTGGCTCATGGCTGCAATGTTTTCAATTGATCGACGCGGTCGAATATCCGTTGGTGCTTGCGGTCTTAGAAGGACGATTATGATACCCGAAAATATCATAAATGTAACTCTAACAGAAGCACCATTTTCATAGTGGCGTTTAATGCGGTTTCATGCAAAATTGACTTCATTGTAACAATTGACAATGCATCTACTACTGCATCTCAAAACTATCATGTTGTTAGTGTTGCTGCAACTAAAGAATAAACTTCCTGTTGAAAACTTAAATTAAAACTTAAAATCAAAGTACTATTTGTGACCGTAAACAAAGTACGTAATTGAGGTTTTACAGCCATTTTTTTCATAACAAAACTATTCCAGCGATATTGAAGCATTAATGAATGGACTGCGGACGTAGGTAACTAAAGCCGTTAGGTGGTCTTTTAAAATTATAGTTATAAAAAATAATACCAACTGAAGAAATATTTCAAGACCACAAATACACTTAATGAGACTGAAATTATTCATTCCCTCATTTAGACATTCATTCAGTCATTCATGAGTTATAAAATTTTGCTTACATGATTAAAAAAAAAGAATTTTATACGCAATCAAGTTTTAATAAAAAAAACAAAAACAAATTAACTTTATTATGAGAGATAAAAAGAAGGAAAGAAAAATGCAAAGAAAAGTATGAAACAGGTATTTCGAGAAGACAAATAAATCTCATTAAAGAGTGGAAGTGATTGTGCAAGAACCATAATTTGTTCAGTCGTTTGCTTTTAATTCAATAAAAATGAAGGAACAACATTTATATGATTCTTTGCCAATAAAGTCGACAACAAGATCACAGAACAATGCCGCTTTTAAATATGAATTCTTGAATAAAATAATATTTAGATGAATCATGATTGTTGTCTCTCCCATGTTCATTAAATATTCAAATTATCATTATCATCATTTCAAAACACAAATTAACAGAAATTAATACTGATAAAGTTGTAAGGAAATTTCATTCTTTATGTTGTCTCATTAAATGATTTACGCAGCTTAATATGCTCATGATTCCTTATATAATTGCCCAAGCAGGTCCAGTCATATTTATGAATACAGTGACTATTCTTTTACACAATGACTATTCTTTCTTTGTATTTGTTATCTGTGTGGCGAAAAGTAACGAAGCTTTCAACAAATATTGTTGACATACTTACGTATGATATGGATTTGGCCACCAAAAGGTATATTTTACTAAACTTACAGCTCTCTTTATAAATTAGAACTATAAAGCTGAACACTCTCTTCTCGTCATTGTAATATTAAAACCTGACACAAAACTATTTTATTTAATAAAAACATTTTATCAAGGATCTAATTCTCCTCCTTCTTCCGTACTCCGAAGAGCATCTCAACATGAATTTTGAAGCAGCGGCCTATAGCTGCAAATAACATTACATTTTAGGACTAGTGTAAACACTTAAAAAAACTAAATGGAAAAAGTTTTTACACTTTTCAATAAAAATAATTAATATGATTTTTAATTATCTTAATTATACAAATAATTAAAAAATTGATCAAAATATTTAATTGAATCGATTATAAATTTAATAAAGCTTCTGTCAAAACTTTCTACTTTTGGTGTCGGTGATATTTTTCCAGATTTATATCGAGTTTTTGCACTATACGAGTTGTAATAGATGGGATTTCATCAGACGAGTTCAAGATTAATTTAGGGGCTGCTTTTTTTCCCCTACCCTATTTCTTTTTTTTTAAACGACCTTCTTTGTCAAACTTTCAACCCTTTAGGTGCCCCTGTAGGCTAGTAGGTAGTGTACTAGCTTGTAAATATGGGAGTTGTGGGTTCGATTCCCAACGAACACCTTGGATTTTTTTTACTACAAAAATAAAAATTGACTATCGGTGGGGCTGCTCAGCGATGAAGGCATAGTCTCTGGTCGCTGTGTTGTCTTATATACGGCAGTTAATTTCCGACTATCCTTCTACTTTCACCACCTGTTTTATCTATTCTCTATCCCTTTCCTAAAGTATGTAGCACGGTACTTGACTAAATAGGCATTGTAGCTGCCTGAGTGCTACTTCTCTTTAAAAAAAAAAAAACTTTCAACCCTATATACTCTTTTGCAGATGACAGCTCCATTTGTCATTCGTATTCATAGGCCGAAACAGTTAGGGATGCATTCCAAAGGCGGAACATGAATGATCAATCACGATCTCGCGGGCATCTCCGAATGGGGTTGTGCAAATAGAGTCGATTTTAATGCCCCTAAGATGCAATGTTGCATGCTTATGCATGTTCGGAAATGATACTGCACCCGTGACTATAGGTGATATAGGTATTACGAAATCGAAAGGTCTTGATGTTCTTGGCATGAACATTCAGTGTGATGTTCGATGGGCGATGAACACCTTCTTCAGGTTGCTAAAGAAGCTTTGAAGAACCTCGGCTTACTAAAACGGTGTAAGAGATAATTCACTCTATTCGATCTTCATACTATTTATACCACCTACATTCGTCCAAAGATGGAATACAACTCTCATATATGGGCCGGCGCACAGTGTCGTGACTTCATATAACTAGTGGCCATAAAAAGCAAAACTTGTTGAAAGAGCTGAAATTTGGCACATAAAATCATAAATTTTTATTTCATAAATATCTAAAAATAATTAACAGATTTATTATAACTTTACGATTCGCTTACACTATACATATCTTCACTATGTCCCCCCGGGGGCACATGATAGTCTTTTTGGAACCAACTATTCCATTTATACTGCTGTCTTGCGGGGTAAAAGGGAGCCCAGGCCCCTCAAAGGCTAGTAGGAGTCACCTGGACAATCCACATATTTCCACGGGAATCAGTACGCTCGCAGAGTTCACTATTTGTCTCTTAAGACAATTAGCTGTTGTCTGACTGGTTATTGAGGGAGTATCGAGGTGGTTGTGGTTTCGAGACCCTCGTGAGAGTTTGTGGGTCGGATCATTCAAATTGAACGCAATGGATGGTTCAGGTCCAGTGAGTATGAATGCCGTTGTGTTCTTAATTATATTAAGCTTCATGCGTTCTGGACCAGGAGTTGGAAAGTCTCCAACTCTTTAGCAAGGAGTAAAGGCTGCGGCCTACTTCGGGCTTTCGAAATTGCTACTAGGAGTGACCGGAGGATATACGTATTCGATGGCCTCCTAGGGCGTGAATGACGCTTGCAAATCATTCAAGTGGTTTGACCACCATCTGATTATGACTACCTAGTCGGTGCAGATGTAAATCAAATCACATCATATCTTCACTATGCAGTGATAAAGTTTCAAAAGATCTAACTTTTATATTATAATCCTCCACATTTTGGGACTCATTTCCTACAGTTATGTAGTTACATCTTTAATGAGAGCTTATACCCGATTGAAGTAAAGATTCAAAAGAAACCAAGAAGGTATATCACGAATATGCCTAGTACTAGGGTTCAAGAAAGGAAAAGCGAAAAATAATAAAAACTTTAATAGTTGAAATAGTTAAAGGCATTCACAATACAGTAAATAATTAAAAAAATACAAACATCACTAAAATTTATTCCGTGTATTGGCAAATCGGTATTTAGCCAGTCACAGAACTTACACTCGAACCGGTCTATTTTTTGGTTGCAGTCGGACCACATCCGCTTTTATTATGAATTTAAATTATATACTTTTTAAGCGTCTTTTGCTTCCAAAGATTTTCCTCTTCGAGCTCCCACAATTTCTGATAATTTTTTAACTACATCCTTGTTTTCCTTTAACTCAATTTTAGAATTAATAAAGTGTCACATTTTCATTTGAGTCGACACTAAAAAAAATAGTTAATTATTTAAATTGGCGCACTTAAGCGCAGCTAAATTTTTAGTTTTATAAATTAACATATTTTTTGTTATAAAATGAAAGAAAAAATATCCCGGGAATAGTTGAAAATTTTTTTCTTCACTATTATATTGTTACGACTATGTCTTGCTTAAGTTTTAAAATAAAATAATTAAGCAATAAAGCAAACTACTGGTTACAAACTGCGTAGAAGTTTATACACACACAACTACAACTGGATATGCTGTTTACTAACTGCCTGGCATGCAAGAAAAAAAAATACAAGTATGCTGTTTATCATCTAAACGCGCAAGACAAAAACTAAATTTACAACAACAAACATACATGTTGTTTACCATCTGCGTAGTTTTCTAAGAAACCCTTTTCTACAAATAACAACAACAAATATCTTAAAATAAATTCCAAAAAGAAACAATATTGCCATTTCCCGTCCTAACTGGCTGGTTTTTATTCGATGGCGAGCGCTTTCGATGCGAATGCATCATTTTCAAGCCACGGTTTAGTTTGTACTGGTGAGTCAGTGTTGGCGTTCAGGCAGTTCTGTTATTAGGTTCGTATATATTCAGGTAAGCAGAATACCAGCCACCTGGCATTTGTATGCAAAATGATCCTAACGATACCTCCGTCTTTTACTATTATGTAGGTACGTGTGTCCGTCTGAGGGTGTTTTTCGTTTGCCCGTTTGCATGAGTAGTTTCAATGGTGTGAAAATTGTGTCTGAGGTCGTGTTTACCTGTTCGTTTATAATGTCGTTGTTGAATGTTTTTGTTTTGTAGATTTCCATATTTTCAAGAATGTCTAGTCTTCGTCCTTTTTGCTAGGATGTAATAATGTCATACATTCATCTATTTCCCTTAGTGTGTGTCCCTGAGTGTCAAGGTGTAATGCAAAGTTTGAAAAGAAACTTTATCAGTATAAAAACAAAATCAAAAATATATGCAGACATACAGGCGCCTATACATCGAATAAACAACATACAACAACAAAATGCGATACAAAGGGAGTAGAAGATTCTTAAATCTTCTAGACTTTAAATGGACAAGTATAAATAGGGAAACGTCTGAGTGGAAAATCAATCAGTGTAAAATTAAACCTCATCGGGTAAAGACATGCATTTTAAGTAAATTGTTCTGTGTCAACTTTGTGTAGTTAAAGTAAATAAAATTTGTATTAATTTAAAGATTCTAAAAACTGGTGTTATTTATTTTGCAATAAAGAACTGACAACAAAACGTTTATAAAAGGTATAAACGTAACAATATGTTTGCTTATCAAAACTTGTTTTCTTATAATGATGCACACACTGTTATCGACATATGTAACTAAAAATACTGTTTATATACTTAAAACATAATACAACAACTAATGTAATATAAATTTTGTTCATTTGGCAACTAAATTCAATTATTTAACCCCATGAAGTTGTAAAGGTATAACAGGATCGCCATGTAAAGGTAGTTGGTTAGGATGACGGCAAGATGGCAGTGTCTTACTGTAGTTATTGTCCCTATAGCCCTTTCTATATTTTAATAGCTGTATAGGGTGTCAGCTAGTGGGTTAGGCGTTCAAAAGAACTGCCAGAAGACTGAAACTATAAATGAAACAAGGCATATACTGCTAGCTAAAGTTATCAAGTAATAGTCTGCTTTTATTTAACTTTCTATGGCTTATATACTACTTATGCAAATCTAACTTATAATCTAGAATTGAGTGATTTCTAATTCCACTCAATTTGTAACATAAACAAATAGTATCAACAACATGCATGCGGTCAACAACACAACACATGTCAATTACATTGTATCGATGAATTTGATATCTTAAATGTGTCAGCATATTTACAACTGGGTTATTGTAACACTCTACATGAGTTGTGTTGGCTTGCATACACTATACATGCCGTATGACTATTGGATGCACTACAAAGTATATGCTCATCTTTATTCTATTTTTATACAAAATTGCAGTTATTGCAAACAAAAATTATTGTAAGAAAAAATTATTATTTTAATCTGAATTTTTTAGGCTCATTAGTAAAAATGTCTCTTATTAAATGCCATTAGCTATTTCAATTTCCATTATTGAATTTTTCTATATATAGCCACACTTACAACACTGTGCGGCGCCTTGGAGCTGCTCGACCGCGTACAGGAGAGGGCAAGCTGTAGGGTGTCTAACTCTAATTACTTCTAAAGCATTGATGCAATGTGGGATGTATTTCATTGTTTTATTATTAATAAAATGGTAAGTGCTCTAATGAAATTAGGGAACCTGTTTCCGTTACATCCACGTTTTTGCGTTTAACTCGATTTTCGTTTTTCAGCAGAACAGTCTGTATGTGAAATAAACTTTATCCAGAGGGCTTTCCTGTTACTTTCAATGTGGAAAAGTTCATACTATTCCCTGTTTCCTCCTTCCCCTAACCTAATTTCCTAGTGCTGTTAAAAAGCATTGCATGTGTAGGGGTCATCTCCTGAGTGCTGGTCCGAGAAAAAAAAAATCAAAAAATTAAGCAAACGGAAAATTTTTAATGCAATAACTGTATAGTTTCAGTGGCTGTGTGGTTTGTGGCATCGTCTTGCTGTAGTCAAAGGTTGGTAATATCAACATTAGCCAATTGTGGCCACCAAATATGTTTCACATAGTTTCGTAACACAGAGAATTGATGGTTACGGCGTTTTCTTGTACATTTTCGAAGGAATACGGAGCAATGATGCCGGTAACTTTCTTTGCATGTAATGCGTTTTTTGAGGGTTGTTTGTGGACTTTGTCAGTCCCATATGCCACAGTTTTGTTTGTTTATATAATTGCATAATTAAAATTGAGCCGAAGCAAAAGTGATATTGAAAAATGGGTTATTTTCATTCAGTTGTTCGGCGATTGGCTTTAATTTGTGAACATGTTGAATCTTATAAACATGATGATAAGGATGCTTAATGAAAATACTGCGCAAAGTGTTACTAGTGATGTCCAATCGGATGTTCCAAGCTCATTCTCAATACTTTTCTGTACACCGGCTGCGTTTCCATCACTAGAGCCACTAGGAGTAAATTGTTTCTTTAGTTGTTCACAGCAGTCTCAGAAGGAGTTTGATTATTAAGAATTTCATATATTGAGATAAAAGGAATTTCACAATTTTGCTACTAAATTTTCATAATTAAAATTTTGTGCTCAAGAATGTAACGCTCCATGCTTCCCAAATCTTTACTAAACAAATGTCTAAGGATGACAGCTCACTTCTTGGCATTTAATCATATGACTGGCAATTTACTTTCTAACGTAAAATTTGCCCACCCATAAGTATTTTCAGAAGTAGAAGTAGTAAACAGCGATAGCTCTGCTAATGAATTTGCACCAGTAAATGGGGCAGTTAAACGTGCTCCAGGTGGACGTTATATTTAGCGAAAATGAAAATCAGGCTGTACTAGAAAGTCCCCCCGGGGGCACATAAATATGGTCTTTATAGAATTCCACTATCTAGACACAGTGCAACTTGGGAAAAAGGAAGCCCAGTCCCCTGAAGACAGGCAGGGAGTCAACTGGAAACTCCACTTTATTTCCACGGGCATCAGTGTGCCCCAGAGTTCATTATTTGTTTTTTTTAGACATTTAATAGTTCTCTGGCTGATCATTGAGGTTCGCCCCTATATGGGAGTAACGTGGTGGTTGTAGTTTCGAAGTCCCATAACAGTATAGTGGTTAGTACGGTGGCCAGGATCATCTCACTGATAATGACACGCAAAGTGAATGATCCAGTCCAGTGAGCATGCTAGACATGTGTTCTGCACAGGAGTTGGAAAGTCTCCAACTCTTTAGCAATGTGCGATGATTTGCAGTCCTGCTCTGGAATCATTAAAATTTCAACTAGAAGGTTTCTGTTGCATAGAATTATAGCTTCGGCTTTCTAGGACGAGCATGACGTTCCAAATCATGCAGTGGTTAGATCCACCATCTGATTAAGGCTTCTTGGCCAGGTGCGGATGTAAATCGAATCACACAGTTGTACTAGAAAGTTTCCTCAAAAGCTGACTATTGCGGTGGAGGAGCAAATTCTAAAAACTTTCGAAGAGTCATAAGCCACTGAAAACAGGATTGCGTTAAAATTGGCCCAAGAAATGGCATGAAAGCGCCATTTACTTAAAAACTGTAAATTAGATCCAGAAAGACGAATAAAATTCATTAAATTGGAAACAAATCTGTGCACTTGTTCCCGCGACAGTTGGTGAAAAATGGATTTCTACGATTTGGAAGGACGTAATAAGTTTTGTTTGCCTTCTGGTGTGCCTTTTTAAAAGACTTAAATAAAAGAATTGATTTATTTTATATTTGTCATTTGTAGTTATTTGTTTAAAGTTTTTTTTTTTTTTATATTTAAGTTAATATTATTTTAAAACCTTTTTTTTATTTTTTTTTTAAATATTAACAATAAAATTTTATTTAATTTAAAATTAATAATGTAAAAGCTAAATAAAATAAAATAATATAAATTTTTTATTAAAATTAATTTCTATAGTTTAGCAGAAGACATACATACAATTATTGATTTAATTAAATTTTAATTAAGATTTAAACGAAAAAAATAAATTAGAATATTTTACAAATATTTACAAACAATTTGAAACAATTTGAAAAAGATTTGCTTCGGCTGGGAAATTAATTAATTGGTTTGTTGTGGGTTTACAGGAAAAATCTCTGGCTGGCGCTGTTCATTTATTGATTTGCTAACGCGAGTTGTCTTTCAGAATTCTTTGGTGTTTGAGGTTTTAAGAAGTTTACCAACCCTTGGTTAAGGAATGATGTTTTGTTAGAGATTTCCGTTTTATTTTTATTTTAAAGAAAATATATATTTGCAAAATAAAAGTTGCATTGTTTCCAGCAACTTGCCAGGATTTGAAGGCGCGTAGCTCGCTCTCTAATTCTCTTCCTTAGCTTGATAAAAATTGACCTTTCCGCTTTACGGCTTTAAACCTTTTTTCAATTAAAATTAATTTATGTTTTCATTTTTGAGGCGATAATGTTTGCAGGGTGGAAGAAGGTGGTGGTGGTGGTGGGCCCGTTACAACTGGCATCATGCCAGCAGCTGCCGCTGCCGCTAAACCTTCCATTACGGCCGCATCTGGATGTAAAGGTTTCTTCTTCAATATGCTGAGATCATTAACATTTTCTAAAAAGGATTTGTGACCCGAGAAAACTTTAACACTTTCAAAGTCCTTTTTCAACTCTTCAATATCACGCTTTTGCTTAGCTCTTCGATTTTGAAACCATGTTATAACCTGAGCATTTGACAGACCCAAGGAGGCAGCAATTTCATCGCGATCAGCTGGCGACAGGTACTTTTGATAGAGGAAACGTTTTTCCAGTTCAAAGATTTGATGATTTGTAAAGGCGGTGCGTGACTTGCGTTTCTTTTTAGGCTGTGGCCTATTCGAAAAGATGTCCAAATGTGACTTATCTAGAAAGAAAAACAGACACAAATAAATTTATTATTATTTTTTTAATATTTCTTTTTTATTTCAATATATTTAAATAGTGTTTAACTTATGGTAATTGTTTTTATTTATTATTTTTATTAATTTTTTTTTATTTCATTAAGATGTTTGTGGGCGTTACTTGCTTAACAACTGTGAGTTTAATAGTTGTCAAATACTTTTGTAACATACTTGAAAGCTTGTCATTGCTAGCTAATGACTTTTCAGGTAATTATTATTAAATTATTAAGGGTATTCACCTAAAATGATTTTTATATTAAAACTATATATTTTGTTTTTATAAATTTAATTTATTTATAAATTTTTTATATTAAAATGTTAACAAACCCTGGTTAAATATTTTTAGTTTAATTTGATTCCCTCATGAATCAAATTTCATATAAGAAAATTTATTTTTCTTAATTATAAAGTGTTTTTTTTATACAACAAGAAGGCGAATAAAGTTGCCAGCTAATGAAAGCTTAAATTTCTTTTTTATTCCAAGCTGCAAATATACGAGGCTAGTTTGAAAATTTTATATAAAAAAAATAAGAAGCCCAAAAAATATGAATTTAGAAACCAATCATACTGAAGAAATTTGCTATAGTTTCAAAGCCTTTTTAAATTATATCTGGATTAATTGGGAATTTAAATATTTTTAATTAAAAAATTTTTTTGATGAGGCAGCCATGTCAGCGGTATAATAACGGCATAGGGGTATTAACTATTGACAATTAGTTTCGCTTGTGTATTGTTTAATATTTTAAAAATATTTTGAAAACAATATCGTATTGATGTGATTCTTTTTATCGACAAAATTCTATGACAACGACTCTGCATAATTTTATACAAAGAAAAAATCAAAATTAAAAAATATTGAATATTGAAAATAAACCGTGGGACTGGAAATTAAACCAAATACAGCAAATATTCTAACAGTAGCAAACAAGGCGGAGGGAAAATAAACGTAAAATTAAATTCCATCGGAGCAACATTAAAAGGATAATGACTTTTGGTAAAAGAAAAACGATAACACGTCTTAAAATCTGGGCATTTATATTCCAATAATATTGGAAGTCAATTATTTTTAAGTGTATAACTTTTAGGTGTTCAGTAAAAACAAAGTTAATTAAGAACAAGGCAGGAGGCGGTATATAAAGGCTGCTTTTAATACAGTTATAGAACCTTTAAATGGAATAAAACAAAGATGAATTGTATAAATTAACATGTAATTCCCTTTATTTAAAACATTATCTTCTGCCAATTTAATTAAATTTGGCTTCTGACACTTGACGTTTGACTCGGAAATACAATTTTCGATAAATTTTTCCACCGTTTGAGGGCGTATGTCGGCAGTAACGCGCCGAATGTTGTTTTTGTTTCGGACTTAATAGAGTACATTAACGACTTTACATATATCCATGGAACATAGTTGACCTTCATTAAACTTTGGAGGCCAGTTCGCGTGTCCAGAACGTGAAGCTATGTGGTTATTCCCTTCAATAAATCAATTATGGCACGAGTTGTGCTATATGTTGCGACGTCTTGTTGTAACCAATCTCCTGCACATCGTGTTTGCTTAAATGAAAAATTCTGTAAGTGATCACAATTGGCTGCATAGTTCTGACCAGCCTTTTTTAAAGAAGTATAGAGCAATAATTCAAGTAGCCCATACAGCACATCAACGTGTCAGGTTTTCTGGGTGTAACGGCGTCTCAACACTCAACGGTGTCTCCACACTTGAGGATTATCGTCACTCCAATTACGGCAGTTTCGCTTATTACGGACGTATTCATTTAGCAGTGAAGTATTCACCTTTTTTCTTAGTTAATTTGCACAATAAAAGTTCCTTTCAAGAGCACAGGACTCTATGCTTAAAACTTTCCAACTTTTTATTAAATGGGTGGGTGTCAAAGAGTGACAGCTCTTCCTTTGGCTGCATAGTTCTGACCAGCATCCTTTCTAAAGAAGCACGGATCAGTGATTCCTGCAGCCCATAAAAGCAGTCAGTTTTTTTTTTGAAGTAACGGTGTCTCAATGTATCCTCGAGGATTATCAACGGCATTTTTCCATTGGATCCAATTTGCACGATTTAAAATAATTGTTCAGGCGTCTGTCAATACATGTTGAAATGCCAAAACAAATTAAACATAAATCACTCGTCAGCTGAAAAAACAATCTGCAGTTTCAAAAATTTTGACAATTTAAAGTGCTATACCTCTATAAAAAACACCCTTTACTTCCATTCACACTTGTAACACTGCTGCTTTAGCTACAACTATTCCTTGCCATATTTTACAGATAATTAGTTTTCCATATCTTTTTTTTACTATATATCAATTGACAAATGATTAATGATTATCGTGCTGCTGCTATTGCTTTCCAGATGTAATTAATTAACTTTTAATTTAATATTAATATTTATTTATGTTCAACACATTCGGTTGTGTTTTTTATCTCAAGTCTTTTAGCTGTTTAATATTTTCTTAACTTTAAACTTTAAAAGGAATTTTAATCTTATCCAAAGCAAGTGCTGCTTATCTTATCATCTGTTTGTAGCAGTTTGATCATCTTATTTAATTTTTAACCGTTCTGCTTAATTTTGCTAGAAAAAACGGTGAGCTTTTTTTAAGCTCTGCTATTGCCAGCTGCTTTTGGAATTTGTTGGGTTTTCTAATAATATTTAACATTCTTTGCTTTTTATTATTTATTTTTGTTTTTTTTTTTTGTTTATAATACTTTAATGTGGTTCTTATTTTTTTAAGTCGTTAACAGCGGTTTCAGATCAAACACAATCGGTCTTTGTTTAATAAACTGAAAATTTTCTTGCCTGGCTACCGTTTGATTTGCTTACTCGTCGTGTTGGTACGCGTCTAGAAGCTGGTTGTTGTTTTATTTCAATAAACTGCTCGCAGTCTAGTGATTAGATTTTTTGTGCTGCGTGCTATTTTCGTAGGTAAGATGTGTTCGAAGGTTTTTAATAAGTGAAAGAATTTTTTGATTTTTTTGGTTTGTTAACGCCGTATTTTTTTATTGAAGTTTGTGTTTTATAAGATGGCCAAATTTGAGGTTAAGAAGAAAACATACACTTCTTTTTAGCAACTTCAGTTTTATTGATACCAATATAAAGCAGAAATATGGGAATTAGTCATACTGGGATATGATGTTGCTGCTATTAGCAATCTCGTCAAATTGAGAAATTATGCGATCGGGAAATTTCTCATGCAATAGCTAAATTGTTGGCTGTGTGGCTTATGGCATCGTCTTGCTGAAAACAAAGATCGCCGATGTCAACATTAGGCAATTGTCCCACCAAAAATCTGCTATCAGAATTTGGTAGCGCAGACGATTCACAGAGACAGCGTATTCTTTCCCATTTTCCAAAAAAAAAAAAAAATAGGGGAGGACCATACCGGCTCGCGATCATTTGCACCATACGGTCACTTTCCAAAGATGTTATGGTTTTTCGAATACTGTTTATAGATTTTGAGACCGCCACCATATGTGACAATTGTGTTACATAACTGCCTAAGTCTCATTACTAAAAATTAAAAAAGGAAAAATGAACGAGTTGGAGTTCATAAACGTGGAGAAGAGGATTTAAACGCGAAAGTCGACCACTTAATAGTCCAGAGTCATGTCATTGCTTACACTTTGCTGTACAGCGGCTATGTTTGCACCACTATGGCCATTACGAGCTTATTGTTTTGGTCTACTATTAGCAACCATATTGTGCTAATAGTAGACAAATTTAGTGACTAAATTACGCACAGCAGTCTTAGCAGTCTGTTTAGGAAGAAAATTTGCTAGAATTTTACAAAGTGATGTAGTAAACATTTCAGAATTTGTATAGTAAATTTTTACAATAAAAGTTTCTTTTTCAAAAGCACAGCATTCTATGCTTGAATTAACTAACGTTTTACTGAAAAAGTGTCCAAGAGAGACAGCTTATTTCCTGACATTTAGTCATTTGACAGACAATTAATTTCCTAACCTCAAACTTACCCACTCATTATTAAGGACTTTTGCGATAGCTTAATTTGAGCGAATTTTAAAAAAGATTTACAGAAAAAATTATTTTCAATTCAAAAAATCTTGGAATGCAATTTTTATAAATTTTTATAAATTTTTTTTTTGTTAATTATTAGTTAAAATGAAAGGAGACCTTTAAAGCATAAAGAAAGTACTTTTGAAATGTTTAAGGATTTTCTTTTTTAATTTTTATTTAAAATGAAAGGAGACCTTTAAAGCTTAACGAAAGTACTTTTAGAATATTTATGGATTTTTTTTATTTACTTTTATTTAAAATTTTGTTGCCTTTTGCAAGAGTTATTTGTTTATTTTTTTTTAAAGATTGTTTGAAATTAAATTTTTTTAGATGTTAAAACGTCAATTGTTTGTTTTAAACAAATTTTAAGGTACTTTTAATAAAAATAACTATAATATACTGTTTTGTTTTTTTATTAGCGTTATAATTAATTAATCCTGAGATTTTTTTATTTTCGGTAATTTTTTTAAAAAAAAATGTTTCACTAAAAGAAAGAAAGATTTTAGGAAGTAAAAGGTACTTTATGCACATAACTTAAGAGAACAGATAAAGCCAATCAGATTATTTCTCTGAATTTATTTATTCGATGAATTTTTATTTTTGCAGCACAAAATTTATTACACCCTCTTTTCTCTTCTCTTCTGAAATTTGCACTTTCCCATGTAAAGGTTTTTCCAGAGAAAAGTGTTTTTTAAAAAACTATTTTTATAAGAAGTACTTTATTTTAAAAAGCTTATCGCAAAATCGGAAATTTTTATATTTAAATTAAAATAAGTGAAGTACATCTTAGGGGTCATTTTAAAATATATTAATTTATGTTAAAAATAAAAAAAAGTTTGACGGACTATTTGGAATATATGGGAAATAATGTATTTAAAAAGTGCTTTTTAAAAGGTGCTCTTTTTTTTTTCTTTAAAAAAAAACAAATTTAAAAACAAAATTAAAAAATATATATTTTCATTTTTTAAGCTTCTATTAAGGGTACTTTGTGTAAAGACTTTTTAAAAAAAAGTACATTTTGAAAAATATATTTCTTGAAATAAGTTTTTTTTTTTTAATTTTCTTTAAAATGTGTTTTCACGAAAAGTTTTTTTAAGAAGAAAGTGTTCGTAAAATATGTATTTCTTACAAGATGTGTTTTCTAGAAAACTTTTATCTCAAAAATGTGTTTCTTTAAAGTACTTTTTACAAGATGTACAAGATTCTTATTTTTCCTATTTTTAAAGCTTCTTTTAAGGGTACTTTGTTCTTAAAATAATATATAAATAAATTTTTTTTTTAAATTTTTTCATGAAAAATGTAGGAACAAAAAATTAGTAACAACTTTTCCAAAAATGCTCTTTATCTAAATGATTATTTCTAGACGCAAAAATTCAAGATTGTGGGTAAAATGTTACTTAAAATCCTTTTATTTTTAATTTGGGAAAATTATTTAACAAAATATTTAAAATTAAAACATTAGCGAAGCAGCTTCTCTTTATTTTTTATCGAAAAGAACATGCTATTATATATTCCATTAATTCTCTAAGGACTACAGAACATTTGTTGTAATTGAAACCAATTTCCAAGGAAAAACAACCACTTGTGTTAAACAAAATATATTTTAAAACTAAAACTCCTCTTTATTGCATTCTAATTACCCAGATTAACTAATTTAAGTACTTAAAAGACAAGTACTTGTACTCAAGTGTTTGAAGAGTTTTAACAAAAAAAAAATATTAAAGGAGGTTTGTTTTGGTTTGTATTGTCACATGTCTGCTTTCAAAGCAAATGAAATGTCAATAAGATAAATTTTATGAAATTTGAGAAATTAATTCTTTTTATTGTTTTTTAAGCAACAACATAAAGAAAAGTTTTGAATAACTCGTACATTTAACAATGATAAATATATGAAATTTATAAATTTGATATTTCCTATGAAAACACTTGTACACATTTGCTGCGTTCTTTAAAAAAAACAGAGAATTCCAAATGTTTTAAACTCATTATCTTTGCTATTCTAAGAATTTTTGTATTATTCAAGGAGCCTTTAAGTCTACTGAGATTAAAGCCAGATTTATTAGACTACATTTTTTGATAAAAAACATTAATTTTTACTTAAATCATTTTTATCATAAAATATATCCTCTGTCTGTGCTGGGGCTTTAGGGTTTGTTAATAGTTTAAAACAAATATATTTAAATTAAATAATTATTTTGTGTTGGTAGTTTTGTGTGTTAAAAATTTTTTGGCTTTTCTAATTTATTACTATTTAAACTAGAAAGTCATTATTATTTCACATTCTTGTGAATGTCGTGTCTTAAATGTTTATTTAGTTGTTAAATACTTTTTCAAAACTACAAAACAAAAAACTCATTAAAAGAAAGTTGAAAAAAAACTATTTTTAATTAAAAAAAACTATGCAACCACTGCTTAAGAATTAGTATTTTTAAAAAACTAAGTTTTGCTAGTCAATTTACGTAAAGTCCTTTTTTAAAAATTGCTCTTCAAATATAATATTTTATAAGCGCAGTTTTCCAAAAAATACTATACAATAAAGTACTTTGTGAAAAAGTACTTTTTCAGAAAGTACTTTTTTAGAAAGTACCACACAGTTAAAATTTCTTTGCCTAAATTTCTTTGTCTAAATGGCCACTTTTAAAACTAAAAAATATTAATTTTTCAGAAAGTACAGTTTTTTTTTAAGAATCTTTTGACTAAACGGCCCCTTTCAAAACTAAAAATATATAACTTGCTTTGTTTTAAAGCTTTATTTATTTATTATTTATTTATTTCGTAAAGAATTTATCTTGTTTTCACAAAGTACTTTTTCAAAAGTACCTCGCCGCTAAAATATTTATTTGTAAAAATACTTTTTCTAAAAGGCTACTTTGAAAATTAAAATAATGTAACTAGTTTTGCTTTAGTTCCAAATAGTTTACTTTTTGTAAAGAATATTTTTTGTTTTTCACGTTTAATATTTTATAATCTTTATTTAATTATTAATTTTTGTGGTAACTTTTTATATATTCATTTTTCTCCAATTTACTCAACTTTAATTTTTCGAAAGAGGGTTTTTCACAACAGTGTACTCAGTATTTAAATTTCATTAAATGTACTTTTTTACAAGGACTTTAAACTGTTTTGTTTTACAGTTTACTTCATCAAATATATTTGATGTTTGAGACTACAACGTTTAAACGTTCTTTTCTTCCAAAGGTACTATTTTTTAAAAGTACTCCTTTAAATAAATACTTATTGAAAACACATTTTTCTTAAAATTAATTTTTTTTAAACAAATGTCTTTAGAACAATTGTTTTCTCGAAAAGTTTTTTTAAGTGTTTTTAAAAGAGTACTCATTTCAAAAAATTAATATAAAAAAATATGTAATTTTTTTAATAATGTTTTCTTTAAACGCCGTTTAAAGGTAATATGTTTACAAAAACTTTCTGCAAAAATGGTTGTTGAACTATTAGGCAGATATGGGAAATAATGTATTTTTTCATAAAGTTTTTCCTAAAAAACACTGTTTTTTTTTAAAAAAAAGTACTATTTACAAAATGCACTTTTATCGAAAAACAAATTTAAAAACGAAATTAAAAAATATTTTTTTTCATAATGTATTTTTCAAGCTCCTTTAAAAGGTACTTTGTGCAAAGACTTTTTTAAAAAAAAGTACTTTTTCAAAAACATTTTCTTTAAATATTATTTTTTTTTTAATTTTTTTTTATAATGTGTTTTCACATTTTGTTATATTTTTTTTTGTTAATTTCCTTTAAAATGTGTTTTCTCGAAAAATTTTTTTAAGAAAGATTTTCTAAAATAAGTACTTCGTACAAGATGTACTTTTTTCAATGAACTGCGTTTTTTTCCAGAAAAAGTGTTTTAAAAAAAGTACTTTTTATATGATATACTTGCTTTCAAAGAACAAATATTTAAAAATAAATTTTTTTCATAATGTTTTATTTTGTTTAGCTGTCCCCAAATATGATTAATAGAGTATTTGGAAAATATTTTTATTAACAACAATTATGTGAGGTGTAGAGGAAGGCCTTTTCTATGTCACTTTAGCACGATATAATTCTTAAAAAAATGGTTTACTGTTTTTAAAATAATTTTTGGAAAACTAACTCTTCATAAAGGTGGTTTATAGGGGGACTTTTTTTAGGAGGTACTTTTTTCAACATGTATGTATACTTGAGTTTGCAAAGAGGGATTATTAAGAAGACAATTTTCCATACGAGAATTTTAAAAGGCCTTAAGAAATTTGGTTCAATATTCCATCTTTGCAATTTTTTTTATACAGTGCGTAACAAAACGCGTATTTTCGGATTGTTTTTTATTAACTCAAGTTTTAATTAATTTTATTTAATTTATTTAAAACCATTTTGGTATAAATTTTAAATATTTCATTTCATTTTATTTTTTTTTTTTACATTCAGTTCTTGTTTTAACAAAAAAAATGTTTTGTTGGCATCGTGGGACATTTTTATTTTTGTTCGTGATTTTTATTTTATTTTTAATAAAATATCTTAATTCTAGTAATTTAATTAAGTTATTTATCAATTTCAATATCATGATGTTCTTATTGTTTTTGTAAAATTTAAATTAGCTGTCAAATAAATAGCAGAAGGTAAATGGCATTTTATCTCATTATTTGACATTTCTCATTAATTTTTATAGTTGTGGTGTATTTTATTTAAAATTTTTGCTTGTACGCTTTCATTTGCATTTATAAATTTTAAATTACGCACACACACACACATTTTTAAGTTTTAACTGTGTAATAGCATTTTATTTTTAATTTAAATGTGTTAAACGCAAGCAATACCATGCTATGCCATGCAAACTGTGTTAAGTCAGCAGTTTTTTTTTAACTTAAAGAGCTGATGAAAATTTATTTTTGTTTTGTTTGTTGGACTTACCTTGTTCTTCATCAAAATCTTTGGTGGTCATTTGAAACAGGGCATCCAAAGGTGTGCCATTTGGTTTCGTCTTGCCACCACTAGATGAAGCTGTTGCATTGCTACCATTATTAGACGACGTATTAAGTCCTCCTGCACTGCTGCTGTTATTATGCTGAGATCTGTCTTGAGCCGTTTGGGGAGAGTGTCTTGTGTGTAGTTCAGCTGAAGTGCGATTAATTTCTGGAGAACAACAATCACTAGCCGCTGAACTACTACGTTCACTGCCACTCTCTGAAGGTATAATATCCATGCCATTCATATGCCTTAAAAGCTGGGCCTGGGCATTAAAATGCTCCTGCAGCTGGCGATGATAGTCCAAGGCCAATCTTTGTTCATAGTGTAGAAGAGCAGAAGGTATAAATGGTCGTACCGGCATGGGTCCAAGTAAATGATCCCAGGGTCTGACAACATGGGCAGCACCGGGTATTAACATGGCAGGATGTGAGCCCGTTACAATATCTAAAGGTTCTGTGCGGGGCTGTAATAAACCACTTGATGATCTCTGTGTGGCGGGTGGTGGTGACACTGAAGAGTTTTCACGTTTTTCATGACCCAATATATCGGCTATTGAAAAACTTTTCACACCTTCTAAATTTGACTTTGTGTTGCCGGTATGTGAGTTCGAATTTTGTTGCTGCACTGGACTGGGAGATCTTTCTTTAGCAATTTCCGCATCTGCCGCCGACATTCTTAAACGTTTAAGAGGTTGAAAATATTCTTCTGGCATGGCAGCACCGACGGCAGCAGCTCGTGTGAAACCAGCAGCTGCGGCGGCGGCCACAGCATGTTGATGTTGTATTATTAACTGTTGTTGATGATGCAACAAATCGATGGCTGTGCGATTTTGGGTTTGAGGTAAAGGGCTGGGAGCACCGCCCACTGAAATTTCAGATTCTGCAGGACTGGCGGGACGCATGGTAGGCGGACAAAGCATACTATTTTAACTATACTATAAAAATAAAATAAAAATAACACGCCAACACACTAACAAATTAAAGTTTTTTTTACATAAATTGTTAGACACGATTATAATTGCAATTTAATTAAACACTTGTTTATAAGTTTTAAGTATTTTTTAGTTTTTCTTTTTAAATTGTTTCTTTTTGTCTTAATTTTTTATTCTTAAACGCACGAGCGTTTAACGTCTTAACTCGTTTACTGTTCACCACATACTAAAATCAATCAATGCACAATCATTTCTCAATTTAATTTGAAGTCTCTTCTCTTTGTCGTTTGTTTTTGTTATTTTGTTACTCACAAATTGTAACAGTTTTTCTTTTTTTTTGCTTTTGTTGTATTTTATTTCTGTATTGAATGTTATTACTAATGTTATGTGATCTTATTTACTTGTTAACACTTTGGCTAAAATAATTTCTCTTTAGAGAAACAAAAATCAATACAAACGTATACACACACGCTGATGTATAAATTGTATTGTTAATGATGTATGACAAGCAGTTACAATAATTTTCGAAAAGACTGAAGATACACAACAACAACAACAAAGAAAAAAAAACGAAAAATCCAATAGCGTAAAACCTTTCCACTCGATGCTTCACAGTCAACTGTTCGAAACTAGATTGAAGATTTGCTAACTAGACAAGTTGATTTTCTTGTTTCGTTTTTTTCTTTTTTTTCGTTTTGTTTTTGTTTGTGTTGTAGATATTTTATGTTGTTTAGTAGCAGACATTTGGCTGGGCTGGTAAATTGGTATTAAACGGTGGTGGTTGTTAGCTTGTAAGGATGTGTGTGTGTGTGTATAAGCAGCAATAAGTTAGTTTAGGATTGTAGCTGCTGCTCGGTCACATTATAGTTTAAATATTCGTGTCTTGTTTGTCGGTGGTTAAACTTAGAACGTCATTATGCACCACTAACCAACACACGCACAGCTAGCTAATTCCATAAACAGGCAGCAGGCAAACAATCAAATCATAACCACCAAACACAAAAAGGAAGGATGTCTGCTTTAGCGTAAACAACAGCAACAAACAAGTCCAAACAAGCATGACTATCAAAAGTACAAACACTCTAACAGCTCATACTTAACACTAACAAGCTGCAGTAATTGTAAGAGAGAAAGAGAAGCACAATACTTTAAAAGACCAATAAAATTTTAGCGTTTGGTACTAGCAGAGAGAAAAGACACACAATAACTGTTTGTTGTTCCAAAAAAAAATTTTCATTATGTTTATTTAGTAATTAACACAATCTCTCTCGTTCTTGCCTGCACCTATAGATTTAAAATAATATTGTTTTACTCTTCTTCAGCCCAAAATTAAAGGCGTTGAAAACCCCACCAATCACGGCTGTTTGTTAGAACAATGGTGGTTTTATACAAGTAACGGTAATTATGGCGATCATCATTAATAGCTCTCTTATTATAGTTGCTCTTAATAATTTTTAATTGCCATTCTTGTTGGTAGTTAACTCAATTTATAGTTTAATTTTATTTTATTCTCTTTTAATATTTAACGTCTTTACAAAAACAAAAAACAAATGAACAAAAAAAAACGAATTTCTGTTATTGACGCACACAACTTTTGAAGTCTTTAAAAGACTAAAATTGTGCTGTTAACGAGCGCGTATTTAGTTAAATTTTAATCATTTTCATATAATTTAATAATTTTTTTTTCGCCACTTAAGTTTTGAATTACTTTTTTTTTAATAATTTGCTATTTTGTTTTTTTTTTTTATGTTTTAATAGCTGATTACCAATTTGGATTTCGTCACAAGCATGTCACCGTATAATCAATGTAATGTATTGCTGAGCGTTTTCTTTGGATGTCAAGCAGGCTTTTTTTGGGGTTTCGGCATCAAGGATTGCGTTGCATTATACCAACGCCTATTTACTTGTTACTAAAATCTTATTTGGAGAAAAGATCGATTTACTTAAGAGTAAATGCGTGATAAGATTTACATCTGCGCCTAGCGTGTGTAAGCCATAATTAGACGGTGGTCATACCACTTCGGATGAAAAGCAGCGTTATTTTTGCCCTAAGAAGCCGAAGACTCATTTCTAGCAACAGGTTATTCCTAGTTGCAATTTCAGCAGTTCCGAAGCAGGGTCGCAAACCACCACTCCTTGCTGAGGAGTTGGAGACTATCCGGATCATTCACTTATTGTTCTCAGTAAAGGTGAGATGGACCCACCCTCATAATCAAATTCATGAGGGACCGCGAAACCACAAACACAAGGATAGTCTCGAAGAGCCAACCTCAATAATCAGTCAGAGAAACAGCTAAAAGGCTAAAGAGACAATTAGCGAAACTCTGGGACTTACAGATTTCCGTGGAAATAACGTGGAGCTTCCAGTTAACTACGGGGACTGGGCTGCCTTATACCCGCGTTGACACAAGTCTAGATGATAAAAAAATCCATAAAGACTGATAAATGTGCAATCGGGGTGGGGACGTAAGAGGGAACAGAGTGTGATTCGTTTTACATCCGCACCTGGCTATGTAGCCTAAATCAGATGGTAGACAAACCACCATTGTATAATTTGGAACGTCATACAGCGTCCTAGGAAGCCGAAGACATAATTCTAAGCAACAGAACCACCTAGTTGCACCTTTAATGATGCAGCCAGGGCAGGGCTGCAAACCATCACACCTTGCTAAAGAGTTGGAGACTTTCAACTCCTGTCCAGAACACATGTCTAGCATGCTCACTGGACTGGATCATTCACTTTGCGTGTCATTATCAGTGACATGATCGTGGCCACCATAATAACAATTATACTGTTATGGGGCCGCGAAACCACAACCACCACGATACTCCCATAAAGGGCCAACCTCAATGATCAGTCAGAGAACTATTAAATGTCTAAAGAGACAAATAATGAACTCTGCGGGTTCACTGATCCCCGTGGAAATAAAGTGGAGCTTTCAGTTGACTCCCTGCCTTTCTTCAGGGGACTGGGCTCTCTTTATACCCCCAGTTGCACAGATCTAGATAGCTGTTACGTACTATAAAGACCATAAATGTGCCCCCGGGGGGGACGTAAGAGTGAACAATGAAAATTTTGTAATACGTTTCATTTATGCAGGGCTATACCTCAAGGAAGTGTACTGGGTCCAATATTATATACGATTTATACAGCCGACACGCCAACCTTCGAAAAAACTACAATAGCCACTTACGCTGGTGATACTGCAATAATATCTTCTGCTTAATCTCTGATAACAGCCTCATTTTATTTTCAAAACGCGCTCAATCTGTTACAAGAATGGTTTGCGAAGTGGAAAATCATTATAAATACTGTAAAGTCGAACTTTATTTTATTTACCCTAAGACGAAAAGTATGTCTGTCCACCAGTTTTTATCAATAACATTCAAATTTCTGGATCAGAGAACGTTAAATATTTAGGTATTCACCTTGACAAAAGACTAATTTGGAAGCAACATATTACAGCAAAAAGAAATCACTTAAACATATTAACCAAGAAATTGTATTGACTATTGGGACATACGTCCACTTGTTTCTTCGGGTGAACCTGCTCCGAAGAAGGCCAAGGTAAGTTTGTCAGCCAATAAGGCGATGGCAACAGTTTTTTGGGATGCAGGTGGAATAAACCACATCGAAAGGAAAAAACATGTAGGATGAAAAGTCAATGTAGGCAATGACACCCATACATACAAACTGACAATGAACCGAAAATATATTAAAAACTTGTAGGCTTTAGAAAATATATGAAAAGGTTTTTTTTCAAGAAAAAAACCTAAAAAAACATTTTATTACTACAAGGAACACCGAACGGAAAAGACGAAAATATTATTATTAAATATAATTAGTCTTTTGGCTACTCAAGGTAGTAGCTCTTCAAACATTCCATTACTGATTTTTTCATTCCATCCAATTTTTGATATTTTGAGCTTTTCTATGGTTTATATTATCAATTGCATTTTGTTCGTCATTAATACTATACCTGAGGATCATACGCGTACTAGCTACATAAAGCGGTAATTTAGCTGTTTCATCATCAGAACTATTTATAGAAAATACGTTCCTAAAATGGTTAACAAATAACATTACCTTCTAAAAATCACTGCTAGCTAAGTCAGCATTTGGACTATGTTTATTCTGCACTGGCCTTTTGAATCCTCTAGTTGCACACCATAAAGCATAGTCTAACTGTGGAGTACCGCCAAGGCCTTCCCAATACGTTTTCTGCGAAGCCGTTCGTTTTTAGCTGGTTTGTGCATTCCCATAGCCTGTCTTTGAGCTGTGATGACCTGTGAGTTTGCCACTCACTCTCTTCTTAAGGGCCATTATTTATTATTTTGAAAAATAAATGGAAAACTTGGTATTCTTGAAAAAGACTTTCAAAATTTTTATTTATTAGTGGTAGCCATTGCAAGCGGGTGTAAGAGAGTATAAAAACAACCTCTGAGCCTGAGTTTAAAGTAATAAAAAATTTTCAGAAATATATTTTTTTCCTTCGAACATTAGAGAAACAGTGAAGAAGCCCTTCACAAATTCAAAAACACCACAAAAGTTGATAATATATTAAGATGCAAAGGACTTTAAGCACTCTCCGAAAAGTGGCCTGTCGCTTGTTCGAGAAATCAAATAATCAAAATCAAAATAATATCAGTAAAATTAATCTTAAAGTTGTAACAAAAAGTTTGATCTCAATAAAGAGCTAAAAGTGATATGTGAGAATAGTTTGTTTGGCTAAAGTATGCCAAGGATCACAAAAAATAAGACAATCGATTTCTTGAACATTTTCGCGTTTTTAACAGATGAGTGCAAATATTAATTTTACAAAATAAAAGAAGATGCAGAGTGTAAAGTTAAATTTCAAGAAACAAAAAGTATTTAGCGGAAAGAAAATAGTCTTGACAACGATTGATTGATGCTTACAAAAACTACGACAACATACCGATATTTTTTCCGCGTACTTCTGTACTATTTTGTATGGTTGAGTGCTGATCACTTAGAACAATAAATTTTAATTCTCTTTAACGCACTTTTTAGTTAAAACAAAAGCTTAATTCAGTTGAATGATTTTAATTTTTTTGGCAGAATTGTTTGAGTTGAGCAATTAAGGAAATGGTCATAGGAACTAGCTTTACCACCACTAATCAATTTAGTGATTTTATTAATATCACGAAGAATTTCCTTATGTGGATTAATTCATATCTGCCAAACAGAACTTTAAACATACGTTTTAATGCGCTTACTTGCAGAGTATTTTTTGTTTTATCTGGTGTGTGGCAGGGTAGCCATCTGGTTCCTTTATTATTTTCCTTGTTTATTATTGATCTACCCAAAGTCATTAAATACTTAAACCTTCTACTATAGAACGTAAAGCTATTTCGAATATACAATCATCATGCTGATTATATTCTACTGAAAAGGACTTCGATGCATTTAGTTCCTGGTGTTACATTAACCTTAAGGAATTGAGCCTTAAAGGTGTTTCTTCCGGCTTTTTTAAACAGCTACGAACTTGAAAAACTGAACTGAATAAATTTAGAGTAAAATGATATCTGGCAAATGTCCACCACGGAAACGCTGACAGATGTCGAATCTTTCATCAAAGATTTTAACCACGTTTGGCAAATTGACGATCCTATTTCACTGATTTTAAGTTTCAGCATAGACTCTGTCCTTAATATAGCCTTACAAAAAATATACCAGAGGTGTTAAGTCATACGGTCTGGCTTAACTGCTGATTGTCGGGAAATTTTGTTTGCAATAAATTGATCATTTCATTGGGTGCGGATATGTTGAAACCTCATGTTAGTGATATCCACGACGTCAATAATAGGTGAAAATTAGCATCTCACGATAGTGTGATTCATTGAAATTTTCGGTTAAAAAACGAACCAATCACGCCTCCAGACCACATAGCGCACCATACAGTGGCACTTTGAGCATGCAAAGACTTCTCAATAGCCGCTTTACGATTTTTAGAATCCCAAATGCGGCAATTTTCATAATTTACGGTTTTATATACTTAAGTTCTGCAAGAGACTTTAGGTGCCCCTGTAGGCTAGTAGGTAGTGTACTAGCTTGTAAATATGGGGGTTGTGGGTTCAATTCCCAACAAAAACCTTGTTTTTTTTCACTATAAAAATAAAAATTTACTGTCGGTGGGGCTGCTCAGCGATGAAGGCATAGTCACTGATCGCTGTACTGTCTTATACGGCAGTTAACTTCCGACTATCCTTCTACTTTCATCACCTGTTTCATCTCTTCTCTATCCCTTTCCTAAAGAATGTAGCACGGTACTTGACTAAATAGGGATTGTTGCCTGAAGTGCTACTTTTCTTTAAAAAAAAAAAAAATTGCTTCCTGGCAAGTGAAAACGGGCTTCGTTTGAAAAACTGAAAGAAATGAGAAACCTACGGTGATGTGAATAGTCTGTCGACTTCAATTCCTGTGCCAGTTGACCTCGTAAGACTTCAAAGTCAAATCCTTACACAAAATTCCCAATTGTTGAGAACGTCGGGGAACTGATAAATTTGGATCTGCTTCAACACTGTGGCTCACGGCGGTGATGTTTTCAGCTGAACGACCCGGTTCAACACACGTTGGTTTTCGCTCATTTTTTATCGAGCCTGTGAACTCAAATTTAACGACGAAATTCTTAATAGCAATCTCAAAAGGACAATTGTGTTATTGCAAAATATCACGGATTTTAGTAAATGTAACTTTAGAAGAACTACCATTTTCATAGTGGATTTTAATTGTTGTAACTGTGATTTTCGTGCGAAACTGAATTCATTGTAACAATTGCCAATGCATCCACTACGAATACGTTAAAAAACTAAATGTCAAAATTATCATGTTGTTGATGTTGCCACAATGGAAACAACAAACTTCTTGTTGAAAAACCCGATAGTTGCAGATCTTGGTATTTTATTAGATGCTAAATTAAATTTTCTACAGCATATTTCATTAACCAGTAAAAATTAACGTGTATTTCCTGTGTTTATAAAACGCTGGGCGAAGGAGTTTAGTGACTTGGATATCACAAACCACTTTACACTTCTCTTGTTAGGCTTATTCTGGAATTACAAACAATCAGTGGAAAAACAGTTTTTGTTATTTTGGCTGCAAGGCCAATCAAATTCGAGGCTTAATCGTACCATCCTAATAAAGCTGCCAACTCTAAAAGGCCAAAGAATATTATTAAATGGCATCTTTGTTTTAAACTAATTAAAAGAAAATGTCTGTTCAGATTATTTGATCAGCCATATATCTTTTAATGTTCCCTATATTAAAACCCATGATTTTTATCATGCTCAGTATTCAGTACTCAGAGCAAATTATGCCAACTCTAAGGCGTTTTAAAGAATTTGTATTGAATTATATAAATTTTATGAGGATATTGATTTTTTTTAAATGTTAATGCTGTTAAATGTTATTTAATTTTATATTTTTAAATAATTAAATTTAATTTAATTATTTAAATTTAATAAGTCTTGCTTCCATAGACTTATCCCCCAATTGCAATTTGTTCTGCACTTTCTAAAGAAATAGAAAGTATGAGGTACCTGTAGTCCAATAGCTTACTTAGCGGCTGACAGTATGGTTTCCTAAGAGGACGCTCTACTGGTTACTTGCTGGTTTTCCTGTCGGAACAATGGTGCGACTCCATATATCATTTCGGAGAAAGTGAGGTGGTGGCTATAGATATTTCCAAGGCGTTTAATTGAGTGTGGCATAATGCACATCTGTGTAAACTTGTTGCATTTGGTGTCGGTGATAATTTCTCCAGATTTTTATCGAGTTTTCCCAGGAATCGCACTATACGAATTGTTATAGATGGGATATTATCAGACGAGTTGAAGATTAGGTCACGGGTACCGCAAGGCTCCGTTCTTTCTCCTACCTAATTTCTTATTTTGCTAAATGACCTTCTTTGCCAAACTCTCCACCTTATATACTCTTTTGCAGATGGCAGCACTATTTATTATTCGTATTCATTTAATAATAGACCGGAACAGTTGGAAGTGGGTTTCAAAAGGCGGAACATGAATGATACGCTCAATCACGATCTCGCAACAATTTTGGAATGGGGTCGTGTGAATAGAATAGATTTTAATACTTACGAATAGATCTGTGTTCGGAAATGGTGCTGAATTTGTGCCCATGGATGATATAAGTATTAAGGCATCGAATGGTTTTGATGTTTTTGGCATGAAAATTCAGTGTGATGTTCGATGGACTAAACATATTTTTCAGGTTACTAAAGAAACTTTCAAGTGCCTCGGTTTTCTAAAACGGTTTGAGAGATACTTCACACCATCCGATGTCCGTACTATTTATATTACCTATATCCGTCCAAAGATGAAATACAACTCTCATTTACGGGCCGGCGTTCCAAAGTCTATTTTAGAGTTGCTCGATCGTGTATAGGAGAGGCCCAAGGAGCTCATTGGGGACAGTAGGGTATGCAAATCTGTTGATTCTCTGCAGCATTGACGCAATGTGGGTTGTATTTCACTGTTTTATCGTTACTGCAATGGTAACTGCTCTAAAGAAATATGGGAACTTGTTCCCGTTACTAGCACGTTTGTGCGTTTGACTCGATTTTCATTGCGAGAGCATCCATTTGCTCTCGACTGGCCACTGAATTGCATTACGCATTACAGGGAAAATTCGTTTTTAAGCAGAACAGTTCCTATGTGGAATAAACTCCCTCCAGAGGTGTTTCCTGTAGGGAAATTCAAATCGAATGTCCACAAAAACTACTCCCTCATTCCTCCTTACCATTACCTGGTTTTCTAGTTCTGGCACAATGCTTGGTTAGGGGTCATTCCCTAAGTGCAGGTCCGAAACTAAAAAATATTTAAAATTTCAAAGTTTGTTATCGAGGTTCTTTATAAAATAAAATAGTTCAAATGTTATTTTTCTTATTGAAAAAATGAATCATTTTTATTTAAATCACAAAACAATTTTTTTAGCTATTTAGCTTTACAAGCATTTTTCAACTAAGGAATAATCGGCGTCTATTAGTCTAAATTTTAAAATGCTTCTTTTTAACCGAACCGTACTAAAAGGGGTGAAGTTTGAAGCATTAAATGAAATCGTTTTCAAAAAGTAAAAGTTAAACTTTAAGTTGAAAATTAAAAACGGCGCTGTAAAATTAAATCGGACTCTATTAATGTTGAGAACATTTTACAGCATCAGTAGCTAAAATTGCTGTGTTTTTTATTATTTAACTCAATTTAATTTATTTTATTCTATTTAATTGTGTTCTTTTGCTGATAAAGGGTGCCTCACACAACATTTTTTTTTTGTTTCAACATGAGGCCGCTTTAACCACAAACAAACGCTTCAAAGCTGAGCCGCCAATAAATAGTTTGAATTTGTCGTTAGCGCTTCTGTTTTCTTTAAGGTTTTTGTAGTTGGTTATCGAAACAAATGATCGTGTGTGTGTGTGTGTCAGTTCATTAAGATTAATGTTGCTACTAAATTGGGGATATCAAAGAAATTAAAACAGGTTTTGTTTTTCTTTTATTTTTCTTCTCGGGGTGCTTTTGTATTCTAAAGGATTGTGTGGGAAATTGTTTGGCCACTACAGAAGGGAAAGTGTTAATCATCTACAATAAATGTCTTAGGAATTTAACAGGATCTTGATTTTCCCACAAAATGGTAATTTCCTGCACCCTGCATCTAAATGCTTTACCACCTGTGCCACGGTTTAAACTCAAAACCATTAAGTGGCTGTTTAAAGGAAGAAGAGTCAAGTGAATTCCAACATTCGTTTTTGTATTTTGTTTTAAATTTTTCAAAATCTTTGTGTGTGGTTTTTCTTTTCCAACTTTCATTCACATGCTGATAAATTTGAATTTAAATTAGATTTTGATTATTACCAAAACAACAACAATAACAAGCGATGAAAGGTGTATTGAAATAACAATAATAATATGAATTTATAAAAACCTTTACTATATGAAGTTTTATTTAAATTTGTCTTATTTGTAGCTATACGTGGGATAAATATTAGAGACAACAACAACAATAACAACCAAGAAAATAAACCCACATACGTTTTGATATGTTTGGCGGTCTCTGATATATTTGTGCTTGATTAGCGAGCGGCACAATTCCTTAAAGAAAACAAAAAGGTTGAAAAGTGTTAAACTTAAAATAATTACCGCCGTGGCTAATAAACGTAAACAATTTCTGCTGCAGCAGCCATAAACAGGTGATGAAAGCCTTTCTCTTTAAAAGGTGTTTGCCAAACGGTAAGAAAAGGGTCTGCTGCACTGTCTTATAATTATTTACATACTTGTCTTTACAGCTTGCATGTCAGCTGTCTAGTGAGCAATTTTAAAAGATAACATTTTCAACAGTTAAATTTTTCTAAATATTTAAAGAAACATAATTATCAGTTTTAATAAAGAAATGGAAAAGTTTAATTAAAGCCTTGAAGAAACAAAAAACGAACGAACGATATTTCTTAAGACTTTTTCATATTTTGCTATTTGTTTCTTTGGAGTTTAATTTCATTTGACTGAGAATAGTGCACTTTAATGAAACTTAAAACTGATAACACTTTAGTCTTAGTATTGTCATGCCTTTTAATATTAATTAACAATTTTTTATTTTAAATTTTATATAAAAATTGTTTTGAAATAATTAAAGTAACGGCTGGTTTAACCAAAACCACTAATTGGAAATGAAACAAAAAAAATGTTAAAGCATTATCTTAATATTTTTTTATCACACCAAAATAATCTAACATAAAATTTCCGGCGAAAATTACGCCACGGTGATACACCTCTATCCACATGATCCATATCTGTAATGACTCTGATACCTAATTCAGGTTCAATGTAAATAATATACCAAATTATCTCATTTTTTAGCTTTTGAATTAATTCTTGTCTTAATGACACACACTTTTCTTTTAAATATCTTTAAGGAAAGAAGTTCAGCGTTGACAAATCATATGATTGCGGCGCCCAACTGACGTCGCCAGGACGTAAGATTGATTCCCACCTGTTGAAATTATATATCGTGCAGGTCCATAGCTTCAATTTCAGCAAACACCATTTACGGTTACTGCTTGGCCGGTACCATTTTTAGAGAAGTACGCACGAAGACGCCGCCAGCAAGCAGACCAATCATTCGGCCCACTGATGGCACTTGAAATTATTAGTAGGCTTCAACTTTTGGATCAGTTGAACCTTGCAAGCGTGTAAATTAAAATCTTCAATTATTGTGTAAGAGGACGAGTCTAAGCTTCTTTAACCACACTATCATAAACAACAGCAATGCAAAACTGGTTTAGCATGCACAGGTAGTTTCAAATTTCCAACCGAGCAGGTTTGCTAAAATTTCCCCAATAACTTTTTTTTTTGTTTAAAGAGAAGTAGCACTTCAGGCCACAATGCCTATTTAGTCAAGTACCGTGCATAATTCTTAAGGAAAGGGATAGAGAAGAGATGAGACAGGTGGTGAAAGCAGAAGGATAGTTACGGAAATTAACTGTCGTATAGAACAGCACAATGACCAGTGACCATGCCTTCATTACTGAGCAGCTCCACCTACAATTTTTTTGTAGTGAAAACAGCCAAGGCCTTTGTTGGGAATCGAACCCACAACCCCAGTCTTATAAGCTAGTACACTACCTACTACCCTACAGGGGCACTAATTTGTCCTTGTGGACACAAGTAGTCGATTATGTTGACCAAAAGAAATCACAAAGTCCACTAAATAAATTTTAACTTTAAAATAATGCTGCACCTGTTATTATGGGTAAGTAGGTATTAAGGAATCGGAAGTTCTTGATATTATGGGCATAAAAGTCCAGTATGATGTTTAATGGACTAAATACATTTTTCAGATTTCTAAAGAAGCTTTCAAGTACCTCGGTTTTCTAAAATGATGTAAAAAATACTTCATTCCATTCCGTCTTCGTGCTATTTAAATCACGCACATCTGTCCTAAAATGCAATACAACTTCCATGTATGACCGGCGCGCCAAAATCTATTTAAGAATTGCTTGATCGCGTACAGGAGAGGTCAAGCGGCTCATTGGGGACAGTAGGGTATCCAACTCTATTGATTCTCTACAGCCACCCAGGGGCATATAAATATGGTCTTTATAGAATATTCCACTATCTAGACTCAGTGCAACTGGGGAAAAAGGGAGCCCAGTCCCCTGAAGTCAGACAGGGAGACAACTGGAAACTCCACTTTATTTCCACGGGGATTAGTGAGCTCGCAGAGTTCATTATTTGTCTCTTAAGACATTTAATAGTTCTCTGGCTGATCATTGAGGTTGGCCCCTATATGGGAGCATCGTGGTGGTTGTGGTTTTGCGGCCCCATAACAGTATAATGGTTATTATGGTGGCCAGGATCATCTCACTGATAATGACACGCAAAGTGAATGATCCAGTCCAGTGAGCATGCTAGACATGTGTTCTGGACAGGAGTTAGAAAGTCTCCAACTCTTTAGCAAGGTGTGACGGTTTGCGGACCTGTCCTGGAATCATTAAAGAATTATGTGTTCGGCTATCTAGGACGAGCATGACGTTCCAAATTATGTATATTGGTTTGTCCACCATCTGATTAAGGCTACATAGGCAGGCGCGGATGTAAAACAAATCACACTCTGATTCTCTACAGCATCGATGCAATTTGGGATGTATTTCCCTTTTTTATCGTTACTACAATGGTAAGTGCTCTAGTGAAATTAGAGAACTTGTTCCTGTTACTCGCACGCGTTTAACTCGATTTTCCTTAAGAGCGCATCCATTTCTGGTTGGCCAGTGAATCGCACTATACATTACAGGGAAAAATTCGATTTTTATCAGATTTCTCCGTATGTGAAATAAACTCCCTCCAGAGGCCTTTCCTATCACTTTCAATGTGGGAAAGTTCAAATCGAATGTGCACAAACACCACTCCCTCTTTCCTCCCTCATTCCTATAACTTAATTTTTTTTTTTAAGGAGAAGTAGCACTTCAGGCAACAATGCCTATTTAGTCAAGTACCGTGCTACATTCTTTAGGAAAGGGATAAAGAAGAGATGAAACAGGTAGAAGGATAGTCGGAAATTAACTGCTGTATAAAGACAGCACAGCGACCAGTGACTATGCCTTGATTGCTGAGCAGCCCCACCGACAGTCAATTTTTATTTTTGTAGTGAAAAAAAAACCAAGGTCTTTGTTGGGAAACGAACCCACAACCCCCATACTGCTAGTACACTAACTACTAGATTACAGGGGCACCTACTAGTTCTGGCACTGTGCATTGAGGGGTAAGTAAGTGTCATCTCCTGAGTGCTAGTCAGAAGAAGTAGAGGAACCTTTACCTGGTTGAATTTATTAATAACTAAAACAAAGAAATGTCCCTAAAAGACCCTAAATTGTGACACAATTAACGTCTCAATGGAAAAATAAAACTTTTACGCAAATTTACGAAATGTTTCAATGCCTACAGTACCAAGAAAAAAACCCGTAATGGAAAGCAATAATTATCCTTTGAATACGACAACTCGAATGCTAATTTGAAAACCTTGGCTTCAATTCAAGTGCGAAAGGATGGGATAATTCGGTACATTAACGACACTGAAATCAAATTATGTTGCTCAGTCAGTGAAAATATAAATTATCGGATACTCGTAGGAATGGCACGAAAGCCTTGGCGAGTATATGAGCGATATTTTGTTCTATATTTAATTGTTATCGAGTTTTCTATCACAATAAAAAATATTATTTTATTGTGATATTTTGTTTTTGTTGTTTGAATTACAAATTTTTATTTAGTTTCATTATTTAAAATCCATTTAATGTGTTCTATGAGTTTAAGCTTAATGTTAATTCACTTTAAAACCTTGTTTTAATACTTTAGCGTTGTTTTTTCAAAATACAAAATCGCGTTTGACAACATCTATAGAACTTAACATCAAAAATATTTAAATTTTATATCTTAATTTTTTAGCTAAAGTGAATAAGAAGGCTACTTTGCAAATTAAGGTGTGTTCAATTAGCAATTGGCGCCAATCGTTTATTTTTACTGTCACAGAATTCTGTAGCGATCAAATAATTTTGTATCTTAAACAAATTTGCTTATTTAAATAAATGTTAACTTTGATCACAATATTAATTTATTTGTTTTAAATTAAGTTAAAACAATTAAGTAGAAAACAAAACAAAACATCATCATCATCACTTGATAATGAATTTGGTAAATAGTTCGGCAGGTTTGATCTTAACTGTTGTTAGTTGTCTTTTAAAAATCACCGTTGCGCAACAGCGTTAAAAATTAATAAAGCTCGAAAAGTGTGGCAACTCTATAAGGTGTGAAAATTTTGACAAAATAAATGAAAATAGATGAAAACCTTAAAGGAAAATAAACTTAGAAACTATTTCACAGGGAAATCAATATTTGCTAATGGCAATCAATCGATAAAGTATCCAAATAGAAAATAATTTATTATTTCTAACGTTTTTATTCCATCAAAATGCAGCCTGCACTCTGCTCCCTGCAGCCTTAAAAGAATAGAAAGAAATTGCTGTTAAATAAATATTTATAAATTAACAATAGCATCCATGGATGCTGGGGATATTTATGACATGAATAACTAAATATCGGTTGGGATCAAAACGTCGGCAGCTTTGATTACAACACCCACCGAAAAAGTGTGATTATAAACTGTTTAGCGGTTGGAAAATTAAATAAATGAAATCTTAATTTTCCTGATAACAATTTTATATTTTCTTCGAAAGGTTCCTTTAATAAAACACACAAAAATATTTTTAATTAACAGCATCTGCATGAAGTTTTTTCGGCTGTGATCTTGCATTTGCCTTTATTTTGTCGTTACCATTCTTTTTTTTTGGAAATGATTTTATTTTTTAGTTGCTCATTTAATTTTTATTTCATTTGTTTTCAAAAGTAATTTATTTAGAAAAATAATTAGCAAATCTGTGCTTGAGCATTAGTAAATTCAAACTCAATAATTATAATTTTTTTAATTTACAGTGCAATCTCGATTTTCGCAATTAAATGCAAACCAATTCTCTCTCAAAAGCTGAATTTTTGCAATAACAGAACCAAAAATGTTGTTAAAACATTTTTGTATTGACTGTTTGAATTAATTCGTGCGGTTTTTTTTCAAAGTTTGAAGCTTTATTGTGGAAAATTGGTAAAATACATTTTATTCAAAGTATTGGCCGTCGCTGGCAACATACGGATTCCACGTCCGAAGAACCCGGGGTCTTTTGAGGCGATCCAAGAATTCACCCATTTTTTGCATTCCTCATAAGAAGTGAAGTGCTGCTCAGCCAGGCCATGAAGGAGCAATGTCTGGTGAATACGGCGGGTGGGGTAAGAATTCCCAATTCTGCCCTTCCAAGTATGTTTTGACCACCGAAGCAACATGTGGCCGAGCGTTGTCATGCTGAAGAATAATTTTGTCATGCCTTTCGTGGAAAATCGGCCGTTCTTTCTGCATTGCTTCTTTCAAACGCATCAATTGACGCCGATAGACATCCCCTGTGATCGTTTCATTCGGTTTTAACAGCTCCCAGTAGATCACACCAAGCTGGTCCCACCATATACACACCATCAGCTTCTTGCCATGAATATTTGGCTTTGCGGTCGATGTGGATGCGTGGCCAGGATATCCATATGATTTTTTGCGCTTGGGATTATCGTAATGAATCCACTTTTCATCGCCAGTGACAATGCGATGCAAAAAACATTTTCTTTTCTGCCGTGCGAGCAACAATTCGTATTTCAAAAATCGCCTCTCAACGTCTCTTGGCTTGAATTCGTATGGTACCCAATTTCTTTGCTTTGAAATCATTCCCATGGCTTTTAAACGTTTGGAAACTGTTGAATGGTCAACTCCCAATGCGTCTGCAAGTTCTTCTTGCGTTTGGCATGGATCTTCATCAAGTATGGCCTCCAATTCTGCATCTTCAAATTTTTTCGGCTGCCCGGGACGTTCTTCGTCTTCCAAGCCAAAATCACCACTTTTGTTTAGTTTATTATAATATTAATTATAATCTCTTTATATAAAAACTAAATAAATTTCATTTTAGATATTTGGGTGGCAGCGTTTTTAAATCAAACAATAATAATTAGTTAATCAATAAATACTGTTTTCAATTCCACCTGTTTACGTCTTTTCTGTCTCTTTGTTCGAAATCGCGAGCGCTTTCGATGTAAATACATCACCTTCAGGCAACGTTGCATCACGTCAGTATATCTGCTCCACGTATTTGAAACAAAATTTACGGATTACATCAAAATTCCTGGAAGTTCAAAGCAGCGATTGACCGAATGTAGACAGATAAGTAAGGCTATTATTGTTATTTCTTGTCCTAATTGGCTGGTGTGTAATCGAAAACGAGCGCTTTCGATGCGAATGCATCATTCAAGCCGCGTCAAGGTTTGTACTGGTGAGCCAGTGTTGGCGTTTAGGCAGTTCTCTTGTTAGGTTCGTATCTATTCAAGTAATCAGAATTTCAGCCATCTGGCAATTGTATGCAAAGTGAATTTATCGACACCTCCGTCTTCTATTATCATCTAGGTACGTGTGTCCGTAAAAACGACTTTTTGCCAAAATAAAATGTTTTCAAACCATTGTGCAATTGTTGAAAGATTTTCGGTTTATTTCTCAATTATATTTTAGGGTGTGGGCAAATATGAGGTTAGCAAGTAATTTGGCTTACAATAGACACTTTTTTAAAACAACTGAAGTTTTATTGGTACCAGTGTAAAGTAAAAACATCAGAATTATCATGCAAATGTCTACCTCTAACATGCCGGCAGCAGTCCGCTCTTTTCAGAATATTTTGAAACACATTTTAAATTAATGATTCACATATCTCTTTAATGCAGCTCCGAAATGCATCTACCAGAGCGTACGTTATATGAAGGTTATTGACGTAAGTGCAGTCTTTTAAATAGCATCAGCGGCCTTAAACCACAGGAACGAGTCGGCCGACTGACATGGCCAAATAGAATAATTATCCGAACGTTAAATAATTGAACTGTTTTGGAGGCTGTGTAGCTTCTAGTGCCGTCTTGGTGAATTCAAAGGTCACTGATATCAACATTGGACAGCTGTGGGCAAAAAACATTGGTTTTCAGGGTTTGGTAGCGCAGAGAATTCACGGTGACGGCATTTGCTTGCTTATTTTCGAAAAACTTGATAATGCTGCCTGGCTACAAATCGTACTATACGATTACTTTCTTTGGAAGTAATGGTTTTTCGGGACCGTTTCTGGGTAGTGTGAGCCCCATACGCGGTAATTTTGTTTGCTTACACAATAGCCTAATTGAAAGTAAACCTCATCAAAATCTTCCAAAAAGGTTAACATACCAAAAGATGGGTATTTCCCTTTTTTGGATGTAGACATTCAAATCAAACTTAAAGAAAAAGCAGAAAATTGCGAAAATAGAAGTCATTTTTCGTAAACGGTCGCGATGTAATTTTAAAAAGGACAATAGGTAGTCGCAAATACCGAGCATGCCTTCCATTTAATTTGAAATAATTAATTCGGCCAACTACATATTTATTTAAGTTTATACGTTTCTAGGAAAAAATATTATTTACAAGTTCTTGGAAAGATTTAGAAAAAAAAAACGAAAAAAAAAATAAAAGCATCACTATATCAATCATCAGTATTCTTTGCATCTATCAATCAATTCGTAAATATAATTAATAAAAATATGGGAAATACTCATAATCAATCGCCGATAAAAGAAGTCCGCACACAATCTTAAATAGTTTTTGTTCTCCTTATAAATTGTCACACATATATTTTGTTCCCGTTTTCTACAACTATTCGTAGCTAGCCCTCGGTTGGGTGGAGTGTCAGTATACAGGAGGATGCTATCCGAATAGTAAAAAATGTTATTTAATGGTGAGGCATTCGTGAGAGAGATCAAAAAACCGTCAATAAAGTGACGTAGAGTTACAGGGAGAGGGAGGATAAGTTATAGTGCAGCCAGCCGCTTCAGGCAAGAATGAGCTCATGTTTCTGAAACAATGGAAATATTTGTCATTTTGAAAAGCCATAAAATGCCCAAAAATAAACTTATATTTGGACCGTGTGCTATATACATACATAAACATACATATATATAAATAAATATATATATATATATATATATATATATATATATATATATATATATATATATATATATAGCGTGTGCTTCTATACAGGTATAGAACTTTAAGTTGATAAGATAATCCCGATGTTCATAAGCGAATTTTGTTTAACGATGAAACTCAGTTTCGCAAAAATGGATACGTTAATAAATAAAACTGTCGTCTTTGTAGTGATGATAATTGTCAAGTGTATCTTGAAAGAGCGTTACATCCAAAAAACTGACTGTTTAGTGAGCTGGTCAGAAGGTTACGGTCAATGGTGGCTGCTATTGAACCAGGATTACTGACTTTTCTGTGCATCAATTGAGCAGCCATGATGTGTGGTAGCTGTGGCTTCTACGAGATTGCGCAATAGGTTACGTTTAATACATTGAAGGAACCGCATTGGTAACCGCATAGTTTCACGTTTTGGATCCGTAAATATGCCGCTAGAATATTTTCTGTGAGGATATGTGAAGTCGCTAGTCTACGCCGATAAAACCGTAGTTTTAGTTGCTCCGTAGTAGTAGTTGCTCCGATATAATTGACAACTTGGAAGACAACAACCGATATTGTACCTCCAGATTAGACCACATTTATGCTGCCCGTGGCTGCCATATGCCAGGATTCATATTTAAATTATAAGGCCAGAAGATTATTGTTCGAATAAAGTTAATTTTATTTCCACTTAAAAAATTCTTTTTCTTCCATTTTAAGTTATATACCTCTATAAGAAACACCCTTTACGTGCCTACACATATATTTATTCTTTTAATTTCTTTTCACATTATTTATTGAATCATATACATTGACAACTGACTGACAGCACGCACCACTACTGTGTTAACAAATCAACAGAACACAAAAACAAAGTATTAATGGGTTAATGAAAACAATCTGAACTGAACACGATAATGGATTTTTTGTTAAACAAAAAGTATCAATTTTTTTTTTGTTTTTTTTTTCCAAAATTTATTAAACGTGTTACTGTGGGCAGTGAATTTAACATTTACATGTCGACAAATTGTTAAACGTTTTCATTTGTTTAATTGTGTTTCCAATTTTGTGTTTTGTTTGTGTGTTATTTATTTTAATTATTTTTTTGGTTTTATTTTTTAAATAATTGTTTTGTAGTTGCTTTCAATCATTTTTATTAATTACCGCTGTACTGTTAAACTAATCAAAATGTTAAAAAATTTTAAAATCTAGGAATTGAGAACAACACAGAGCATTAAACAAATTAAACGTGATTAGTTTATGTGATGTGAAGTTTAGCGACAGACAGTAAAAGGCAAAAGTGTGCATACGCTTTAGATTTTTGGTTTAAAAGTTTGAATGGAAACAAATTGAAACTAAGTATAATTTATAATATATAATTATTTTATATTTAAGCGCAATTAAATTAGTTTTTGATGCTGAGTTTTTGAAAAGCGTTATTATAAGGACAGACATCGTTTGAAATAGTTTTTATATTTTAGGGATTTTATAGCACAAAGGGCTTAAAACCCTTTTGTTGCTGTGTTATTAGCCAATATTTAAATTTTGATTTAAAAATTAATGTTTTAGATTTTCTTCTTTTGTAGCAAATTAGATTTGAATATGGCGAGGCAAATTTGAGGTTAGGAAGAAAATTGTCTTAAAACACGGACTTCTTTTCGACAACTTCACTTTTATTAACACCAGTGTAATTTAGAAATATGGAAAGTAAAAATCGGTTATGATGTGCAAATGTCTACTTTTAGCTCGTCGGCAGGCTTCCGTCTATTTTATAAAATTTTAACCAACAAAACTCTTTTCATCTCGTCAAGGCAGGGCCGAATTTCTTCTTTCAGAGCGTCAGTTGTTTGTATGTTGTTCACGTAAAGGCGATCTTTTATACAGCCAAAGAGATATTAATCCAAATGGGTTAAATTTCAAGAACGAGACCGCCAATTGGCATTAAATCGGTTCGTGACACTGTCTTGCTGAAGCCAAAAGTTACTGATCTCAACATTAGTCAACTGTTTGAATGGAAATGTTAACAAAAAAAACTAGAGTGATGATAATCCTCAAGTGTATGTTGAGATACCGGTATATCTAAACTAACTAGTGTAATTTATTAGCTTGTGGAATTATTGTTCCAAATGTTCCTTAAAAATACTGCTGCTGGTCAGAATCTTACAGTCAATAGTGACCGTTGCAGAACCATGATTTCTGACTTTTTAATTTCACATAAATGCTGTTTCGTTTTTATTTTGAAATCTATAATGCTGCTATATTTCTCGGAGCAAGCAGTGTCGACTCTGAGGATACAGTTATTACCAAAGGATTTTCAGCAGAATCTACAGAAAAATCTTTACTGTCTTCGTCATTATTATCATCTTCAGTGACATTTTTCAAAAATTTATTTAGTGTATTACTCGTAAAGAAGGAAAATTATCGGAAGACGTCCAAGTACTAGCTGGTGAACTCGAGGGCCGTAGCCCTGCGGGCAAATGGTTTCCATGGTATTAGTGTGTATCGTAAGCTACTGGTCGAACTTCCAGAGTCCTATGTCTCTTCCAGTATCGGGCTCCTGCTAGCCCAGGTGACTGGTGGCGTCTTTTACTCGTGAAGGCATATGTCAGATGGAGAAAAGTTCCATCCAGACTGCGTGCCTCTAGGGGCGTAATAAGTTTGACATCTGTACTTAGCCGTCCCCCCCGGGGGCACATTTATGGTCTTTACGGTACGTAACAGCTGTCTAGATCTGTGCAACTGGGGGAAAAAGGGAGCCCAGTCCCCTGAAGGCAGACAGGGAGTCAACTGGAAACTCCACTTTATTTCCACGGGGATCAGTGAGCCCCAGAGTTCATTATTTGTCTCTTTAGACATTTAATAGTTCTCTGGCTGATCATTGAGGTTGGCCCCTATATGGGAGAATCGTGGTGGTTGTGGTTTTGCGGCCCCATAACAGGTTTGTTTATTATGGTGGCCAGGATCATTTGCTGATAATGACACGCATGGTGAATGATCCAGTCCAGTGAGCATGCTTGACATGTGTTCTAGACAGGAGTTGGAAAGTCTCCAACTCTTTAGCAAGGTGTGATGATTTGCAGACCTGTACTGAAATCATTGAAGTTGCAACTAGGTGGTTCTGTTGCATAGAATTATGGCTTCGGCTATCTAGGACGCATGTATGACGTTCCAAATTATACAATAGTGGTTTGTCCACCATCTGATTAAGACTAACAGTCAGGCGCGGATGTAAAACAAATCACACTCTGTACTTAGCCGTGCCCCCCCCCCCCCGGGTGCACATTTATGGTCTTTATAGAACGCTCAACTATCTAGACCTGTGCAATTGGGGGAAAAAGGGAGTCTAGTCCCCTGAAGGCAGCAGGGGTCACTGATTCCACGGGAATCAGTAGCCCCAAGAGTTTCCGCTATTTGTCTCTGTAGGCTTTTAGCCGTTTCTCTGACTGATTATTGAGGTCGGCCCTTCGGAAGTATCGTGGTGGTTGTGGTTTCGCGGCCCCATAACAGACAGGTCAGTTTTATATGGTGGCCAGGTTCATTTCACCTTTAATAACACCTACCTGGTGGAATGTTCCTAGATCCAGTGAGCATGCTAGACATGTGTTCTGGAGAGGAGTTGGAAAGTCTCCAACTCTTCAGCAAGGAGTGGTGGTTTGCGGCCCTGCTCTGGAATAACTAAAGTTGCAACTAGGAAAGACCTGTTGCTAGCATTAGTCTTCGGCTTCCTAGGGCGTGAATGATGTTTGCTTTTCATTCCCAGTGGTTTGACCACCATCTGATTAAGGCTCGATAGCCACGTACAGATGTAAATCTTATCACGTAATGTACCTAGCCGTGTAAGCCATAATCAGATGCTGGATCACACGACTGTGGATGAAATGTAGCGTCATCCTCGCCCTTGAAGGCCTTCAGATACGTATATCCTAGTTGCAACTTCAAAAGCACGGAGTAGGCCGCAGCGTTCACTCCTTGCTGAAGAGTTGGAGACTATCGAAGTCCTGGTCCAGAACGCATGAAGCTGAATAAAATTTAGGTACACAACGGCTATCATACTCACTGGACCTGAACCATTCATTGTAAATGATCCGACCCACAAACTCAAACGAGGGCCTCGAAACACACAGCCACCACGATACTCCCGAAGGCCCTACCTCAATAATCATTCAGAGAACAGCTAAATGGCTAAAAAGACAAATAGATGAACTCTGGGGCTTTACTGATTCCCGTAGAAATATAGTGGATTGTCCAGTTGGCTCCTACAAGCCTTGAAGGGGACTGGGCTGCCTTTTACCCCCGTTGGCACATGTAATGACGGTGAGATTTCGTCAGAACATATCAATGTGCCCCCTAGGGAGGAAGAGTATAATTTCACGCCGCAATTAATTTATTGGCAACCGCATAGATTTACGTTTCAGATCTAAGAATTTACCGCCAAGATTGTGTGACAGTAGTCTACTTCGATAAGCCCAAAATGTTTTACCACACAGAGGATAACATTCGCCCCTTTATTACTAAAAAACGGCCACAAATATTTAAAAGAAATGATTGGAAATTGAAATTGCCGATAACACTAAGTCAAAAGTCATATCTTAGTTATAATGCCAGAAGACGACTATCTCTGGAATAAAGAAAATTCCATGTCATTTTATAAAACTCAACTTTATTTTATTCCATTTCCACAAGAGACATTCGTTATTATTAATTTACATTTCATCCCTTAAGAATCGAAAATTCAAAGTTAAAGTATTTTGCAGCAGTTGATGATTCAAACTACGGGCAGTTGAGCTGGAATAAATTTGAAGGGGGCTGTGATTTTGTTCTTTTTCACAACAAAATGCGTAAAAAATTTGGGTTTAATTATTCCATTCAAATAATGAATTGATTATAAAATAAGCGCAAAAGATGTTAAATCCTTTAATATGTGTGATTGCAGAGAATGGTAAATGAGCATTAAAGGGAAAATATTAATTATAATTTTTGAAAGTGGTTATAACGTTAGGAAAGCATATTGTTTGCTGCATTTATAACTTAGAAAAGGTATAAATGAAGAATTAAGGTACTCGCCGGCTCAAGAACTATTTGTTAATGTAAGTAAACTAATCGATTGGCCAATTTGTTATTGTTGAATTGCAGGTTTACACTTTAATACACATTTGTGTTGCAAAGTTGTTTTGTTGCCTGCATCAAATCAAACTTAAGAAAATGCCTTAGTTTTGTTATTGTAGTTGTAAGCATAAGGAACACAAAAACTTGTTCTCAAACATATACAAATAATATTAGCATCTTCGTTATTAAGACCATCATCGTGATCATCATCATTATTATCATCATCATCGTTATCTTAAGAATACTGTTGTACTTTTAAACCCGTAACCAATTTCTAAAGTTATTGACTATGAAAGAATATTTGCAAGCAAAAGTTATTTTATTTTCCTTTTTTTGTACTTCTTTTTCGTAATTTTTGTCTGTTGCTTATGTTGACTCATCGGTGGCGGTCAACATAAAATATTTCGGCATCCTTTGATCAACTCATATTATAAAATACCATGGTCACGCCTTAAAGGCATTAAACGAGATGGCGCTCAAGCTCCGCTCCACGTTAAAAATTCCACTAATAAAATTCAAAAGGCCCAGAATCAAAAATGCACTAAATTGGACTGAAGAGCAGCAGAAGGAAAAGAAAAGGAAACTAAAGAAGAATGCCATGTTAAGTAAAAGGTTCTGCTGTCTAATGATTAGTTTGCTGTTGGTTGCTGGTTGTTGGTTGTTGGTAAAAAATTCAGTGGCTTTTAAATAATCGTTACATTCTAATATGCGCAATTTTGGCATAAAAAAGTTTTTTTTTAATAATTTATTGGCTGAATTCTATTTTACTTTAGAATCTAAAGAGAGAAAGGTATTGGAAAAAAATAAAATTTAAAAAAAAGATGAACTTTTTATACGAGGGTAAGCTATTACATAACATTCTAAAAAGTATTAATAATTAAAAGAAAAACAGATTTTTATTCTTAAATGTCCACCTAAATGCACAAAGGAAAAATATTACAAATGGATTTTTGGCTGCCATCACACTCTTTCAAATGACAGGCCTAATATCTTTTGCAGTTAAAGCTATTTAGCACAAAGTTCTTGAAACATTTGCATCCTTGACTTTCCAGTTCTATGCTCAACTTTGGAATTAAGCGATGTCTATTATAAAATTTTGAGGCCACAGGCTCATATTACGTCCCAAGAGCTTTAGTTTTATAAACTGCATTGCTCGGTTGTAACAGTTTTACGATTTGCATTGCTGGAGCATTTAATTTCGCTAAAACGTAGTTTCGCGCTACCGCTCATGGTATGTGTATGATATGCGATAGGATTAACGTCAGCTGCAAGACCCTAATCTGATGGTGGTCTCAACCGGGTGTAGGAAAAAGCATTCACCCACGCACTTAGACGAATATTAACTAGGTGCATGTAAGCAGGATAGCAGGGCCCCCCCCACCTTGCAGAAGAGTTGTAATCTATCCAATACCTATTCATGTTGCATACGCCAGCTAGGCTTTGGATGTTAACTTTTTTTATTAACATCTCTTCGAAACTTTCTTCCAAAACCGTAGAAACCACAGCCGCCATGTTGCTCCCCGAGGAGCCTCACCAATAACGAGAACAAGGCCGAAGCCCTGCGGGCAACTGGTTCCCATGATACCAGTGTGTGTTTAAAAATTCTGTGGACGGACTTCAAAAGTTCTATGTCTCTTCCAGTTTCGGACTCCTGCTAGCGCAAGGGACTAAAGCCGCTCTTACCCCCGCAGCCATATGTCTAGATTTGGAAGAGATCCATCAAGACTGCCTGTCCCCGGGGTGAGGTATGAGTATGATGTGGTAAGATGTGTTCTGTGTTGAAAGTCTAGTTCTGGGGGGTATAAGGCTTATTGGAATTTATTAGCCCATCATCCAAGAGCATACTCCACAGTGTGAACAGCTAGTAACTCGATATTCAGTTCAGCCCTTCCTGGTAGGTTTTCTTTCTACACAGCTGAGGGGCAACGAGAACTATTAAAATTAATGTTAAGAAAAGCCACTATAGATGCAAGAGAGTCTGATGAGTACACAACGATCATGTAACGGGTTACCAAATTTGAAGTTAGGAAATAAGTAGCCTTCAACACACACTGTCTTTGAGAACTTCAGTTTTATTGATACCACCGTTAGCTGGATACATGAATTAATAATGAAATATTTTTTCGCTTTATAGCTTTTTTTTAAACTTAATTTTTATTAAAATAGAATTCCAGCTCTTTGTCTTCCAAAATGTAGCCATCTTCACGAACACATTACCCTGGATCGGATGAAATGCAAGCTAAAGATGACTGGAGATTAATTGATCTTTTAAAATTTTGCATACTTTTGATGTTCCAAATAATTGTTCATGGTCTTTTTAATACGCTACTTATTGCGAAGATCTAGTGCGACTCATAATACTTTCGGCAAGGAGTAGCGTTAATTTCAACGATCCTTTACCAAAATTTTGATACGGACCAATGCATTGTTGGAAGCGTTAGAGACGACATTGGCAATACGGGCTTTACGTGCTATATCTTCAGAGGCCCATACAAAATTGACGATTTTTAGACAGAAAGCTCGAAGTTTAACATTGCCACGATGAGTAGGTATGCTAATATCCAGCTTGAACGAAAAATAGGTGTTGGGAAAATATCCATTTGTAACACATAGACAGACTTCCCCTTTTTTTTACAAAATTTTTCAGCACGTTTTTCAACAAAGCTTCGCTTATCTTGTCAGTCTAGTGCCAAAATTTCTATTTCAAAGCGTCAGTTGTTTATGGATCATTCACGTATAACTGCTCTTTCCATACCCGTAAAGAAAATAATCCAGCGGGGTTAGATCACAAGAATGAGAGACAACGCCAAATCGATAAATTACTCGGTCGCGAAATATTTCCTGCAATAATTAAGTTGTTTGGGTGGCTATGTGGCTTGTGGCGTCGTCTTGCTAAAGCCATCAGTCGCTGATGACTACATTAGGCTTTTCTGGCTACAAAAAATTCATTATCATGGTTTGTTAGTGCAGAAAATAAACGCTGACGATGTTTCCTTGCTTATTTTCGAAAAAAATACGGGCTTATAATGCCGCCAGACCACAAACCGTGCCATGCGGTCACTTTTTTTTTGGATGTAATGGTTTTTCTAGAACTTATTGTGGATTTTGTGAGCCCCATGTGCCGGGATTTTATTCTCTTTTTTAATAACCGCCTAAAAGAAAATGAGTCTCAACATTAAAAATAGTTTAGTTGAGAAGTGTGTTGTTTTCGTTCAGTTTTTCAAACAGCCAATTCAAACACGTTCGACGGTTGGCCGGCTTTAATTCATGCACGAGTTGAACGTTATAAGCGTAACGATGAAGATGTTTGTGCAAAATACCTCTAGTGACGCCTAATTGTTGCAAATATCCACGAGTTGATGCCCCAGTCATGTTCTCAACACTTTTCTGACAGGTTATAAGCGGCTTTGTTTGGATTAGTACGGCCACAGCATATTGTTTTTATCTTCTGTCAGCAACAGTAACATGATCATCGGTTTCAGAAGGACCCTGATTACAAGTAAATGCTGGTCGAATTTTGCAAGATGATACGGTAACCTTTTAAACAGTTTGATGATAATTTTACACAATTATAATTTTTTTGCTTCAGAGTGTAACATTCCATGCTTAAAACTTCTCCAGAAGAACTGTAGCTCAATTCAAAGAATTGCAGCTCAATGCATGACATTTAATCATTTGACAAGCAGTTTACTTTTTACACTTTGGTTTGAGTAAAATGGTACCACAAGCCACACAGCCACCGAAACCATTCATTTACTGTATGAGAAATTTTCCGGTTGGATAATTTCTCGATTTGGCGAAGTATATTGGTGGCGCATTGTTATCATTCAGCGTTACTCGGTTAATATTCTCTGGGGCTATTTGAAAGACTGGGTTTACATAAACAATCCACAAACAACTGATGCCGGGAAAGATGAAAGTCGGCACTGCATTGGCGAGAGAAGCGAAACTTTGTGGCAAAATTTGCTTTAAAAATTTTATAAAAAGAGAAGATGCCTGCTAGAGGTGACCACATACCCAACATTATTTATATTCGTTATTAATTTCCATATTTCCTCTTTGCACTGGTGTATACAGGACATAATTTGTCAAAAGAGGTGTTTGTTTTAAGCCAGTATGTTTCCAAACCTCAAATTAACCCAGCCGTTATAAATAGCCACACAAAAGAAGTAAATAAAAAAAGGAAGGAAACAGAGATCTTACGGAGGCGGTGAAGTGATATCCCATCATAACAGGTTTAGTAGGACGATCTCTAGAAAAGTTCTATATAATTAGAGAGAAGTCATAAGCTCTTCCATCAGCAGATACACGAGTACTTTCACCGAAATGGCGAACTGTAAAATTCAGCCTATTCAGCCACAATAGGCTTGCTGAAGCTGTGATATATTAAAACCTTTAAAAGAATTTTTTTAATATAAAAAATATCGCCCCTAAATAATTTTTAAATTTTGTGATTATTTGTGATCAGATTTAAACATTAAAACATTTTTCCTCTGCGGAATCTGTATAAAATAAAATAAAACAATAAATATTTAGTTGCTCTACATGTAGCTGAATTTTTGTTGTTGTTGTTCTGTCATCACCTTTAATGTAAACAATGCTGCTTTAAACTATTGCCAACAACAAACTATAAAATACGCATTAATTTTTTCATTGTCATCTAAGAGGGGAACAAACACACAAAACACTCTTAATTCTAATCACAACAATTAAATCTCACCCCTAAAAGGTGATGATGATGATAATAGACAAATATTTGTTTGCTGTTTGTGTTGCCTTGGAAAACTACAAGACTTTTATGATGTTGCGGCTGTCAATAGAAAGTGAGGACAAGTAATAAACTCATAATCACTTCACACTTGGTGACTTTACAAAAAGAAACCGAAATTTAAAATAAACAAAAATGAAATTTAATTGATGAGAGCGGAATCGAGACACATCTGTTCTTTATGATTTGACACTGACAATCAGAGAACTGTTATTTTTTTTTTTTGATGTGAAACGGCTAATCGAATATAAATTTGATTGAATTTTCCTCCATGATAAAGAATCGAAACAATAGAGTTACAATTAGTTGGTACAAAAAACTATTAGCAAAATAATTATTTTTTAATTCGATTTGGTACTTTTTGGTATTTTTGTTTCAAAAAGCAACCAACCCCCTTGAGTCACATAGCACATATGGCTGCCATAAATGTTTTAAAATTTAAATATTTTAACAAAATTCTTCTTCTTTTAATCCCATTTGTTGCGGATGCTTAGAAACGTTTGTAATTTTGAAAATGCCAAAACACTTGTAATTTTATTTTGCATTCTTTGCAGGGCTGTTTTTCCTACTCTTTTTAAGGCCATAAAAAATTTTCGCACTTTAAAATTGTGTTTTTTGTCGTCAGAGAAAGCAATAAATGTTGTTAGTGCCTACTTTACGTTAACTGAATTTGAGACACAAGTTATTTTATTATTTGCTTTAAAAATTTCTTAAATGGCCGTGAAGGGTGGATTTTTGTTTTAATTCAGGCACCTGCTTGGCCACAACGAAATGAGGGCGTTGACAAAGTCACGGCAAATTTAATAAAATTTTAGAAACTTCTAAATAAATGAATAATTTTGAGTGCAAAATATTAAAAAAATTAAACGTAAAAAATACTCTTGGAATGTATAAATTGTGTCCGTATTACGATTTCAAAAGCTAGACAATACAGTCAAACTTTCATGTCTATGGAAACACCCTTAACTTTAATAATTAATGCTTTAGTACCCATAGTACTTCACAGTTTTTGTAAGTCTCAAATATCTGCCCTTAAAGGCTTAAAAAATTTCTCGTCTCTTTGGGAACAGTCGTTAATTTTTAGCTGCTTTCATTCTGGACTGCAGAGTCAATAATAGTAAAGTTTCTGGGAAAAGTGTTTCCATATGTTTAGCTATTTCGATTTCGGCAATAGGGATCTGTGATAAACGTATAAATATTAAAGCGGTTTTATTAGGATTACATTTGTACTCTGTGACTACGCTGCTCACCAAATGATTAATTAATTTAATTAAAAGAAATAATCAAGGATGGTCCAAATGTTAATTGTAACTAAAACAACACGCTTACAGAGAATTCTGATAATATTTGCCATTATGATAAAAGGATCTGTGGCAATAATGTGTGTAATAAAATATCGGCTTCGATGGCATTCCTCTACCAACGGACAGTATTTTCAATGACTCTAACACAATTGACATTGAATTTATCAAGCAAAAGAGCCATCATTTCGTTTGCTGTGTGGCAAGTGATACCAGGTGCATATTCTTAATTTTTGGCCACAAGAAGTTCATAAACCTTCTCACCTTGACATGTGGCTGCCGAGGATAAAAGGCTGCCCTATTCACCTAGGCAATCAGTAGTCTGAAACTGAAAGAAAGGACCTTCGAAGTCCGTTTGGTAACTTACTAACCGGTAGCAAACACGGCTACAATTTTGTGTCGGTTTTGGTGACCCTCTTCGAGGAGTAACGTGGTGGCTGTGATTTGATGTAAAACTGCGAGAAGGTGTGGCTTTTTCTTATCCGCTGTGATGACGTGATAAGATTTACATCTGCACCTGGCCGTAAGCCCAAATCAGATGGTGGATCACTACCACTGTGGATAAATGTAGCGTCATCCTCGCCCTAGAAGGCCTTTGGATACGTTTATCCACCGGTCACTCCTAGTTGTAACTTCAAAAGTCCGAAGCAGGCCGCAGCCTTCACTTCTTGCTGAAGAATTGGACACTATCCAACTCCTGGTCCAGAACGCATGAAGCTTAATATAATTAAGAACACGACGGCATTCATACTCACTGGAACTGGACCATTCCTGGGCCATTTATTGTATTCATTGTGAATGATCCGACCCACAAACTGAAACGAGGGCCTCGAAACACACAGCCACCACGATACTCCCGAAGGGCTTGCCTCAATAATCAATCAGAGAACAGCTAAATGGCTAAAAAGACAAAAAGGGGAACTCTGGGAATTTACTGATTCCCGTGGAAATATAGTTGATTGTCCAGTTGGCTCCTGCTAGCCTTGAAGGGGACTGGGCTCCCTTTTACCCCCGCAAGACAAAATTCTAGATGGTTGTGTGATCCATAAAGACTTATAATGTGCCCCCGGGGGGTATCCGCTGTGATATTGGATTCTCCGAAAATGTTGTTATTGCGAGGTGACAGAGTTTAGATAGTCTGCGGACCTTAAGCAAGAAGTGGGACTCGGCGCTGCTTGCTGTGCCTGCTGAAATTGTCACTCGTGGACGTTGATAGACTCATTTTATCACCCAGTGGTATGACTCTTATCAGGTTATAGTTATATAGCCAGGTAATGAGGTAAATATGTATCACTATAATGAACAGCATTCACGGTAACTCTTGGCTCATCTGATTTTCGAAAAGGTAATGACCGCTAAGGTCACTTTCGAATAGCCTTCCATAACAATAAAAAATATTGAGTAAATTCTCTGAAAACAATTAAGATTGTACGTTTTGGATAAATCACCCAACGTTCTAATCAGTTTTATAACGAAATTTTATTGAAGTCAGACGAAATATGAAAATTTAATAAAATTTAATAAATCGCACCAAACAGTCACTCTTTATGGATGCCCCACACGTGAGTTCTTAGTTTTTTTTATTTTAAAGACAAGTAGCACTTCAGGCAACAATGTCTATTTAGTCAAGTACCGTGCTACATTCTTTAGGAAAGAGATAGACAAGAGAGGCGACAGGTGGTGAAAGTAGAAGAATAGTTGCGGAAATTAACTGTCGTATAAGACAGCACAGCGACCACTGACTATGCCTTTATCACTGAGCAGCCTCACCAACAGTCAATTTTTGTTTTTGTAGTGAAAAAAGCCAAGGTCTTTGCTGGGAATCGAACCCACAATCCCCAGTCTTATAAGCTATTACAATACCTACTAGCCTACAGGGGTACCTAATTGTCCAAATGTGGCAACTCTACTTGTTAATGCATTTGATTTTCTTTGTAATGTCACCATTTCCTGCTATCTGTTCGACGAACCATTCGGCGTATGGATGCTTAAAATAGTTAGTGGATTGCAGCTGTGGAGTAAATTGAACCTTGTAATCATGTAAATTCAAATCTTTATTCAAAATTGGAATCGCTATTGGCTCTGAAAAACTTGCAACTTACAAGGCAACCTCAATGTATTTAAATTAATTAAGTTCAGCTGTACCCTATAGATCAGCTATTGAAAGTGCCAAGTTGGTTTCTAAGAAAAAGAAAATAACTTTTGTAATCTTTCAGCCATTGTGTCATAGATTTTGAACTGCGTAAAAGAGCTTACAACCTCAACTAAGCACAAAAACAGTTGACACTTTATTCCACTAAATGTCGGCATCTTTAAAATGTTTCTATGTTATCAAATTTCAAGAAATTAATAGCGCTGAAAATTTCTCATTAGCCCACATAACAGCAATTGCAACGAATAATATCTGCTGTAGTAGAGAAACAAATTTAAATGATCATTATTTTTATACTGACAACAATTATAGCGATAAAGTTTCCTAATGCTACAAAATGTTTATAATTGAATTAGCGAAATAAAAATGGGGGGAAAAAAAGATAATCATGCGGCGAAATATAATTGCAGAGCAACTGCTTAATGCGAAGGCAGTGCTAATTTTGGCGGAAAATTTAACGTGACGTTGTTACCTTGCTCTCTATTGCAAGCAAGCGGTCTTTAGTCATTTATTAAGAGCTTTGATTCCAAACAGTCCAACCAGCCTACGCACTGCACTGCAAAGTTATTTCGTTGCGAATTAAACACCGATCATCGGTCTAAATACGAAAAACAAAAAATGTAATGATAATTTTAAAAGTGAGCATAATAATTGGTGACTACGGTCACCAATACATTGGGAAGCCAGCGACTTAATATGTGTTACAATAACGAATGTTTGCTAGACATTGACGATTGACTGTTTCTTGTGTTGGCTGCATATGTGTGTGCGCCCTGGCCTGTTTTTATCGTTTTCGTTTGGGTTTTGGCGTTGTTGGGTGTTGTGTTTAGCTGCTAATTTTCGTTTGTTGCTGTTTTTTTTTTCTGTTTATTTGTTTTTCCTCTCTACTATTTCGCGGTATTTTTACGCTGTTTGCATTTATTAATTAGCTGACATGACCATTAATTTAAATCAATGATTAAACTACAGCGGAAAAGCTAAAAAAACCTAAAGAAAAATCAAAAAGACAGACAGCAACGTCTCTATATATCTGTGCAATGATTATATTGCCTGTTGGCAATTAACATTGTGTTTTTGGGAGTGTTGTTGTTGTTGTTTTAGTTTTTGAGATTTTAACAAACGATGCATACGAGGGAAACTAGAATTTTAAAATTTTTGGCTTCAAAAGCCAAATTGCCTGCATAAAGAGAAACAATGTATTGCGAATCATCAATTTGGATTTAAGAGCCGATGCAAATAACAATTCGCAAAATTTGAGGTTAGGAATTACCTTAAATTTCATACTTTTTTTGACAACTGCAGTTTTGTTGACACCAGTGTAAAGTAGAAATATGGCATCGAAAAATGGTTTCTATGTCCGCCACTTGTCCACTTCCAGCACGTCATCAGATGCATACTAGCAACAAAGCTTCGTTTGTCTCTTCAATTCAGCGCTGAATTTTATCTTTCAGCGTTTTAAATGGCACCAGGAAAAATAATTCTGCGGCGTTAATTTACAGTTTTTTTTTCGTTTGGACCAGCACTTATGCAATGAGCCCTACTCATGCAATGCATTGTACCAGAACTGGAAAATTAGGTTATGGGGAGGAGAAAAGAGGCTGTAGTGTTTGTGGACATTCGATTTGAATTTCCCCACATTGAAAGTGACAAGAAAGACCTCTGGAGGAAGTTTATTTCACATACGAACTGTTCCGCTAAAAACTAAATGCGTAGTGCCATACGAACGAGGCGTCCCATTGACATTGCCAAATCGGGATACCACGCACTCGGGAAATTTTTCATGCAATAACTAAATTGTTTGAGTCGCTGTGTGGTTTACGGCGCAATCTTGCAAAGGTTAGTTACGTCAACATTAGCCACTTGCGGTCACAAAACAACTTGTTAACATGGTTTGGTTACGGTTTTTTCGTTTTTCGCAAAAATACGGGTAAATGATGACGTCGTAATGATTTTTTGCGGACTATTTATGGATTTTGTAATCCCCACAAGCCACAATTTCGTTTGTCTAACTGAAAAGGAACATCCTCACTAAACACGATTTTTTTGAAAAAATGCGTTGTTGCCTTACTGTTTCAACTTTCTCAAACAGTCAATTTACAAACATTCAATGCAAACAATGTTCGGTCGGCTTTAATTCTTAAATGAGTTAAACTTTAGAAGCTTGAAGGTGAAGATCTTAAAGCAAAATAACTCCACGCAAAGTAACTCCAGTGATGCCCAATTGTTATGAGCACCGACGAGTAGATGTTACAGGGTCATACTCAACACTTTGCCGTATAGTGGCATCACCACGGCCATTACAAGCATATTGTTTTGGTCTATCTTCAGCACCAATACCATGAGCCTAAAAATAAAAAAATGTAATTAAACGTTACGGTCTCTGAAGAAGCCTAAGTATGACGAAAAGTTCGTGGCATTTTACGGAGTGATACATTGAAATTTTCACCATATGCAGAGTAAATTTCCACAATTTAAATATTTTCTTCAATAGAGTGGCATTTCATGCTTAAAACTTACAATTACGTATAACGGTCTCAGAAGAATCCTAAGTATATAGAAAAGCTCGTGGCATTTTACGGAGTAACAGTGAAATTTTTACCATTTGCACAGTAAATTTCCACAGTTAAAATATTTTTCTTAATAGAATGCTTAAAATTTCCAAACTTTTTCCAAATACATGTCAAATGATGAGGGCTCATTTTTTAATGATTTGACAGATAATTATTTTCTAACCTCAAATATGCGCACCATTTAGTTTCTTTTAAACAACATTTCGTAGAACCATAAAATATAACTGACTTCTCTCTTCTAAAAACGACAACAATATATAAAACACATGCTGAAATGCCATTATGTGCTCAAAAGCCCTATATCGATGTTGTAATCAACATTAGTGATAATCAGTAGGAAACTGAATTCCCAAAGGTGGCCAATTTGTCCCGATTATTTAAAAAATGGGCAATGATCTCCATAACAGCATCTGTGTACTACAGTTTAAAAAAAAAACCATTGACTTCATTAAAATTTGGTTTTAATTTTAATTATTGCATTTTTTAAATTTTTAACTCTTTTACAAAAAGTGATATTCTTTTTTTTCTGCAAATTTTTCTAACAACCCTCCTGCATACATTTTAAGAGTGATTTCTTCACTATTAATTTGTAATTGCTGCTGTTAATTAAATTTTTTTCCTTAATATTTCTATAAAAATTATGAAATATTTCCAAAAAAAAAAAAAGGAAAATCAAGTAAACAAAACGAAAAACAAGTAAATGTTATCGTGATTTAATATTCCTTTTTAATATTCTACGAAAAACTCACATTAAACCATTTTATTTATTTAGCAAAAATGAAAAATAAAAACAACAAATACTAAAACGTTTTGATAGATATTTTATAGCAGCAAATAATAATTAATTAAATTCATTAGGCGGTTGTTGCTGTCGGTCAGTAATAGTGGGTTAATATCAGCATCATTTAATTTTGTTATACGAGTGCATGATGTGAAGTAGACCGACGACTACTCACACAGTGTGATTTCATTTTAAATACATTTCAGTTTCAGGGTGGCATTTTGTTGTTGTACACTTGTTTTATATTTTGCTTTTTATTTGATTTATATTATTTTAGTTAAGAGATTTATTAAAAAATATTGTCTCGTATTTAATTAAATTGAAATTCATTGCCTTGTAATTTTTTTAAAATGTCTATCGGTAACCCCGCACTAAATATTCATTCATTAGCAGCTGCTTGCGTTTGAACGTTTTAGTAGAATTTCGCTTAGTTTTTTCTTTTAATTTTATGGCATTTTCTATAGTTGCGTATACCCTACAAATATATAAAGGCCCAACTATATTATGCATATGCTGGCTTAAGCCAACTTAAGCAACTGTGCAAATACCTAAACTATAATGTAATTATCAAAACTATTCGTCAAGTTTCGTCAAATGTCATTTGCTTAAGCAAAGTACGAAACTGATCGTACATTTCGTACGGAAACAGCTGATTTTCCATTGTGCATTGTGTTGTAGATACATTAGTAACCAAATTCCAATGGAGAACGAAAGCGAAAAATTATTTTATCTGAATTTAATAGAAAACGTACTGCGAACGTACATTTTGTATCGAGCCTCCTATCGACTCAAATTTAACGAATAGATTCTTAATTGCAGTTTCAGAAGGACGATTATGTTGTACGAAAATATCACAATTTTCATAATGGATTTTAATTATTTTAATGCGATTTCCGTGCGAAATTAACATCTACTATCTAAACTATCATGTTGTTGGTGTTGCCCCCTATTTAAAAACCCATTATAACTGAGAATTTTTTTATTCTTTGCAAGAAATCGATGGAAACTAGTCAGTCATGTCTGAATGATTTACAAACATAACGCTCTAGTTCCCTTGAGGAGAGTTAAATTAAAATTTTTTATTTTTCACTTTTTGCAAGCAGTCGAGGTACAGTAGTCATATGCATCTACAACGAATTACGTCAAAAAACTATATGTCAAAATTATAATAAAAACAACAATTTACTATACGAAATAGAGAGAATTCCTAAACAATCGTAATCTCACGAAAAGAAAATAAAATACTTCACAAAAAGAATTAAAAGAATTTTTCCAGAAACGCGACTTTATTGAGAATCGAATTTTTTTCTAAAAAATTTTTTCCTCCAAAATTTTCAACTCAAAAAATTAAAAAAAAATCTACTAAAAATTAAATTTTCATTTAACGATAGAAACGCAAAGAACACTCGAGAAAACACAAAAAAAAATTATAATTAAACAGCCGAGAGTTAAAATTTTCTCAAAATTATAAAAAAAATGTACTAAAAATTAAATTCTCACTTAAAAATAGAAAACATGAAGAACACTCGAGAAAACACAAAAAAAATTATAATTAAAAAATTAAATTATAATTTTGTAACTAATTTTCAATATTTCAATATTTAAAACTTCTTGCTAAAATTCTATCGAAAATTCAAAATCATTATCGCGTTTTTCGAAGAAACCGAAATTTCTATCAAATACCAAATATTTTCAATTTATTTGGAAATTCAAAATAAAATTACAAATTCCGCAAAATTTCAAAATTTAAGGAAAGTCTGAAGAAATGCAAAAAAATATATTATCGAAAAAGGAAATTTAAAAAAAAATATAAAATAAAATATCTAATAGTTATAGTTTTTTGACCTTTTTAATATTTTTTAGTCGTTAATTAGAAAGCACTAGGTCAATTTTAATAAAAAATTTTTTAAAAAACATTTATTTTTTGGCCAACCAACGGTGTGGCGATATATCGAAAAAATAATAAAAAATAAATGTTTTTTAAAAAATTTTTTATTAAAATTGACCTAGTGCTTTCTAATTAACTACTAAAAAATAAAATATCACTAAGAAAAGAATTAGTTGCAAAAATTCAACACAAAACTAAATTTCACCAAAAAGGAAAAGCGCCAATTTATCAAAAATAAAAAAAGTTAATTTCACTTTATCACTTCACCATTAGAATTTTTATTAAAAAAATTTTTAATTAAAAACGATTTGATTTCTAGAAATAACAATTTTAGTAAATAAGTTCGTAATCAGCAAAAAAAATAAAATTTAACAGAATAAATAAAACTCAAAATTTATTAAAAATAATAATTTACAAAAAAGTAAACAGAAAATTTATGAAAAAGAAATGCATTTTTAAACAAAAAAATCCAAAAAATCGATAACAATAATTCTTAAAATTAAACTAAACTGATGACTACAGTCGGTGGTGCGGACTGTAGTTTTCTTTCCTTAGTGATTTTAGTGATTTCGCTCTTAACAGCAATTTTGCTTTAAATAGAAATTTTCAGACAATAAAAAATTAAATGCAAATTTATGTAAAAATCAATAGGAAAAATTAACTTCAGTAAATTTAGTATTTTAAATAAATTCAAATGTTAATTAAGATATTTTATGGCTTTTTTTTCTAATTAATAATAATTAAGTCATCTCAGATAGACAAACAGTCACGGAATTAGCAGCAGTTGTAATAAAAGCAGTAACATCAGCATCACTGGCTACTGTATTAAAATAAGACGCTTAGAGATTTGAAAAAATAAAAGTCAACGTTTGGAGAAGTTTCACTAAATAATTAATTAAATTTGTTTTTAGCGATTATTTATCTATTTTTGTTTTTTTTTACTAATATTTGCGGGCACGATGAGCGGCAATAGCAGGCTGTTTAAATGGTAAATTCGTTTTGTTGTTGTACATTATTTGAAACTCTTCAAACATGTGATACTTTAATGATTTTCGAACTGTGTTTCGGTTGAAATATACTTACAGGCCTACATGCATCACAATACACACCTGCTCACGGCCATAGTGAAGAAAACACGTAATAGCAAGTCGAAGGCGTTAGTCAGCCGGTACAGAAAGAACGCCAACAGACAAATTCTGTTTACTAACGAAAAAATCTTTAAATCAAAATAATTCAATAAACAGAACGATCGTTTACATGCTCAGAGAAAAATCCCAGCTCAAAGGGCTTCAAAGCAGCCACCATCCCGAGTAATGCTATGATGGCGCTAAAAACCTGCATTTTTGCTCGAAAGAAATATCTTAATCAACCAAAATATTCCAATCGACTTCCCTGTCAGAAGAATGGTACAACTCCTTACATCATTTCAGAGAAAGTGAGGTGGTGGCTCTAGATATCTCCTAGGTGTTTGATAGAGTCTGGCATGATACATTTATAGCAAAACTTGTTGCTTTTCGTGTCGGTGATAATTTTCTAGATTTATATCGAGTTTTCTCACGGTTCATATACGGATTGTTATAGATGGGATTTTATCCAACGATTTCAAAATTAATTCAGGCGTACAGCATGGCTTCATTCTTTCTCCTACTCTATTTCTTATTTTTATAATTGGCCTTCTTTGTCAAACTTTCAACGCTATATATACTCTTTCGCAGATGACAGCAACATTTGTCATTCGTATTCATTCGGTAATAAACCGAACCAGTTAGAGGTGGGATGCAAAAGGCAAAACATGAATGATGCGCTCAGTCACGATCTCAAAATAATCTCCGAATGGGGTTGTGTGAATAGAGTCGATTTAAATAGCCGTAATTGCATGCCTACGCGTAGATGTGTGTTCGGAGATAATGCTGCGTCTCTCTTACGTAGGTGATATTGGTATTAAGGAATCGAAAGCTCTTGACATTCTAGGCATGAAAATACAGTGTGATGTTCGATGAACTAAGCACATTTTTCAGGTGTCTACTAAAGCTGTTAAGTAGAAGGAAGGTTTTATAAAACGCTGTAAAAGATACTCTACTCCACCCGATCTTCGTACTGTTTATACCAACTATATCCGTCCAACAATGGAAAACAACTTCCATATATGGGCCGTTGCTCCAAAGTCTATTTTGGTGTTGCTTGACCGCGTACAAGAGTGTTCTTCTTTTGAGAGGCTCATATGGTATAGTAAGATATCCAACTCTATTGATTCTCTAGATCATCGTTGCAATGTGGGTTGCATAGCATTTTTGTATTGTTACAACAATTGTAACGAATTTAGGGAATTTTTTCGCTAAATTCGCCCGTTTTTGCGTTTGACTCAATTTTCGTTGAGAGCACATCCATTTGTGGTCGATTGGCGAGGGAATCACAGTATACATTGCAGGGAGAATTCGATTTTTAGCAAAACAGTAGGTGCCCCTGTAGGCTAGTAGGTAGTGTACTATCTTATAAGACTGTGAGTTGTGGGTTCGATTCCCAACAAAGTCCTTGGTTTTTTCACTACAAAAATAAAAATTTTATTGTCGGTGGAGCTGCTCAGTGAAGAAGACATGGTCACTGGTCACTGTGCTGTCTCTACACTACTGTTAATTTCCGTAACTATCCTTCTAGTTTTACCACCTGTCTCATCTCTTCTCTATCCCTTTCCTAAATAATGTAGCATAGTACTTGACTAAATAGGCATTGTTGCCAGAAGTGCTACTTCTCTTTAAAAAAAAGTGCTCTAATGAAATTAGCTTTTTCCCGTAACCCGTAACACTTTTTTGCATTAAACAAGCTTTTCGTTAAGGGCCCCATCCATTCGTGGTTGATTGGCCGGTGGATCCTGCTACGCATTACAAGGAAAATTCGTTTTTTAGCAGAACAGTCTGTATGAGGAATAAACTTCCTCTAGAGGTCTATCTTGTCACTTTCGATGTAGGAAAGTTTAAATTGAATGCCCGCAAACACTACTATCTCTCTCCTATAACCTAATTTCTTGGATCTGGCATAATACGTTGCATTATAAAGCCATTGTAAAGCCTCTTAATCAATCAACATTCACCAACAGCCATGGACTTTCCCGCAAGACTCTACTCAAAAACAACGATCCGCAATTTATATCAACGGATGATTCCACAGCTGGTAGTCCAGACAACATAAGTTTTGATTCGTAATAAAGGACATGTATTAGTTTATTCGACACTTAACCATAGAGATGAAAGGAGCACTTGACCGTAGCGTGGACATCTCTCGAATTTCATATTTCAGAGCGTCAGTTGTGTGTGAGTTTTTCACATAAGTCCGGTCTTTGAAATGGCCGCAGAAAAATTAATCTAGCGGTGTTAAATCACACGAACTAAGCGACTAATTGCCAAATTGTGAAATTCTTCGACCGGGAAGCTTCTCATGCAATGCGTGATCTAATTTACATCTGTACCCGGCAGTTAGCCATTACCAGATGGTGGTCAAACCACTGTGAATGGTATGTAGCGCCATTCTCACCCTAGGAGGCCTTCAAGTCCGGGCACTCTCCGGTCACTCCTAGTTGCAACTTCAAAAGCTCGAAGTAGGTCGCAGCCTTTACGCCTTGCTAAAGAGTTGGAGACTATCCAACTCCTGGTCCAGAACGCATGAAGCTTAATATAATTAAGAACACGACGGCATTCATACTCACTGGACGTGAACCATTCATTGTGTTCATTTTGAGTGATCCGACCCACAAACTCTCACGAAGGCCTCGAAACCACAACCATCACGACACTCCCATATAGGGGCCAACCTCAATAATCAGCCAGAGAACAGCTAAATGTCTAAAGAGACAAATAATGAACTCTGGGGCTCACTGATTACCGTGGAAATATGTGGATTGTCCAGGTGGCTCCTACTAGCCTTTAAGGGGCCTGGGCTCCCTTTTACCCCGCAAGACACCAGTCTAGATGAAATAGTAGGTTCCAAAAAGACTAGCATGTCCCACCAGGGGAAGCTTCTTATGCAATAACTAAAAAATTTGAGCGACTGTGTGGGTTTTAGCGCCATCTTACTGGAATAAAAGGTCACTGATCTCAGCATTAGCCAGTTGCCGCCAGAAAAATTTGGTTATCAAGGTTTTGTGGAGAGAGCGCAGATAATATATGATGACGGTATTTCCTTACTCATTTTCCAAAAATACGACACGATGATTCCGCCTGATCACAATTCGCACCATACTGTCATTTCCTTAATTGGGTACGGTTTTACGTCGACCCTCGTCAAATTTGGTTTGTGAACCGGTTTTGGCTGTTTGCCATTTTCATTGTTCTCTTTATACTTTTGTAACGATTTTTCGAGGACTGTTTGTGGATTTTGTAAGCCGGCGTAAACAATGGTCGGTTGGCTTTAACAATTGAATGAGTTGAACTTTATAGGCGTGAAGATGAAGATCTTTATGGTTGCATTACTACGACAAGTACAAGCTTCTTGTTTTGGTCTATTGTCAGTAGCAACTGTGAAAGCCTCTAATTTAGTGATTCAATTTCGATCAGTGGTTTTGGAAGGAGTGTAAATAAGGAAATGCTAGTCGAACTTCACGAAGTGATATAGTGAAGTTTTTACCATTTTGATGGTAAATTTTCACATCTAAATTTTTCTGCTTAAGAGTGTAACATTTCGGGCTTCAAATTACCCAACTTTTTGCTAAATGATGACAGTTCAATTCTTGACATTTAATCAGTTAACAAACCATTTTAGTTACTAGTCTCGAATTTGCGCAGCTGTTTTTATAGCTTCTTTCTCTTTAGTTTTATGGTGAGAGATATTCTCTTCCCGGATTTTTTCTTTTAACTTAAGGAGGCTGCTTATTTTATCCAAAAATAGCCTGATGGTAATACAATTATTTTGTAATTATTTTGGAAGTCCAATAATTCTCGTTTTGTTCATTTTACAAAAGCATTTATTGTGGCTTTTCTTTCTAGACCTAGAAAAAAATTTAATTTAATGGGAATCCTTTTAACATTTGTTATAATAAGCTTTATATGCCTAAAGCTTTAAATGCCAAAGCAGAAAAATTATAGATTGATTCTTCCTCAAAATAATAGCTGCTAATCTTTTTAGTTTAAAGGTGGATACCATGATTGACACTTTATTGCCTCATTTATGTTTGCTAGATAACATTAATACATTTTTGGTGCCTTACTGACAGTTTTATAGATAAAATTAATATAATATTATAATTAAAATAATGCGAAATCTAAATTCATGAAAAAATTTAATTAAAATTTCCCACAAGAATTTCCTAATCTCCAAAAAGAATTTTTTTATTAAATTATTTTTTATTATTTTTTTATTTTTTTAATCGACCTTTTTTTATGTTAAATTAATATCTGTTATTCTTTTTAACGGCCTTTTTTAATTAATTTAACAATATATATTTTTTCGATATTTCGCTTTCCTATGGAAAGCTTCTTCAGGAAAAATTAATTTTAATAATAATTATTATTATTAATTATTATTAATTATTATTGCGAGTCTGCTAATCTGATAACACTGCTCTTTAAAAGGAAATGTGATTTTGATGAAGCAACAGTTTTATCATTGTCAACAGTTGCACTAACTAAATAAAACTTATTTTTAGTTTATTTAAATATCTATAAGGCGAACAAAAATCTCACATAACCCAGATTTCTTACGTTTTTGAAAGAATTTTTTTTCTCTTCCTTTCATTACTTTTGCTTTTATTCTCCAGCCATCCAAAGAAAATTATAAACAAAATTATTAGTTACGTTAGTTTTGGTGCGTTTGGTATGTTTTTTCTGTGTCATTAGTCCTCCTCTCTGGCAAGTGTATACAATTACACCTGTCACTTTAACAAAACGTTGATTTCGTTCAGTTCGCTTTCTTTCTTTGTATATCTTCCGTTAAGAGTTTTATTTATTTTCACTTCAGCCATTGCCACACCACCACCATCATTTTAACAATTATTATTTTTACTTATTTCTAATAACTAATATTTAATATGTGTGCTTGTTGGGTTATTTTTTATTAGTAAACATATTAAAGTGATGTGAGTAGAGTATTCTATATTTATTTATTTGTTTAATGCTGATAAAATATTGTGCTAATTTCTTAGCTTCTAATTTCTCTTCTAGACTGCTTAGCAGTAGACTGCCATAAGTTATTTTTAGAAAAATATAACAAAAATATAACATCATCGACATACTACAATTAAATACTCTTTAAGGAAGATAGTCTTTTGATCTGCTTAATATTATGAGTTAAGTTGTTATTTTCAATACGTTGTTTTGCAAATTGGCCAAAAAGGTGTTCTTTTTCTGGCGTGAAAAATGTTTCCATTTCAGAATTGTATTTTATGGCGACCAATATTATTAAGAAAGATGTATGAAGTAAAGCCCATAGTGGGAAATATGTATTTGTATAAGAATATATAAGTATATAACGCACGAAAATCGCATTAAAATAATTAAAATTAACTATGAATAATTTCGTAAAATTCGTAATAATTTCAGACAACATAATCATTCTTCTGAGACCACTTTTAAGAATTTGATTGTTGAGTTTGAATCGAAAGGCTCGATACAAAATGTGCGAAAACCAACGCCTGGTCGACCAGGTCGTCCAACTGGAAGCATTGCAGCTGTGAGCTCCAGTGTTGCTGTCAATTCCTCAATGTTCTTAACAATTGGTGTTATGCAAAGCCATCACATGGCGAGTTTTTCGTAAGGATTTGACTTTGAAGTCTTACAGGATTTAACTGGTACAGGAAGTAAATCCAATCACAGGTTTTTCTGAAAAAATCATTTTTTCAAACGAAGCCCATTTTCACTTTTCAGGGTATGTCAACAAGTGAAATTGCCGCATTGTGGCTTCTGAAGCGAGTATTGAGAAGCCTTTGCATACTCGGCGTGTCACTGTATAGTTTTTTTTCTCAGATGCGGCTGGAAATGCCTTAACGGTCAATGAATCATGTTATCGCGAGATACTTACAACTCAATTTTGGTCTATTATTGACGACATGCACGGGGGGCACATTTATCGGTCTCTATAGAACTTCGACTATCTAGACCTGGGTGTATAAGGGAGTCCAGTCCCCTGAAGTCAGCAGGGGTACAACTGGAAGCTCCATGTTATTTCCATGGGAATCAGTAACCCGCAGAGTTTCCGCTATTTGTCTCTTTAAGCATTTAGCTGTTTCTCTGACTGATTATTGAGGTTGGCCCTTTGGGAGTATCGTGGTGGTTGTGGTTTCGCGGCCCCATAACAGGTCTGCTTTTTATGGTGGCCAGGATCATCTCGCCTTTAATAACACCCACTGGTGAATGATCCAGATCCAGTGAGCATGCTAGTCATGTGTTCTGGACAGGAGTTGGATAGTCTCCAGCAATTAAGCAAGGAGTAGTGGTTTGCAGCCCTGCTCTGGAATCATTGAAATTGCTACTAGGAAGGATCGGTTGCTAGAATTAGACTGCGGCCTCCTAGGGCGTGAGTGGCGCTAATTTTCACTCACAGTGATTTGACCACCTTCTGATTAAGGCTCACTGCCAGGTGCAGGTGTAAATCATATCACGAAATAACTGATATGTGGTTTCAACAAGACGGTGCCATTCGTCACACAGCCAATGCAACGAATAATTTATTGCAAACCAAATTTCTCGATCGCATAATTTCACGGTAATCAGCAGTTAAGTGGGCAGCGATCGTGGGCTATGTTAAGGACAGTGTCTATACAGAGCAAATCGAATGGGTTTCAGCCTTAAAACACAAAATCCGTGATGTGTTTAACGAAATAGGGTCACAATTTTGCCAAAAAAAAGTGATTGAAAATTTTGATGAAAGAATTGACATCTGTTAAGGTGGTCGTGGTAGACATTTTCCAGATATCATTTTCCTTTCACAATTCCCCAACTTTTCTAGAAATCAAAATTTTTTGTTTTATTTGGTTTTAGGAAACAAACTTGAAAACCCTTTATATATGAAAAAGAATCGAAGCCAAATTTGAATTTCTGTAGAGAACCACGAAATGCAACAGATGGGACCTGATCCTAAATTTAACCCAGAGGCAGTTACATTCAGTTTAATAGGTACCTAGTGGTTGCTCGTGCTGGTGCGTAACTTCATTGCGTGTATTCAATGCCTTTTAACAATCTCTCATTGATTGTTATTTACCCAAATGCCTTAACTCTGCTTGTGTTCCATATCGTCAAAGATTATTTTCTTTGTAAAGTCGCCATTGATTTCTGTCATATTGAGGATGCTTTGAGTGGTCAGTGGGCTTCAGCTTCTGAGCTGAAAATTAAAATCTTTATTCAAAATTCACATCAATGATTTTCGTGAGATGTTCAATTGTTGGACACGACGATTAGTCGAGGATGACGGCTTTTCTGCCACATTATCACAAACAACAGCAATATTTTAACACAGAACGAACTGACCGGGTTTGTACAGGGGTTTTAATATTTCCCACAGTTCTGGTTTGCTGAAATTTATGCACAATAAAATTCGATTATGGATACATTTGGTCGATTGTGCTCATTTGAGTAGCAATAACTTTAGCATGAAGGCGCTCATCGTATTGATTTTTCTTAGTACATTGGCGAAACAGTAACTGCGTTTTGTTTCACAGAACGAACTGGCCAAGTTTGTACAGGGGTTTTTATATTTTCTACAGACCTGGCTTGCTGAAATTTGTGCACAATTCATTCGATTATAAATAAATTTGGTCGATTATGCTCCTTTGGGTAACAAGCTTGCTCTGCTTGCTTGTGAAGTTCTTCCTCATTGAATTTGAATTTCTTCCTGAAAATTGCGCAGAAAATTTTACGTTAAGATAAGAATTACAGCAGACTTCGTGGATCACCCTCTTTTTATATTAATTTTTTCTTTTGTTTTTTTTATTTTAGATTTTTTATTTGAACAATTTTTATTTAATATTTCCAAATTTAAGATTTTTATGTATGAAAGCGTGACCTTTAAATTATTGTTTATTTTACCACATCCTTCTCATAAAAATAAAAAATATTTGGTGGTGCAATAAAAGTCAATGATAGATTTTCGATTCTTAAGAATTATTTTGGGGAGGAAAAATAAATAATAAAACAGTTAAACATCATAAACATATTTATTTGCTGGCAAACATGTGATGTGAAATTGACTTTTAAAAAGTGCTACCAACAGCAACAGCAACAACACCAAACATAAAAATAACCAATTTTTCCCATTAAATTGCTGGCGATCAAACATCAAAAGCCGCTAATGTTCTATAGAAATTTCGATGTTTGTTAAATAATAAATGAACACTAAAATGCCACATTAAAGTTGCCTGCCGCATTAAAAAATTATTTTCAGATGTTTTAATATTTTCAGTTTAACTAGCTACTGTATGGCCAAAGAGATATTTTGGTTATTTAAGCAGAGAATTTATATTAAAAACAAATAATCGTGTTATAAAACTACTACTACTGAACAACATTGATGGGTTACAGTTAAAAGATACTTGCCACAATTAAACGATGCTATTTTTAAGTTTTTTTTTTCATTCGAATATTTTTTCTTTTTTTTCGGTCTTCAGACATTCTCGATATTTTGACACTATCATAAAGATATAGTATGAAGGTGTATACAGTTGTTTAGAATATAATATTTGAGAGTGTTGGTTGAATGAATGTTTTGTTTGCGTTTAATGTTCACACATTTTTGACAAAAACTACAAAGTATCCAGTCCCTTGTAGCGGTAGATTTTAAGACCTTTTAAAAGTTTATATGTGTTTTTGAAAGACACACCACACTTTAGAATTATTATGAATGTTGTTGTTGTTCTTTTAAATTCGAATAATTTTGACGTCAATAAATGTCAGAAGTTTTGATTTTTCTCTTGCGCTGTCTAAATGGTGGGAATTGTTTTTCCTTTAGATAAAATTTCTTTCATTTAAATTATGAACTCTTAAAATTGAAAAATTTTAAATATGAGATTGTGTGTTGTTTGTTTATTTGTTTAAGTGTTTTGTTGTTTATAACTCTAGGATATTCTTTTTTTTCAGTGCTGATGGACAAAGGCTTCTTCTCTACACATTCAGATGGCAAGTGATAAACAGACTACAACTAAAAAAAAAAAAAATATTTTTTAATGTTGTTTCTTGCTTTAACATCATGCACTGTTTTGTAGTGTGGGATGTTATTACAGTGTTGTTGATTACTTTATTTGTTGTTTTTAGCTCAAACATTAGCTGTTTAAAACAGGCGGTGTCCATTCGCAACTCATAATACAAATCAAATTATAGACAAGTGCTGCGCTTTAATGATTGTTTTTTTTTATTGTTTTTTGTTTTTAAATATCCTCGTAATTGCTTGTTGGTGTTCTCTTGGTGACTCTTATTCGTTGTTAGTCAGAAAGTAAACAACAAATTAAACAAATGGCGAACCTTTAACTACTTAGGTGGTAGGTAATGTTGCACGCATTTAAATGTGTGGGAAAATTAGTTTTTAATCGTTTTCAATTGCTGAAAATAACTTCCGTTAAAAATTTTTTTTTCAAATATGGAAATATTGAGGACCAAAAAGAAACCCTTAAAAAAATAATTTTAATTCTCTTTGTCCACCGGAAAGGTATACTACTTTGTTTATAATTTTTTATTAAATGAAAGAGATCCATTCCATTCCATAATATTGACAAATGTTTTATTTAATGTCGTCAATAATTTATGGAATACAATATCAGATAAATGTTCGTCTCTGTTAGCCTCATAAATGCGAGCCCTTTTGAGCACAGCTTTCATCACATTCTCACACATTTCACGGCAGTATTTCATTAATTTAATCACGAATATTTTGTTTAAGTTGCTCAAGCGTTTCTGATTTGTTTGCATAAACCTTACTTTTCAGATATCCCCACAAAAAGAAGCCCGAAGCAGTTAAATCAGGCGTCTGTGAATGCCAATAAACATCACCATTTCTTGGAATTGCTTCGTGGAAAGAAGGCTCTCAGTAATTTCATCGTAATCCCGGCTGAATGCGATATGATATCATCTTGTTGATACCACATGTTAATCAAGCTCAAAGCATGAAGTTTTGGCGTTAAACATTTTTCAATCAAATCACGATATCGCTCCCCATTCACGTTACGCCGTTTTCATTTTCAAAAAAATAAGTTCCAATGATACCTGCTGATCAAATTACGCACCAGACTGCCACTTTTAGTGCATGCAAAGGTGACTGTTGAATAATTTGAGGGTTTCCCATTCCCACAGAACCTAATTTTCTGTTTATTCACACATCCATTCAAATGAGCGTTGTTTCTTCCAAAAATTGATTTTAATAAAATGTTAAATACGAACCGTCAAAATACCAAAATGTCTACCAAAATGGCGACAAAAAAAAAATAGTATACCTTCCCGGGGGTCACCCTCTGTAACGATTTTAATTACTTTTTTTTTAAATTTTTCACTATTTATTAGCAAATCTATGACAAAATGTATTTAGATTAGAAACACAATTTTAAAGGGTGTCTACAAAGTACACCGTGAAGAAATGAAACTTTTTTTTATACTTTTTTTGTAAGGAGATTTTATTTAAAAAGGTTCGAAGGGTTCCACAAAATTACGAAGACTGTTTGATCAGTGTTGCTACATTAAACACTAAACCATATAAGCAGGCGATATTTTACGCTCTGTGTATATTACACATCGCTTGTAAACCAATTTTTTCAATACTTTTATTTCTCATAACAAATATTTAGAAATGAATATTAGCACTTGCAAATGGACTTCTTTCTCTTTCTCTCTATCTCTCTCTCTCTTAAATGATTCGTAAGCGGAATCAACGCTGAATGGGTCAAAGAAAACAATTTGAAATTGAGGTTATGTTGTCAGTATAGTATATCTTTGCTGAATTAGATAGTATGCGCATAACTTAAGAACAGCTTGACTGATTTCCCTCATTTTTTTAATGTGTGTAATAGTTTGAAAAGTTTTTATGGAAGAAAAAGTTGAAAATGTTGCTTGGAAAATTTTTAAAATTTGAAAAAATGTAAAAAAGTGTTTTTCTATGAGATTTTACATATTTTGTACTTTTTATAGATTTCTCTCAAGTTTATTTTGAAGAACGTCTTAACTTCGTAACATACGTATAAAATTATTAAATGAAAGTACAGGGGAGTAACGTTTTGATGCCAAGAATTTCAATGGTTCTGACCGACATGCCGCTTGTATGAAAGCGCATGCAGTATCCGGTGAGACCTACATTTACAATGAGAATCAATAAATCACAAGAACAGCCATTGCGGCATTAAGCAAAAATTACATACTCTTCGCATGATTATGCCATGGTGATATTCATATTGGTTATGGTCGTATTGTCCATGTCGCCTATTCCCGTGTTGAAAAACCATCCGCTTTGATTGTTTACAAAACAAACAAAAAATTGTGTATCATAAAGCATTAGAAAGAGCGAAATGAACGAACTAAAGAACCTCGTTCTTACAGTTAAAAAACTTTTCGAATCTTTGAGATCTCAGTTCAAAGCAAAAAATTTTTAAAACTTTATAAAATACAAATTTTGATTTATTTAAATTTAGGCAGAACAACATCTGTCGGGTCAGCTAGTATACAAAACAAAATAGCAATTAAATACAGGGTATCCGACGGGAAGGTATACTTCTTTGTTTTGCTGCCATTTTGGTAAACATTAGTTTTGACAGTTCCTATTTGCAGTCGTAAAGTAGACATGTGGTAAATTTGTTGTGGGAAAAATATTCGATAAACCAACGTGTTTTAATCTCTAAAACACTTTATCAAAATTAATTATCGATTACTGTGATGATGAGAAAGTTATGTAAAATTTTTGGGAGAAACAACGTGCCAACAAAACGCACTTTTTATCGTGTAGTGAATGATTTCGAAGAAAATGGGTGTGTAGGTGATAGGCCCAAGCAAGGATAACAACGTACTGCAAGATTAGCTGAAAACATTACTGCTGTTTAAGAAATTGAACACTCCATCAACCAGTTTCTTTGGATGTAATAGCTTTTCGAGGACTCTTTGTAAATTTTGCGAGCCTCAGATGCGACAATTTTGCTTTTTTAACGAATCGCCTAATTAAAAAAAAATCCTCATCTCTAAAGATGATCAAGAAAGTGTTCAAAACAATCCATCAAACTCAATTCGATGCCGTACTCAGAAGCTTGGTCTTCAAAGAACAACTTTGGCCACAATTTTGCATAAGGATTTTCATTTGTTCGCATATAAAATTCAGTTGACACAAGAATTTCTTTCACAAGACCATAACGTTAACTATAAATGGGGAGCGATATCGTGATATGATTGATAACTTTTTAACGCCACAACTGAATGCTTTGGACTTGATTTACATGTGGTATCAACAATACGGTGCCACATCGCTTACAACTGAGATTACAATGGAATTACTGCGAGACCTCTTTCCACAATTAGTTATTTCAAGAAATGTTGATGTTAATTGCCCTCCACGGTTGCCTGATTTGACTGTTGCAGACTTCTTTTTATGGGGATATCTGAAAAGCAAGGTTTATGCAAGCAAACCAGCAACCTTTAAGCAACTCAAATAAAATATTCGTGATGAAATTAATGAAACACCGTGTGAAATGTGTGAGAATGTAATGAAAAATGCATTCAAAAGGGCTCGCATTTATGAGGCTAACAGAGGCGGACATTTATCTGACATTGTATTCCATACATAATTGTTATAAATAATTAAAATAAATAACTGTAAGGAAATAACTAAAACCAAAAATAAAAAGGATAAGCCTAAGCTACGCCAGCATTCACTCCAAAAACCAAAAAAATTTTTTATAAAATCGAAATATCGTAGCAGTTTCAATATTGCGATGTAATGTAACTGACGCTCTATTATGAAAAAAAGTGCCAGATTTGAATGATGCATGTTCTGTGTTCGGTAGCGCTAATAAAGAAGTTGGAACAAAATTTTCCAGCAAGGCATACATTGATATAAAATCCATTGTTAAGAAAGAAAATTCCGTGTCATAAAGACACTAAGAAAAATAAAGGATTTGTGATAAAATACCATTTAATTGTTGGTGGGAAAAGCTTCTTTCATTTCATATATAAGCCAACGCATCAAAAATTGTCAATCAAAATTATCTTTTACAAATAAGTTGCATTTCCAAAATTTTTTTTATAAATTCCAAAAAATTCTCTTTATTATGGATTTTGCATCGGCAGCATTAGTTTGTTTTGTTTTGGAAAGCAGCGTTAATTTAATTAAATGATCTAGCTTGTCTCTGCCTAATGATATTGATGGTTTTAACCTGAAAGGCGAGGACTATTATAAGGATAATAATAATAATAACAAAAACGTTGATGATGGTGACTTAATTTGTTTCTTAAAATCAGGCGATATAAGCCGCACTCATTTTCTCTTTTTAATGTTGGAATGGAATGGAATGTTTAGTTTATGTTCCGCAGAATGTCTTTTTTTTTAAGCTCTTGAAGCATTTAATTCGGTTCACTAGGTGTTGAAAATTTGTATTTTTAATTTTCAAGATTTAAATCTTGCAAATTTATTTTTAAATTTTCTAACGCTAAAACAGTCCTAAAAAATTTACTCAAAATCAAAAATATTAATCAGTTTCATCGTTTAGTATCCTATTTTTTGTCATCAATTGCCAAGAATCAATTATAATTTATTAACAGGGCATAAAAAGTGAATCACGGATGCCTTTGTACACGGATGCCACCGATACAATAAAAGGCATCTTGTTAAGCTGACAATTTCTTCGCCAAGAACATTTTTATATTGTTCCCTTATCAGTTTTAGATCGTTTTGATCGTTTACTATAGCTCCTTGCTGAGGTTTAGCTAATATTACTATAAGCTGAGATAACTGGTACATTCTCCACGAAGGCAAAAAGTGATCCACTGGAATCTGTCTTTTCTCATCATCAATGTGATTTTTGATTTAATCAATAATAGCGTATTTTTAGCATGTTATGGTAACCTGTTATATAAAGAGTTTTTCTTTTAACAACATGTTTATTTTTTTAAAAACAAAATAAAAGAAATATTTTAGATTTTATTTTATTACGAAGAGAAAAGTTCGGCAATTATGATTGAAAAATGATATCTGACAAATGTCCACCACGACCACACTGACAGATGTCGATGCTCTCATCAAAGTTTTTATTCGCTTTTTGCTAAAATGGCAATCCTATTTCGTTAATCACATCACAAATTTTGAGTTTTAAGGCTGGAATCGATTCGATTGGGCCCGCCTATGTCCTTAACATAGGCCTACAAAAAGTAATCCAGTGATGTTAAGTCACACGATTTGGCTGGCTGGTAATTAACTGCTGATTTTCGTGAAATTAGGCGTTCGGGAAATTTGGTTTGCATTGGTTTCATTGGCTATGTGACATATTGAAACGTGGTATCTAAGTCATCAATAATATGGCAAAATTTAGTTGTTAGCATTTCCAGCCTCATCTTCGAAAAAAACGGCACTGTCAGGCCTCCAGATTACATACTGACACGTTGAGTTAGCAACGGCTTGTTAATAATTGCTCTATGATTTTCAGAAGCCCAAATGCGGCAATTTTGCTTCTTCACATATCCTGACAAGTGAAAATGGACTTCGTCTAAACAAATATTTTTTTCAGAAAAACCAGCCTGTTGTTTCTGAATGAATGACTGAATCTACGGCGACGTGAATGGTCGGTCGGCTTCAATGCCTGCACTAGTTAAGCCTTGTCAGGCTTCCAAGTCAAATCCTTACGCAACATTTATCATGTGGTGGTTTTGAATAACCATAATTGTTGAGAACGTCGAGAGGAATTAACAAATTTGCATCTGCTTCAACACTGTGGCTCACGGTTGCGATGTTTTCAGTTGACCGATCCAGTGGAAGAAGCATTGGTGATCGCACATTTTGTATCGAGCCTGTCGACTCAAATTTAAATTTAAATAGAGATCTAAGAAGGGCAATTATGTTGCCAGAAATTATCACGAAATTTTACGCAATATAACTTTAACAGAACAACCGTTTTCATAGTAAATTTTAATTATTTTAATGCGATTTACGTGCGAAATTGAATTCATTGTAACAATTGCCAATGCATCTATTGCGAATATGTCAAAAAACTAAATGTCAAAACTATCATGTTGTTGATATTGCCACAATAGAAAAATAAACTTCTTGTTGAAAATCCCGATACCATTTGCCCAAAAATTTTTGTTTTCTTGTTTGTTTGTTTGAAATATTTGTTGTTACAAATAATGAACAACTGTTTGTTGCAGCGTATTTGTTAGAGGAATTTACTACCCTGTGGGTTATTTAAATACCCATGTCCTGTGTTGGGTTATGTAAGCAGGCAAAATTGTTTTTGCACTCCAAACTACGGGGCACATGCTCAAAAATCTGTTAAAATCGTACGAGGGGATCTATGGGCAGGCATTAATGGGTTAACATTCATATTATTTCTGTGAAATCTCAGTACGTAAGACTTAAGTTTGTTAAATATTTAAATATTTTTGTTTTTAATATAATTACACTGCTGTTTGAATATTACTTTAATTAATTCGACTATTTGATTTTTAAACACAATTTCTGAAGCATTTTTTTTTTTTAGTTTGTTAGTGAAAATATTAATTTTTTACGTTTTAAATTCCTTTTCTCTCATTTTGTCTTCTCGTTTTATTTGTGTTTCGTATGCAAAAATCTTTTAATTCCAGCCAATTTAAACATTTCAAAATTATTCAAAACAGCCATAGTGGATAGAGTAGTACTTAAAGCCTGACAATAACGATGACATTAATTTGATATATTTTGCATGTCATTTAGTCATTTTTATGACATTAAGTTTTGTGTTGTTTTTTTTTTTTTTGCCTTTAAATCTCTTTGATGTTCTTTTTCATATTTATTGTCTGTATCTTTTCTAAAAGGGTTTTTTTGTGTGATTATTGTTATTTGTTTTGTATTCCAGTGTATGATGATTAACAATGTCATTAAACTGTAAAATAAAAAAGCGGCGTTTTTTGTAACGCCACTCATTTGACACTTCCGTTGGCGCTCATACATTTCCCTCACCCAGTTAGGGAATTTATTCATTCTTCAAATTAATGAGAAGAAGCTTTAGCAGAGAACACCAAAATAAAAGATTTTAAATATTAAAAATGAAAGATGAAAGAGGAAAACATTGTTATGGGAACTTATTTTGCCAGCTAAAACGACAATATCCGTTTTCTAAATGCAAATTCAAATTAAAAAATCAAATTTATTTTTATTTTATTAACAACAAAAAAAATTCATTTTGTGTTATTTTGTGTTAAAATTAAATTGTTGTTGTTTTTAATTCCAAACTAAATTTTTATTTGTTAAATACAATTTTAAAAACAGCGTTTAATAATTCTCGTTTTGGGAAATGAAAAAAACAAATATTTAACTTTAGTTTCCTTTCAGTGTAGCTAAAATGAAACAATAAGTTAAAATACAAAATAGCACTGAGCTTTTATATTTTATTTTCATTTATTTGTTGTTGTTATAATAAGTTTTGCATCCTTTTTTTGTTTCTTAAATATTCATACATACTTTTCATTATTACTCGTATTATTCTTCATTTTCGTTAAGTTATTTTTTCCCTTTACTTCTACCCATTCTGGAGGTACTTATTTTCTTAAAATTTGTAGCTTTTTTTGTTTGGCGACCTACCTCGTCGCTGAAGACAATGACTTGAATTCGTTTTTGTAGTGAGCTGTGTGCTGTTTGATGTTTGCCGTCGTCCATTAATAGCCTACGTTGCCATCACTTGGTATCAAGTCTAATAACTTGTATGTATCTTTTTATGATAAACAACAACAACGACAACAAAATACCTCTAGTTCAATTTTGGCCAATGGCTAACTGAGGCTGCTGACTGACTGTAGCTGATGCATGATGTGATTAAGCTTTCTGCTTCTTTCTCCTCTTTTAAATATTTATTTCAACTGCAGCAGTAATAGCAGCTTTAACAGTTCCTCAACTTCTCATTTTTTCCTATATGTTATAGGAGGGCAGTTTCAAAATTCTTTGATTAATATTATTTCTCTTGTCTATTCTATTGTCTGTTAAATGATTAAATGTCAAGAATTGAGCTGCCATTCTTTAACACTTGTTTAGAACAAATTTAGGAAATTTTAAGTGTAGAACGTCACACTCTTGAACAAAGAAGTTGAACAGGGAAAATTTACTTTAAAAATGGTGAAAATTTCACTGTATCATTGCGTAACATTCGAACAGCTTTTCCTCATAATGTGCGTATTTAATCGTTTAAATCCACGCTTATGTTACTGTTGCTGACAATATACCAAAGCAACATAGGCAACATAGCCGCTGTACAATAGTATATTGAGAAATGGCCTAGAACGTCAACTCGTAGACGTTTACAACAACTGGGCAGCACTAAAGACACTTTGCGCAACATTTTGCTCAAAAATCCTCATCTTCACGCTTATAAATTCCAAAGTACCATAGCCACTGTGGAGGAGTGTATTGAGAATTTACGTGTAGAGGTTTACAAAATGTGGGCAATACTACAGGCACTTTGCACAATATTTTGCTCAAAGCTCCTCATCTTCACGCTTATAAAGTCCAAACCAACATAGCCACTGTAGAGCAGTATATTGTGAATTTACGTGTAACGTCAACTAGTAGAGGTTTACAGAGCGTGATTTGATTTACATCTGAACCGACTATGTAGTCATTATCAGATGGTGGTCAAACCACTTGGTTGATTGCACATCAACCACGCCCTAGAAGGCCATCGAATACGTATATCCTCCGGTCAGTTCTAGTAGCAATTTCGAAAGCCCGAAGTAGGCTGCAGCCTTCACTCCTTGCTGGAGAGTTGGAGACTTTCCAACTCCTGGTCCAGAACGCATGAAGCTCTTTTTTATCAAGAACACGACAGCATTCATACTCACTGAACCTGAACCATTCATTGTGTTAATTTGAATGATCCGACCCACAAACTCTCACGAGGGTCCGAAACCACAACCACCACGATACTCCCATATAGTGGCCAACCTCAATAACCAGTCAGAGCACATCATTGCCTAAAGAGAACAAATAGTGTACTCTGCGAGCGTACTTATTCCCGTGGAAATATGTGGATTGTCCAAGTGACTTCTACTAGCCTTTGAGGGGCCTGGGCTCCCTTTTACCCCGCAAGACACCAGTCTAAATGGAATAGTAGGTTCCAAAAAGACTATCATGTGCCCCTGGGGGGAAGTAGAGGCTTACAACAAGTGGGCATTACTACAGGTACTTTGCACAACATTTTGCACAAAAATCTTCATTTCCACCCTTTTAACGTCTAAAGCAACATAGCCGCTGTACAGCGGCGTATTGAAAATGGGTCTGCGACGTCAACTCGTAAACGTTTATAACAACTGGGCATCACTTTGCACAATACTTTTCATAAAGATAGTCACTTTCACGCTCATAAAGTTCAACTCCAAGAATTAAAGCGAATTGAGTCGAACGTTTATGAATTGAAAATGTTATCGAAAACAAGGCCATTTTAAACGAAATCATCTTCAGTGATGAGGCGGCTCTTTTTCCATCAGATGGTTAAGTAAACAAACATAATTTTCAAAAATATGGAGCTCATAAAATCCACAAACAGTCCTCGAAAAACCATTACATAAAAAAGTCACAATTTGGTGCGGTTTGTGGTAAGGTGACATCATCGGCCTGTATTATTGCGAAGATAAGTCATGCAGCGATGGGGTTAACATGAACAAACCACAAATAATTTAGCACTGCATTGTCGAGATAAGCGAAGTTGCTTAAAAATTTTGTGAAAAGAGCGTTCGACAAATCACCGAAAGGTGGACATTTGCCCGACATTATATATCATTATCAATTTCCACATTTCCACTTTACATTGCTGCCAATTAAACTGAAGTTGTTGAAAAAAAATATTTGTTACATTTTAATTCCCACAGTTCTTGTCAAGTATTTTCAGCAAACATGAGTATTCAGAGAGTGTTTAAAATATGAAATCTATCGGCAGGCTAGCAGCTGGTGGCGAATTTAAGTTAGCGGGTGATTTCGACAGATTATTATTTAAGATTCCATTGTTTTCAAAAAATTTCCCTTATCTTTCGCCTTTTTTGCATTTTCTTTCTTTTATGCTTCTTTTCTAAAACATGTTTGCTGTTATAACTGTTGTTGTTTTTATTTTGCTAACATTATACATTTTAATCACAATGGACGTCTCTGAGCAGTCGCTTCTTAAGAGTCACTATTGATCTAAAGGCTAAGGATATAGTTGACAAAATGGTTAGCTTGACTGCTGTAGCAAGGTTTGTGGAGTAGGTATTCCGCAAGAAGAAACGTGACCCGGGTATGGTGACGACAAACCGACACTGATGTCGTGTTTAAAATGTGTAACAGGCGGATACCAGGCTTAGTAGAACAGGGACACATAGGCCAAACAGAGATCCCCCACGAAGTCATACGCAAAATATCCCGGACTTAAGATGGATTTTTAGTCGGTAGCAAAAGAACCATAAAAAGCTTTTGAAGATCTTTTTATCCAGCCCTCGTTTTTCTTGTATGCATGTTAATTTAGCCTTTTTAGTTTTAGGTTTTTCTTGATTTTGTTACTGCTGTCTGTCTGCTTTAGTCATTTATCAAGTTTAAGAATCTGTTGGCCATGTTAGAATGTTGTTAAGTTCACATTTGTTATTGTTTGTCTTAATACTTCTTCAATTGACTGACTGACTGACCACTACCAGCATTCTTTATGCCTCATAATAACCACACACTCACATATTGACTCTCACATCCTCTCACTTAACTTTACACACGTACGCATAAATATGCATGTGTGTGCATAACTGATGACTGTCTTGTTTTTTGTTGTTGTGTTTATCGGTATGATTTTATTTTGGACTTGCGTGGTCTTGCCGGATCTCATTAAGACTTTGAAGTTTAGCGCGATTGCGTGATTGGTTAAAGCGCATCTAAAGTACTTAACCGAGTGTGATTGTTTGTGTGAGTGTTTTACTTTGGTTTTTCAACTCCTTTCAGACACAATAGAATTTAACATGTTGTTAAAATATTATTCTTCTTCTTCTTTTATACATTTTTTTTCTTCTTTTGGGCCCTAATTTGTGAATGTGTTGCCACCTTGTTTTTTATTTGTATATGAGCATACATGATATTTTTCCTGTCGACTTGTTGCAACATTAATAAAATATAATTCCTTTTGTGATGGTTGCCATTTTAATGTTGTCTTAATCTGCTTTATGGTCATTATGATGAACTTCATTATTTTTACTTCTATGTGGAAATGTAATTAAATCTATTTACTTTTAAAAGGGTAATTAGTTCTTCTCAAAGGATGTCATTATTTTAATTATAATTTGTTAAGAAATTTTATTATAAATTTAATTTTTGTTTTTATTAAGGAAGTAAAATAAAATACAATTAGTTTTAATAGTTTTAATTTAAATTATTTTCAAAACGCATTAAATTTATGCGCGAGCATCCAACAACTTAAGTTCATAGAAGATATTTAAAAATTTAACGTCTTAAGCTTATTTGCTAACCGCAACACAATTTTAATACGTTTAAGGTCTTGAAAGTTTTCTTTAACTGCGAAGCTTGTTGTTCGACTCACTTCAGACCAGAAGGAGAAATCCAGTACAACTGCTCAAAGCTTCACATTACACAGAAATATTTTTAATAGAAACCTGCTTCTAATTGCTATCACAAATGCTAACAGCAACAAACAGCGCCGAGTTAAAGTCAAATGGATTTCCAATTCTTCAAAATATCTTGTTCCTATTGAGCAGGAACTCAATATACGATAAGCTCTTGAAGAGGTCACTTTAAAGGTACAAAAGAACTGCTGATTCCGTCCAAGGAAAACACAACCTTTCCATGGTAGACACAACCGTATCTTTTCCAAAAATTTAATGGGCTTTCCTTCTTATAATTTCGGGAAGGAAGGATGCTTAATTGTGCCACAATGATCCAGTCTAAGTGCTTGTAGAGGTTCAACTTCTATTAGCGCTAAGATCCTCCACTGGTCATTAGGCTTTGCGCTATCGCCGTCTTTATGTCAAGTCAAATACACCACTATTAGATGCCGCTACTTATGAACGGTCAAATTAGAGGTTAGGAAATAAATTGGCTTAAAACACACACTTTTTTGTGACAACTTTAGTTTTATAGATATATTGTAAAGTGCGAATATCGAAATTAATAACCAAATATTACGTCGAAAAAATGCTCATCTCTAGCACGTCAACAGACGTCCGACCTTTTTACAAACTTTTGACACATATTTTGCAATAAAGCTTCGATTATGTTGTCAATGTAGCGCAGAATTTCACCTTTTAGAGCATCAGTTATTTTCAGTCTTATAAATGATCCAAAATACAATTATACAGCGCCATAAAGCGGCGTTAAATTACAAGAACGAGGCCAAATCGATAAATTACGTGACCGGCAAATTTCTCAATAACTGAATTGTTTAGGTGGCTGTGGTTTGTGGCAGCGTCTTGCTGAAACCAAAGCTCACTGATGTCAACATTAGTCAATTGCGCCCACAAAAAATTAGTTACCATGATTTGGTAGTACAGGGAATTCTTTGTGAGGTTTCCTTGCTCACATTCCAAAAAATATGGGCCGAAAATACCGCGTGACAACAAACCACACAATACTGCCGGTTTCTTTGCATGTAATAGTATTTCGAGGACTGTTTGTGAATTTTGTGAGCCTCATATGCGACAATTTTGTTTGTTTACCTAAATGTCTAACTTAAAAGGAGCCTCATCACTAAAGATAATTTCGTTTATTTTTTTTAAAGAGAAGGAGTACTTCAGGCAACAATGCCTATTTAGTCAAGTATCGTGATACATTCTTTAGGAAATGGATAGAGATGAGACAGGTGATGAAAGTAGAAGGATAGTTAAGGATAGTCACTGAGCAGCCCCACCGGTAGTCAATTTTTATTTTTGTAGTGAAAAAAAAACAAGGTCTTTGTTGGAAATCAAACTCACAACCCCCAGTCTTATAAGCTAGTACACTATCTACTAGCCTACAGGCGGTCCTGCCCCTCTTGTGACCTGGTTGTTCTCATCCCAAACTATAAAGCTGTACAACCGAATTTATTAAATAGCCAATTCACAAACGATCGACACAAACGATGGTCGGTCGGCTTTAGTTCTTGAACGAGTTGAATTTTATAAGCGTGACGATGAAAATCCTCTAGAAATCCCCGATTATTGGGAAGGTCAACGATTTGATATTTCAGATGCATTCTCAACATTTTGCTTTATAACGCCTCTGCTTGCAATTACACGGCAATTACGAGCATATTGGTTTAGTCTGCATCAGCAACAATACCGTGAGCCTCGAATTTCGTGATTAAATTATGCAAAATAGTCTTTAAAGGTGCTTGACTACGAGGTGATAAAGCAAAATTTTCTTCAAGTTGATAGTAAATTTTCATAGTTAAAATGCTTTGTTCAAGTAAGAAACTTCGAGCCAGTAAGAACCATTCGAACTTATATTCAGGCTAGTGTTACATCAATATTTTCGTAAGATTGGGTGAAGTAAAAAAAGAACTCCGTTATGATCAAGAAACACTGCAGCCAATCAAGCAAAATAATTTTTACCTATCGGCCTTAAAGTATTGTAATGTTCAGAAAATAATAATTAAAAAATTGCTTGTAAAATACAGGGTGTTCGAGGGGAAGCTATACTACTTCGTTTTATCGCCATATGGTAAACATTAGTCTGGACAGTTCATATTTGGCATTCGTGAAGTCAATATCCGGCAAATTTATTATGGAAAAATATTCGATAAACCAACGTGTTTTAATCGTTAAAACACAAAACCATCGATTACTGTGACGACGTGAAATTTACGTGAAATTTTTGGGAGAAATAACGTGCTAGCAAAGCGCACTATTTACCGTGTAGTGACGATTTCAAAGAAAGTGAATCTGTGCGCAATAGGCCCAAGCATGGACCACAGCGTACTGCAAGATCGGCTGAAAACATTATTTCTGGTGCTCAAGAAAGTGTTCAAAACAATCCATCAAACTCAATTGCATGCCGTGCTCAGAAGCTTGGTATTGAAAGAGCAACTTCGGCCACAATTTTGCACAAGGATTTGCATTTGTTTCCATATAAAATTCAGTTGATGCAAGAGTTTCTTCGATAGGACCATTTACGCTGCCATACATATGGCTGTTCATAGAATGTTGCAGCTCGCCCATGCCAACCCCGATTTTCATTAAAAAATCATAATGAGTAAAGAGAAACATTTTCATTTGAATGACTACGTGAATAAACAGAATAGTTGGTTCTGGGGAATGGAAAGCCCCTTAAATTACTCAAAAGTCACCTTTACATCCATTAACAGAGTGGTGTGCAATTTGGTTAGGAGGAATCATGGGACCTTATTTCTTTAACAATGAAAACGGCGTAATGGTAACTGCGAATTGGAAGCGATATCGTGATTTGATTGAAAACTTTTTAAAGGCACAACTGCATGGCGTAATTAACATGTGGTATCAACAAGACGGTGCCACATCGTATACAGCCAGGATAACAATGGAATTACTGCGAACCCTCTTTGATTAGCCTCCACTGTCGCCTGAACTGACTGCTCTGGACTTCGTTTTGTAAGGATGTCTGAAAAGCAAGGTTTATGCAAACAAACCAGAAACGCTTGAGCAACTTAAACAAAATATTCATGATGAACTTAGTGAAATACCTCGTGAAATATGTAAGAATGTGCTCAAAAGGGCTCGCATTTTTGAGACTAACAGGGGCGGCCATTTATCTGATATTGTATTCCATATATAATTGACGATATTGAATAAAACAGTTACGAATATAAGATCCATTCTCTTTCATTTAACCAATAATTGTAAACAAACAAAGTAGTATACCTTGCCGGCGGACACCCCGTATTTAGAAACTCAGGTTGTTGCTTTTTGAGGCTAATAAATAGCCTCAGAGGCCATAATGCTTACATAACAGCTATAAAACCTAAGTATATTAAGTGATAAGATGATAATGAAAATCATAATACAATTTTAGAATACAATTACCAGCTCCCCAGCTGAAAATAATTAAGGAATAGCAATTCCAGCATAGTAATAAAAAGGTCCAAATCAATAGCAAAAGCAATTTCCGTTACGCGCTTCTCAGGAAGACGAGAAAAATAATATAAGTTTCAGACGAAAAACATTATTGGAATATGAAAACACACGTAAAGAAAAAGGCAGTAGACTCCACCAATGCGCAATTCTCACCATAAACCATTGATCAAAAAAAGAACAAAATATTCTTGGAAATAGAAGTTGAGGGTTTCTATTGGAACGCAAAAATGTAAAAGTTTGATACAAATGTAAAGGAGTACGACTCTTGATAATCTTGAAAAAAAAAACTAGATTACGAATCATAACGATAATCACAGCCCAGAAAACGCTGAAGGCGAACATAGTAATCCAAATGGTCATTCTTTTTTACAAGCCAGTGAATTCTGTTTAAATACATAGCGTTAGTGCCAGAAAAAACTTCAAGAGCGTATAAGATCCGCGGCATTAATAAAGATCACGCAAGTTGTGCCCTAACACGAAGTGGGAAAAAAATGTGGTAGGAAAGGGAAAGCCTGGTATCAAGAATTACTCCGAAACATTTTACATGATCCGATAATTTAATGTGTAGACCATTCGAACTTATATTCAGGTCAAGAAGAAGGCGATTACTATGTCCAAACATTAGAGCCTTAGACTTAGAAGGATTAATGCTTAAGGAATTTTTCGACATCCAGTGCCCCAGTAGGCTAGTAGGTAGTGTACTAGCTTGTCAGTATGGGGGTTGTGGGTTCGATTCCCACCGAAGACCTTGGTTTTTTTTCACTACAAAAATAAATATTGACTGTCGGTGGAGCTGCTCAGCGATGAAGGCATAGTCACTGGTCGCTGTTGCTGTATTTATACGGCAGTTAATTTCCGACTATCCTTTTACTTTCACCACCTGTTTCATCTCTTCTCTATCCCTTTCCTAAAGAATGTAGCACGGTACTTGACTAAATAGGCACTGTTGTCTGAAGTGCTACTTCTCTTTAAAAAAAAAAAAAAAATGTAGAAGCCCCAGGCTAAAATTTACATTGTTCTGCAGAACATCTGGAAAGTCAAGGGAAACATTGAACAGCAAAAAGACATCGTGCGCAAATAGATAGGTATCGCATATTGTCGAGTTAATAAAACGGGGAAAATTATTTATATACATACCAAACAAGAGGGGACACAATCCAAAATTTTGTTTTATCCTATTTATCAGTAGCACGTCTAGCGGTATTATGACTCACATTACCAAAACTGACAATCCATCTTCGCAGTCATCACTGTGATAGAGTGTTAAAAGTGGGTAAAGTAGACTATTTCCTGTTTCGCCATCGTCAACTATACAACAAACAACTATTGTTACAGTGTTCTGCTGATAGATATTTATCTCAAAGGTTTTATTCTAATTAAAGAATAGCTCAGCTGGTTGTGGTTCTTAATGATGTAACAGTCGTTTTATATTGGACACCATCGGATGCAAGTAACATCTGTGCTTTAACATAAAATTTGAACTTCTACTCAATGGTGTTAAAGTTAAAGATAAAGATCTCCTATCTTTATCATCTTTATATTAAAGAATTTAAAAAAAATGTTGTTTTGGCTCTAAAGAGATGTTTTTAGTTGTTTATACTGACTTTTAATACTCATTTTATATTAGGGGAATTACCAAACAAATAAATACAATTGCTAAATTAAATCCAATACTAAAAAGCTTAAACGGTTACTGATTGAATTAAAACGTAGAAAATCAAAAAAACGATTATTGGAACACCAACGTTGTCTTCTTTCAACAGTGGGATCGCTCTTTCAACAAAACGATCGGATTCATGGTCTTTAACAAATTGCGCTTTTGAATTTCGAAACAGATTTACGGCAACAATTAATCTTGAAAGAATAAATAATTATTTTTTAATATATTTAAAATTGAATTTTATAAAAGAAAATAAAAGAAAGAAATAAAACACTGAAAGAATACAAACTAAATCATTGTTCAGGGAGACAAATAGTCTAGTGCTATTTAAGAAACCGACAAGCAGAAAAGCAGACGGATAAGACAAGTTAAAGGAACGATATTGTAATAAGCAATTAGGGCTTGTAAAGGCTAAAGGCATTTAATTTCTTGCTTCTTCTATTCTATACTTTTCCCTTAAGCAGTTTATAAAAAAAAGAAAAGCAAACAAAAGCAATTTATGGAAAACGAATTGGCACAGGTTTATTATTGTTGTTGTGTGTTTGCAAAGCAGAATAATGCAACTGAAATATGTATGTATAAAGGACCTTGTGGATTCCTATTGTTTTTGATGGTTAGAAAAATCACACTTGAAAAAGAAACTAATTAAATTTCGTTTAAAAAGAGAGTGGTGTGATAATTGACAAGAATTCTTTTATAAATTCGCCACACATAGTTAAGATCGTTTCTCTAAAGGTCATTGTTGTGCCAAGGATAAATAAATTTTGTAATGAAATACAAATCGCATTTTAATTCTTCTTATTCTACCTGCTGCTACAATATTTTTCTTAATTTCCTGAGTTCTGGATTATACTATGTATGCATATGTATATGTGTGCATGAGTTTGTGGGTGTTAAGGATATTTTTAAACATTCGAAAATTACTTATTCCTTAATAATATACCATTTGCTACTCCTAGTGTGATTTTGAACACTTGGCTTAAACGTTTTCGTAGATATTACGAGCATCGTCAGCTCAGTGGTGTATAAATGAAAGTGCCAAAATTGGTTTTAGCATTTAAAACACCTTCATCTCCTGTGTGTCCCTCTTTCTCTCTGTCTCTGCCTCTATACTTTCCAGTTTTTTCGTTCTCTACTCGGCATCTCTTTATGTTGCATATTTAATTTGATTCTCAATCTCTGAGTAGCGTAGAGAATTGTAAACGAGATGCAATCAAAATGTTCTTTAAGTCCTTTGAAGTTTAGCCGCCTACAGGTGTCTATTTTGTTAAGTAAAAAAAAGATTTTATTTTTTTTTAAAATTTATTTTGTATATTTTGTATAAAAATCTTTAGTATTTAAGTTATTTTTGTTAGCAATTAAAAGAAAGAGATTTTTAGTTAATTTAATCAATAAACCGTGGCTCAATTAGCTGAATTTTAAGGATATTTTTTTTATTGTAGTTGTTGTTGTTATATATGATGCAGCATTTTTAACATAATTTTTTAATGTGTTGCTCTTGATGGGAATATATTTCTTGTATCGCTTTAAATATAATGAATTGTTAAAAAGGAAGGGAAATTATTTTTATAAAATTTATAGGCGTTTAGTTGTTGATCCGTTTCAAATATTCATTATTTCACACATTTCAATAAAAAATGATGACTTTAATAATCTTGCGTTTTAAGCAGGCAATAACCTAATTAACTTATTTTAAATAAATATTTATAGAGTCAGCATTGTGTTAGAAACAAAACAAAAGATCCTTAAATATCCAAAAAAAATCAAAAAAATAAAAAGAATAGAATGAAAACTTATAGGGTGTCCTGTAAGGGTTAAAAAATTATAATAAAATAGGTATTATATGGATTTATATATGTATGATTCCAACTTACACTTGACTAAGTTAATTTTATCAAATTCATTGGTTATTTATTTATTTATTTCGTAACTTTCAAAAACGTTATTTCACTTGGGAATGTTGGGAATTTGAACATTTTGGTTATTATTTCAGTTTTGTTTTAGGAGTTTTATTTATAACAAGTGTTTCTCATAGAGATGTAGAACTTTGAGTTGCCAGCACTTTTTTTTCATTCAGACCAGCACTCAGGGAATGGACTCCACTCATGTAACGCATTGTACCAGAACTAGGAAATTAGGTTATGAGGAGGAGGAAAGAGGGAGTAGTATTGGTGAACATTCGATTTGAATAAAAAAATAAATAAAAAAAATTTAATAAATATTTTATGATATTCTTATAAAATATTTATAATCCAAAAAATATATTTGAAATGTATTACTGCGGGGGAAAGCATATCCATATGGCCATTTCACTACTGCTCATATAGCTCATCAGTGGATTGTATCCCATATGGATAGATTTCAAGAACCCAAATAGTCCAAAAAATCAATATTTTATTACAAAGCTGATATATCGGGTTTTTCAGCAAAAAGTTTGTTTTTCAATTGTGGCAACACCAGCAACACGATAGTTTTGACATTTAGCTTTTTTGACGTATTCCTAGTAAATGCTTTGATAATTGCTACAATGAATTCAATTTCGCATGAACTAAAGTAAATAAAATCCACTAAGAAAATGGAGGTCCTGTTAAAGTTACATTTCGTAAAATTCGTGATATTTTCGTACAACATAATCGTCCTTCTTACACTGCTATTAAGAGTTTGGTGGCTAAATTTGGTTCGACAGACTCGATATAAAATTTGCAAACACCAAAGCGTTTTCGACCGGGTCGTTCATTTGAAAACATTGCAGCCGTGAGCCACAGTGTTGAAGCAGATCCAAATTTGTTAATTCCTCGATGTTCTCAACAATTAGGATTATACAAAAAACCACCACATGGTGTATTTCGCGAAAAGATTTGAGTTTGAAGCCTTACAAGGTTCAACTTGTGCAGGAATTGAAACCGACCGACCATTCACATCACCATAGATTTGCTCAATTCATTTTTTTTAAAGAGAAGAAGCACTTCAGGCAACAATGCTTATTTAGTCAAGTACCGTGTTACATTCTTTTAGGAAAGGGATAGAGAAGCCATGAAACAAATGGTGAAAGTAGATAGATAGTCGGAAATTAACTGCCGTATAAAAACAGCAACAGCGACCAGTGACTATGCCTTCATCGCTGAGCAGCCCCACCGACAGTCAATTTTTAATTTTGTAGTGAAAAAAACCAAGGTCTTCGTTGGGAATCGAACCTACAACCCCCATACTGACAAGCTGGTACACTACCTACTAGCCTACAGGGGCACCAAAATTTAGGAACAACTGGCCTGTTTTTCTAAAAAAAAATCATTTATTCAGACGAAGCCCATTTTAACTTGTCTGGATATGTCAACAAGCAAAATTACCGCATTTGGGCTTCTGAAAATCCTAGAGCGATTATTGAGAAGCCTTTGCATGCTCAGCGTGTCACTGGTCTGGAGGCGTGACTGGGCCCTTTTTCTTCGGAGATGAGGCTGGAAATGCGGTAACCGCCAATCTATCACGCTATCGCGAGATGCTAAAAACTCAATTTTGGACTATTATTGACGATGCTGATATCACTGTCATAATGTGATTTCAACAGGACGGTGCCACATGTCACACAGCCAATTCCTTCCGCGGGCACATTATAAGTCTTTGTGGATCACACAACCATCTAGACTTGTGTCCTGCGGGGTAAAAAGGAGTCATTTGAAAAATCCACTGTATTTCCACGGGAATCATTAAAGAGTTCCGCTATTTGTCTCTTTAGGCATTTAGCTATTCTCTGACTAATTATTGAGATAGGCCCTTCGGGAGTATAGTGGTGGCTGTGTGTTTCGAAGCCCTCGTCTGAGTTTGTGGATCGGATCATTCACAATGAACACAATGAATGGTCCCGGTCCAGTGAGTATGAATGCCGTCGTGTTCTTAATTATATTAAGCTTCATGCGTTCTGGACCAGGAGTTGGATAGTCTCCAACTTTTCAGCAAGGAGTGAATGCTGCGGCCTACTCCGGCCTTTTGAAGTTGCAACTAGGAGTGACCGGAGAATATACGTATTCGAAGGCCTTCTAGGGCGAGGATGACGCTACATTTCATTCACAGTGGTAATGATCCACCATCTCATTAACACCCGCGGCCAGGTGCAGATGTAAATCTAATCACGTCACATAGCCAATATAACGATAAATTTATTGCAAACCAATTATCCTGAACGCATAATTTCACAACAAGCAGCAGTTAAGTGGCCAGCCAGATCGTGTGATTTAACACTACTGGATAATTTTTTGTGGGGCTATGTTATGGCCAGAGTCTATACGGAACCAACCAAAGCGATCTCAGCCTTAAAACTCAAGATCCGTGATGTGATTTTGCCGAAAACTGATTAAAAACCTTGGTGAAAGAAACGACATCTGTCAGCGTGGTCGTTTTGGACATTTGCCAGATATCATTTTTCATTCATAATTGCCAAACTTTTCTCTTTGTAAGTCAATAAAAAAATTTGAATCATCCTAATCTAAAATATGTGTTTTATTTGGTTTTAGAAAATAACCTTCTTGTTGAAAATCCTTTAATTTTCGCAACATTGCAAAAATAGAATAGTTTGTATTCACATATGTATTCTAGGAATCCTTACAATCTGTTCACATTTGAATTTCATGTTCATAATTAGACTTTTATGTAGTTACTAAAGTAAAGAATAGATCAGTATGTTATTTGAGAATTTGTGTTCATCAGCCAGGAATCGTTTGTCTGCGGTAATTTGTTTGCATACACATACACAAACGCTAAAAACAAGTTAAACGTTTAGGTTCTTTGAACAGCACGCTATGCTTAGCTTACTAAGTTTATGGGAATATTTTTTGTCACATTAAAATGAAATCACTGTAAATAAAATTTTGCCATATGATGTGTATTATGCGCTATTTAATAAAAGAATTGATCTATTACTAGTTAGCTGCTTCTTCCTTTTAATGCCATCGTATTCCTACAACTAAATAAGTTTGTAATGAATTAAAAATCAAATTTAAAATTAAAATTAAAGCAAAAGTATTTAAACAACTTCCTGCTAATTGCAGTCATTTAATTACTTCATGTCAATTACAAAACGAAAATAATTTCTCGGCCATTAATTTTTATTTAGTTTCGATATTTTTAATTGTTTTAATGCTGTTGACAAATCTGAAACAAAAACAAAAACAAAAAAAAACCAGAAAACATTTTCCATTTTGGGCTTCCTTGGGGATCGATTAATTTGTCTTATTTTGCTGTTCTGTCTACTCATTTGGAAAATGATAGAGACAACAAAAAAAAACAACAAAAAACAGAACGAAAACAAATTACAGGCAATCATTATCACTTTAGCAAAATTTACATTATTCATCTGCCAACGTTTTATTTTCCTTCTTTTTGTTTTTCTTAAATATTTCTTTGCCTTGTATTTGATTCAATTTCCAATAGATTCAAATCCCTTTTGTAACATCTTTTTGTATTTTGTGAACGAAGAAAATTAACGTTAAGAAAGTCGCTGTGACTAATTTGTCAACAAACTTTCGCCACCACAATTTATATTTTTTGCTCTCCCCCTTTCCTTTCAAATAAATAAACACTTGTCACTTTGTCTTTATGTACTCGTATGTGTGTAGGTTTCTAACTGTTTGCCTTTTTTCATTGTAACTTTTGTGTAAGGATGTATGTGTGTGTGGCTGTGTTTAAGTGAATGAGTGCAAAAGTTATGTTTGTTTCCTATTTGTCTCCTGTTGTTGTGATTTATTACTCTCGCATTGACACAAATAAATTTTCTCTCTCCAGGTGATAAACATATAAATCAGTCCATTAGTTTATTTTGTGTCAATATATTTATTTGTCTTTCTACTGTTGCTTAAGCTTTGCCTTTCCTCTTTCTTTGGGGTCAATTTTTATTATTTGACAGTTACAATTTGTATTGACTTTCACATCCAAACAAATAGACAAATAATGGTACGTGCTTGGTAGCTTGGTGGCTTGGTGTTTGTATCCTTTATCTATTTCGTGTTGCTGTTGTGATTGTTGTTGTTAAATTCACAGCGCCCTGTTGGCTTATTTGACTTGACTTTTGTATGTAAAGGGGAGCATAATTAGAGAGTGTTAGAAATAATTTGTGTTAAATTTTTGAATGACATTAAATTATTGCTCTTCTTAGAGTTTTCTTTGGTTTGTTTGTTTATTTGTTTGTATGTTTGTTTGTTTTTGCTTCATTTAATAAGACAACCTTAAGAAATCGAGCTGTTCGTTGTCGAAATTTGCAGGGAAAATAATAAAGCAAAAAAGTGTTTTATAATCATATTTAAAGGCAGATTATTCAAACACAGGATGTCGGCCGGGAAGGTATTACGTGATAAGATTTACATCTGCATCTGGCAGTTAGCCTTAATCAGATGGTGGTCATACCACTGGGAATAAAAATTCTAGCAACAGGTCCTTCCTAGTAGCAATTTCAATGATTCCAGAGCAGGGCTCCAAACCACTACTCCTTGCTGAACAGCTGGAGACTATCCAACTCCTGTCAAGAACACATGTGTAGCATGCTCACTGGATCTAGGATCATTCCACCAGGTAGGTGTTATTAAAAGTGAAATGATCCTGGCCACCATATAAAACTGACCTGTCTATTATGGGGCCGCGAAACCACAACCACCACGATACTCCTGAAGGGCCAACCTCAACAATCCGTCAGAGAAACAGCTAAATGTCTAAAGAGAAAAATAGCGGAAACTCTGCGGGCTACTGATTCCCGTGGAAATAACGTGCAGTTGACCCCTGCTGCCTTCATGGGACTGGGCCCCCTTATACCCCCAGTTGCACAGGTCTAGATATTTGAGCGTTCTATAAAGACCATAAATGTGCCCCCGGGAGGACCGCCGGAAAGGTATATTACTTAAAATGAAAGAGAATAGATGTTATATTTTATTTAATGTTGGCAATTTTGTATGCAACACCATATCAGATAAATATCCGCCTTTATTAGCCTCACAAATGCGAGTCCTGTTGAGCACGTTCTTCATTATATTCCCAAACACTACACGTGGTATTTCATTAATTTCATTACGAATATTTTGTTTGAGTTGCTCAAGCGTTGCATAAACCTTGCTTTTCAGATATTCCCACAAAAAGAAGTCCGGAGCAGTCAAATCAGGCGACCGTGGAGGCCAATCAACATCAAATAACTCGCCGTAATTCCATTGTAATCCTGGCTGTATGCGATGTGGCACCGTCTTTTTGATACCACATGTTAATCAAGCCTAAAGTAAGCAGATCTGGCGTTAAGAAGTTTTCAATCATATCGCACGATATTGCTCCCCATTCACACTTACCGTTACGCCGTTTTCAAATTCAAAGAAGTAAGATCCAATGATTTCTGTTGACCAAATTGCACACCAGACTGTCAATTTTAATGGATGTCACTTTTATTTCCCAAAACCGACTATTCTGTTTATTCACACATCCATTCAAATGAAAATGTGCCTCATCCATCATTATGATTTTTTCATACAAATCGGGGTTGTCATTGGCGAGCTGTAACATCTTATTTGCATATGCACGGCGGCGTAAATGGTCTTGAGGAAGAAGCTCGTGTGTCAACTGAATCTTATATGGAAACAAATGCAAATCCTTGTGCAGAATTGTGGCCAAGCTCCTGAGCGCAGCGCCGCATTGAGACAGTAATGTTTTCAGCCGATCTTGCAGTAGGTTGTGATCCATGCTTGGGCCAATCACCTACACAACCTATTACTTCGAAATCATTCACTACACGATAAATAGTTCTTTTTGTTGTCACGTTGTTTCTCCCAAAAATTTCACGTAACTTTCTTATTGTCACAGTAATCGATGATTGATTTTGATAAAATGTTTAAATGTTTTAAATCAAAGTAAATTTAAAAATGTATCTCAAAATGATTGATGGAAAAGTTGCACATGCTTTAACTGATACAAAAGCATCATTAAGCTGCATTATATGCAAAAAGACATCAAGTCAATTAAGCCATGCAGTTCCAGAAGATGACACTTTTAAGGCAGTATACGAATTCGCATTGTCCCCTCTTCATACTAGAATAGGTTGATTTGGATTTTGGTTCGTTAGGCGAAACAGCGCGAAAAAATAAGGAAAATGAAGAAAAAAGAAACAAAAAAAAACAAATTCAAGAAAAAATATGTAGAAAAAGGCCTAATCATCGATCAGCCAAAGCAAAGGGAAGGAAACACAAATGATGGAAACACTGCAAGATGATATTTTTCAGATCCAAAAACTGCAGCATCTATCACAGGAGTAGATTTGGAACTAACAAGGAGATTCAGTATTATTTTACAAGTTCTAACATGCAGCAGAAAGAATGCAAAAAAATTTGGAAAGTACGCTAAAAAAAGCAGCTATACTTTACAACGAAAAATATTCTTGGAGATATATGTCATCCACAGTTCATAATAATTCAACACAATATGCTACCAATAGGAGATCTATCTGAAGAAGCGCAAGAAAAACGAAACAAAGACTGTAGATTCTTTCGTGAGGATAACACAAGAAAAATTTCTAGATATTGCACTAATGAAAACTTGACTGTTATTTTATTATGCACATCAGATCCCTATATCTCCAATATCCGGCAAAAATGGAAAACTACTTCTATTGAACTAGACGCAGAAGCTAAACTGCTTCAAGAAGATGAAAATCAAGGCTATTAAGAAGAAATATTTAATAAAGTTGTTTAATTAGTAGTCATTTTTTCAAACACAAGAGTTATCTGTATGTATTTAATCCTTTTAAAATTTGTTGTACATTAATAAAAATTACATATACGAGTAGTATTTATGTTTATTGTGGACTTAAATACCTCCTTATCTAAAGTAAACTTGAACCAATGAATATATTTTTTATGTTTTTGCTACTTAATGACCCCATTTTTAACTCAAATTGCTAAAAAAAAAAACCAAACTTTGGCCTTCGTACTTAAATTTCACGGGGCTTGGCCCATTTTGGCTAAATTTAAGTTTTTACTAAGTATAAGTTCTAAATGTGAACCAATATATAAGACTTTATGCAAAACAAACTCTTTGAACTATTTGTAATACTTTACTTTCGTACCAAAAATCAGCTAAAACTTAGAATGTATTTTTCAACCTAATCACAACTATTTTTCTAACCGGTCGATTTTAAATTTTTATACCTTAAACGAAAGCCTATGATCTCACCTAGTAGACAAAATAAAAACAGCGTATCAAAGTTACGATCCATTTAAAAGTTATATATATTTGACCGCCTTGTTGTAAAATGGTCCACTGTGCACTCCATTAATTCCTCCAAAACTAGTTTTATTATATTTTCTTCTTATTTATTTGTTTATTTTTATTAAATTTAATAACATCCAAAAAAAAATTTTAAATTTTATCGCGGTAGTTTTTGTTTGGGTCCAAATGGGTTAAGAATTTTAAAATATATAATTCGAATAAAAAGAAGCCGGTAAAACATTCCCTTTAACATCCTTGCAGTATACAGCCAAGAACGTAACAACTTTGAATGTTTTAAGTTTTTAATTGATTTATTAGGTACAACATTGTTTTTCCAAAATAAGTGTTTTTGTTGTTGTTACATTTTCATTTACCTACTGGAGTTTAATATTCAAAGAAGCATTGTTTTTAAATTTTTGCTTAAAACAAATTTAAAATGCAAAGAATTTCTTCTTCTACATTTATTACAAAAATTATTTTATAAACAAAATCAAGACCAGGAAATGACTTCAAAAGCAGTACTAAAGGTACTGAAAAAGCTTATAATAATAAGATAAAGCAAATAAATGCGAAAGCAATAAAAATTTTATTGATTATCAATTTGCTTTATTAAGGAATTTATTACTTCCTATTAAACGCAAAACAAAGGCATTTTACTTAAAGAAACTTACACTTCAATTATTTATTTATTTATTTAAAAATTTATATTGTTTTGTAAAAAGATAAGAAATAAACATTTAAATACTCAAGCAAAGTTGTGTGTATGCATCACTGCAAAGTAAAACTATTTGAGTATAAAGGCTCTACGACAAACCAACAGTTGCAAGGGGTTTGAACTAAACGAAAACACTGCCTTATCGACATCGCTAATGTTTGATGTTCAAAGCAAACTTTTGAGTTGTAATTCTGTTTATGCCACATACAGTATTAAGGCAACCACAGCCAACATTTTTATTTTCTCTCCACCATTTCACACAAATAACAACAACAATACAAAATAACAAAGAGTTTAATACTGTCGATGCAGTCTTACGTTCACTATTAACTGTAATACTTGGTGCTGTGTTAACCATTTTTAAATTTATAACGTTTCTCTCTTACACTCATGACGTCACACATAAATTTAAACCAATAAGGAGGGGTTTTCCTACAATCTTGGAAAAAAAGGAATAAAAAAGTGTTTTTGTTTAGGTTGGATTTTGAGGGAAAATAGATGAGAAGAATAAAATAGAAATTGTGGCCAAGTATTTAAGAAATTTAATATCCTTTTGTTGACGATGTTTTATGCAGAGCAATAAATTTTGTTTTTCAGATCCTGTCATTTACACACAAAACGTCATACCTCCACATATCTATCTATGTACGTGACAAATATATTTTAATAACAACTCCTAATTGGTTTTAGATATAGAAGCTGATATGACAAACATACATGCATTCATATATACATACATGCATTCATATATACATATTTAAATTAAATCTTATAAAAATACCTATATAGGTATTTTTGCGAGGATTTACAGGAATCTGCATGAGAGAAGAGCTCATATAAAATACAAAACTTTACATCAGATAGACAATTGATTTTCATTATTGTTACCTAGTACGTAATACTAAATAAGATTATAACACTGGTTATTCTGTTTTGTTTTAAAACTAAAATAAGTTTCTGACTCATTGTAAAAAACAAAAACCTCTGTCTAACACTGTAACCGGCAACAGCTTATCGCTTGACCATATTCTTTGAATTTTTAGTGTTTCATCGCCGGGTATATCTGTTTGTGGGCAACTATAAAGAAAATTTTTATTACTTTTATTTGTATTAATTTTATATTTATTAATTAAAAAAATAAAAAAAAAATTATGAAAAATTTTTACTGTATAATAAATAAATATAAATAAATATTCTTTTCAACGGTCTTTTTTAATTAACAATATATATTTTTTTCTCGATATTTCGCTTTCCTGTGGAACGCTTCTTTAGGAAATTATTTTATATTTTAATTAAGAATATTTATTTATATTTATTTAAAATATAAAAAGGTCGATTTAAAAACTAAAATAAATTTATTGTATAATTTTTATAGTTTTTTAAACGATCTTTTTATCTTTAATAAATATCTTTTTTCCTTTTTAAGATCTTTTTTTATATATTTTTTCTTTTCAATATTTCGCTTTCCTTTGGAAAGCTTCTTCAGAAAAAAATTTTTTCTTAAAAAAGAAAAAAGATATTTATTTTATTGTATAATTTAAAAATCGTGCAATTTAAAATTGCAGCAATTTTTAATTGCATTTGTGTAATTTAAAGAAAGTTAAATAAAGGCGACAATTTTTATTGTGTAATTTTAAGATTTTGCTTTTTTTAATAGCAGCAATTTTTAATTGCATTTGTATAATTAAAATATAAAAGCGTTTTAATTTAAAGAAAATTAAATAAAGGCAGCAAACCTGTTAATACATAGGATTACTCAGAAAAATGCATCCAGCCTATACAGGAGGGATTGATGTTTAAGCAAAAAATTAACATAATACTATCGCATCCTTATGGGTAAACTAATGGCAGCAACTCATACAATGATTGAGGTATTCAATTATTTTGGAAAATCTTTTTTTTTGGTGACTTATCTAATTTTACAGCTATTTAATGCATCAACAACAAAAACTTATTTTTTACTTAATTAATTAAAATAACAGTCTATTCGGGGCGCATTTTTAATATTTTCTGACTAATAGTCTAGTGGATGGATGGTCACTGCACATAAGTTCGCTACCTTTTTTCACTTTAAAAATATTTTTTTCCAAAGTCCTTAATTTTTAACTGGCAACCTTAACAATTAAAAACAGCTATAGCCACAATTTTATACAAACGCGTAATAATTTATTCTATAGTCATAAGATAGAATATGATCCGATAAACATTCTAAGTTAAAACTAGAATTCAATTTGATGCATTTTAGCAAGCTTGATCAAACTTGATTTGTTCCAAAAACAATAAAGTTTTTTGCTGCATTCAGTTGTTTAGTAACATGAAGACAGATTTCTTATTTTGATTGTTAAAACTTTTTATTAAATATAATGAAAAGAATGTCTTGAGAAATCGCTAAACAATCGTTCATAATACAGAACAGCCGATATATCGGGTGGCTGATCAATTTTGCTTCATTAAGAAACTCATATAACTTTAAATAAAAGTTATGTAATTTATTTTTTAGTAATCCATTCGAAAAATATAAAAATATATTTTATTAAAGTAATTCATGAAGTTTTGAAAATAATTGAATTCAAATGGCCTCCATCCTCGGAGACACATGTGCGGCATCTTATCAAAAAGTTATTCATTACTACCTGGAGTGTTGCAGCGGGAATTGCCTCAAATACCGTTCGAATGGATTGCTTTAAATCATCAAAATTTGCTGGGTTTCTTTTATAAACTTCTTCTTTGCAATAATCCCACAACAAAAAAAAAACAAAAAAAGAACAGGTGCAGTGTGTTCAGGAGACCTGGGAGGTCAAGGGAATGTGGAGTTTCTTGAAATCAGTTTACTAGGGAATTTTTGGCGCAATTCTGTCATAACAGGCGTGGCTATGTCACAAGTTGCTCCATCTTGTTGAAACCAAACAGAGTTGAAAGGGATTCTCTTTCGGCGTAATTCTGGAAAGAAATCTTCTTTCATCATCTTTAAGTAACGGTCTTCATTGACCGTAACGGTAAGGCCGTTTTCTTCGAAAATGTAAGGCTCGACAATGAACCTTGAAAAAACTGCACACCACACTGTGACCCGAAGTGGATGTAATTGCGTCTGATGGAGTATCTGTCGGTTAGAATTGGTCCATATTCGACAATTTTGTTTGTTAACATAGACGAGGCACATTTTGATTTAAACGGCAGACATAAAAATGCAGTTCAAGACGTTTTAATTCTCTGATGCCATTTGAATGATCTTCTCTCAAAATTCCAAGCGAATCGGGAAGTCTCTTGGGTTCAGTTTGTTTGTTAATTGAATCTTATATGGAAATAAGTATAAATCTTGGCGCAAAGTTGTCTGCAGTGACTGACTGCTGACACTTATTTGAGCAGATAAGCTTCTTGTCGAAACTCGAGGATTGGATTGGATTGTATGGCAGCAGCTACAGTAGCGATAGTTTTCTATGTCCGAATTGATGGATCTCGATGATAAAGCCTTCTTGCGATTATGCCACGCTCGGCAAAATTCTCATTATAGTCCATCTGCTAAAAGGAGTGCCACTAAACGTGCGCCTATATTCTCTTTGGACGGAAACTACGGACTCTAAAGCGTAAAAGCGTGGCACTATCCAAATTCTTGTTTCATTGGCCCAATTCTCCATTTAGTTAAATCTATAAAATAAAATAAAAATGGAACAGGTTGGTTACATAGAAAATAAGTTATTACGTTTTTTTTTTGGTAGCAGCTTTCATCACTCACCCTGCCACTATTAAAATGGCGTTAAAGGTATATTTCGTAAAATTCGTAATATTTTCGGACAACATAATTGTTCTTTTGAGACCGCTATTAAGAATTTCGTCGTTAAATTTGAGCCGATAGGCTCGATACGAAATGTGCGAACACCAACTCTGTTCTACGAGCCACACTGTTGCAGCAGATTCATATTTGGCAATTCTTCGACGATCTGAATAATTGAGGTTATCCAAAACCACCAAATGGTGAATTTTACGTAAGGATTTGACTTGGAAGCCTTACAAGATTCAACTGGTGCAGGAATTGAAGCCAAACGACCATTCATATCGCCGTAGATTTGCTCAATTCATTCAAGTACAACCGACTGAAAAAATAATTTTTTTAGACGAAGCCCATTTTCACTTGTCAGGATATGTCAATAAACAAAATTGCCGCATTTGGGCTTTTGAAAACCCTAGAGCGATTATTAAGAAGCCTTTGCATGCTCAACGCTATATGGTCTGGAGGCGTGATTGAGCCGTTTTTTTTTCGAAGATGAGGCTAGAAATGCAGTAACGGTCGATGAATCACGCTATCGAGAGATGCTAACATAACTCAATTTTGGCTTATTATTGACGACGCAAATATCACTGACATGTGGACGATGCTACATGTCACACAGTCAATGAAATGATCAATTTATTGCAAACCAAATTACACGATTGCATAATTTCACAACAATCAACAGTTAAGTGGCCAGCAGTAATGTTTTCAGCCGATGTTGCAGTATGTTGTGGTCCATGCTTGGGCCTATCACCTACAGACCCTATTCCTTCAAAATCATTCACTACACGATAAATAGTACGTTTTGTTGGCACGTTGTCTCTCCCAAAAATTTCACGTAACTTTCTCATCGTCACAGTAATCGATAATTGATTTTGACAAAATGTTTTAACGATTAAAACACGTTAGTTTATCGAATATTTTTCCATAATAAATTGGCCACGTGTCTACTTCACGACTGCCAAATGTGAACAGTAAAGATTAATGTTTATCAAAATGGCGGCAAAACAAAGGAGTATACCTTCTCGGCGGACACCCTGTAATTAAAATTTCATATGCTAAGTACATCCTGTTTTTTTTTTTTGTTAAAGAGAAGTAGCACTTCAGGCAATAATGCCTATTTAGTCAAGTACCAAAACCAAGGTCTTTGTTAGGAATCGAACCCACAACCCCAGTCATGTAACCTAGCACACTACCTACTAGCCTACAGGGGCAGCTTGATATAGGAAGCACGATGGTGTGGCCTTATTATATACATATACATAAAAGACACATACTATATAAAACGATTTTCACATCATGACAACAAAACTCGGGAAAGATTTAATTTTGTTATCATGTGGGTGGGCAAATATTAGGTTAGGAAGTAAATTGCCTGTCAAATGATTAAATGCCAAGAATTGAGCTATTACCCCTTGACATTTGTTTAGTAAACGCTTGAAAATTTTAAACATGAAACGTTACACTCTTGATTAAAGAATTTTAATTGTAAAAATATATCGGAATGGTAAAAGTTTCCCTGTAAAAATCTGTGCATAATTTAATAGCTAAATTCGAGACTCACTATATTGCTGCTGACAGTAGATCAAAACAGTACGCCTCTAGTAGCAATAGCGATGCGAAAATAACCTTTGTAATATTGAGAAATGGCTTGGAGCAACCACTTCTCGACGTTCGCAAGAATTGCAGGCACTTTGTGCAATATTTGTTAAAAAATATGTTCATATTCACGCTTATAAAGTTCAACTCGTTCAAGATTCTAGGCAACCAATTTTTGTTTACGTCAAAGGTTTGCGAATTTGTTATTTGTAAAAATAAACGGGAAAGTAACAAACAACAAACAGATGTGTCGCACATCGAGCTAAAAAAAAACCAAAAATCATTACATCAAGGCGGCATAATACGACCGTATTTCTTCGAAAATGAGCAAAGATACGCCATCACAGTCAATTATTTGTGATGCCTAACAACAATTGTGATCACAATTGGCTAATCTTGGCATTAGAGACCTTTGGTTTCACCAAGACGGCGCCGCAAGCCACCCAACAATAAAGTTATTGCATGTTAAATTTTCTAAACTATCAATTTCTCGATTTGGCAATGTCAATTGGGTTTACGTGAACCACTCACAAATAAAGGTGTGAAATAAAAAAAATGCCGCTTCATTGACAGGATAAGTAAAAGAAAGAACGAACTTCTCCTGATATGCTAGAGGTGGACATTTGACTGTCATCATATTTATATTGTTACGAATGTGTCTTGCTTCAGTTTTAAAATAAAATAATTAAGCGAACTACTGGGTATGTTGTTTACGAACTGCGTGGCTTGCTAAAGAAAACTTATGGTACAACAAAAAAATTTCTAGTTACAAACTGCGTAGAAATTTTATACGCACACAACAGCAATTTGATATGCTGTTTACTAACTGCCTGGCATGCAAGGCAAACAAAACAAATTTCTGTTTACTAACTAAAAGCGCAAGCCAACAACAAACATGTATGCTGTTTACCATCTGCATAGTTTTCTAAGAAAACTTATCTACACGAGACAACAACAAATATTTTGAAGTAAATTCCAAGCAGAAACCTTATCAACATAAAAACAAAAATACACACAGATATACAGGCGCCTATACATCGAATAAACAACATACAACAACAAAATGTGATACAGAGGGAGTAGAAGATTCTTAAATTTTCTAGACTTTAAATGGGCAAATATAAATAGGGCAGAGTATGAGTGGATAGTCAGTCAGTGTAAAATCAAATCTTGTGAAATAAAGACGTGCATCTTAAGTAAATTGTTCTGTAGTGTCAACTTTGTGTAGTTAAAGTAAATAAACTTGTTAATAATTTAAAAACTCTAAAAACTGGTGTTATTTATTTCTCAATAAAGAACTCACAAGAAAACGTTTATAAAAGGTTTATGTTTTAAATGGCCTAGAATCGTTGCTTAAGATTTTACGAATATTTGAATTTGCCTTGGTCGCTATTTCATTTGGTTATGAGGTTGAGTAAGTGAACTCATGCAGCTGAATTGAAATCTGACAAGTCTGCAGATGAATTCATAATAATTCCTCGACAACTTTATTCATCATCATTATTGCGTCAATGTGCACAGAGGATTTTTTCGGATAATGACTGTAGTTGGCTTCTTGAGCACAGCCAGCTTGTGATTTGGTTGTTCTGACAATTACGTCAATAAAGTATTGTGCAAAGCTTAGTTTCAAGACGTCTTGTGTAGAAGTTGATGAAAAAATGTTTGTCGTAGTTGGCCAAATTTCGCGATTTTTATCTGTAAGTATAGTAAAGATACGAAAATATAGATTACGAAACTAAGCTTGCATCTTGATGGTGGATTTGTTAAATCCTTATATATTAAAATCGTCAACTTATTGCAGCCTCTACTGTATTATTTCCGCAATTAGAATACAAAATCCTATCAGAAACCTGAAGCACCTGATGGACAAAGAAATCCAAATTTTTACGATTCCACAAGATATACAAGAGCAAAAAAATACTCAAGTTAGAATGTGATTGGCTTATATATTTGTTATTCAGATACTACATTTTATATAGATAAATAAATTAAACGAAAAAAAAATAAATAAAAAAAATAATAATGACCCAGAATATCCAACAAAACACAAATTATTAATTCACTTCTTCAAGCAAATAAAATAACTTGTTCCGTTTTTACAGACATCGACATTGATTGAATAAAACCGAAAACAATTTAATAAAAACTTTCAAAATTAAATTGAATTACATTTTATTTCCTTTTATAATTGGAAACAATTCAATTTTAAAATAATTGTTTGCTACAATTTCATACGTAATTCGTTTCTGTTTCTGTCTCTACTGGTTTTCCTTCCATGCTGCTCCGGTTTGTTGCTCCACACAAAGCAATCAACATACAAGAGATACAAACAAATTTTATCGTTAGAGGTACAGTGTGCTGTGGTTAAAGTCAGTTGACTTTTTACAAATTTAAGAAAAAAATAAAAAATAAAATATAAGAAAAAATACTTAAATTAATGAAATACATTTTCGTTGCGGTTATATTTCCTGATACCAAATACAATAAAATAAAATAAAATGAAATAAAAATTGAAACAGCCAACAATGAAATTTATATCATTTGCCATAAACACTGTCATTAAAAATTGTTGTCTTCTTTTATTTAAAGTGAAGAGGAGTGGTATAATTTTGCCTTCTGATTGTAGGTTCTTTAAATTTTTATTTAATTTTATACATTTCATTTCATACCATCGATTTGTGTTCCTGTCAAACCATTCATCCATAATTTGTATTTATTGTCAATAATTGTAAATTACTTTTTTTTTATTTTTATTCTCTGACAACGAATATACAAAAGTCACACAAATGAGAGCCTGAATTAAGGGTTGTATGTAGAAAATTAGCTACAATAGGATATAAGGAGACCTCTTGATATTATAATGTTATAAAGTTATACTCATATGATAATAAATATATTTCATAATCACTGAAAGTTTTACAATTGAAAATCTTTACAAGTCATAATTTGTCTACAAAATAATTCATTATTTATAATTTTTCTTTAAAGTTTTCATCAGTCAAGATTTTTTTGTATAAAAATTTCATTAGTCACAATTTTTCTATCAAAATACTCCGTCAGTAAAACTTTTTATATACAAAATTGCAACCGTGATTAATTTTCTATAAAAAAAAATTCAAAAAATTTCCATACTCACAACTTAACTAAAAAAAAGGTTAATCAGTCATAAGTTTTCTCTAAAAAATTTTTTCTACATAAAAATTTTTCTATACAAAAATTTTTCTATATAAAAATTTTTCTATACAAAAATTTTTCTATATAAAAATATTTCTATATAAAAATATTTCTATACAAAAATTTTTCAACACAAAAATTTTTCTACACAAAAATTTTTCTATACAAAAATTTTTCTACACAAAAATTTTTCTATACAAAAATTTTTCTACACAAAAATTTTTCTATACAAAAATTTTTCTACACAAAAATTTTTTTATACAAAAATTTTTTTATACAAAAATTTTTCTATACAAAAACTTTTCGGTGCAAAAATCTTTCTATACAAAAACTTTTCGGTGCAAAAATCTTTCTATACAAAAATTTTTCTATACAAAAATTTTTCTATACAAAAATTTTTCTATACAAAAATTTTTTTTTTCTTCAAAAAATATCATCCGTGGTATTCCGTTAGTCACAGCTTTCCTATAAAAAAGAGTGTAATGAATCATAAATTTTCTTTAAAAATTGTTCTATACAAAAATTTCATCAGTCACAAATTTTCTATTAAAAACTACATCAGTTAAAATTTTTCTACAAAAAATATCATCCGTGATTACTTTTCTATAAAAAAATTTTCGTCAGTCAGAACTTTCCTAAAAAAAATCTTTTTCTATAAAAATTTTAATCAGTTCAAATATGTCTCATCAATCACAATATATCAATCATTATTTTTCTATTAAAAAATACAATTTTTTGTACAAAAACTTCATCTGGCGTAATTTTCTATAAAAAATTTCATTAGTCTACATTTTTTTTACAAAAATATTCATAAGTCGTAAGTTTTCTATAACAAAGTTTCATATCGCAATTTTTCCATACAAAATTTTGTGTCATAAATTTTCTAAAACAAATCCAATAAGTCCGGATTTTTCTACAAAATATATATCAGTCATCATTTTTTTTTTTTTAAATTTATTAAAAAAAATATTTTTTCTATAAAAAATTCCGTCAGTCACAACTTTTTTACAAAAAGCTTAATTAGTCATATTTTTTTTTATAAAAATGTTCATCAGTTAAATCTTTCTATAAAGAAATTATATCAATCACAATATATCATTCATAGTATTTCTAATTAAAAGAACATTATTTTTTTGTATCAGACATAATTTTTCTTCCAAAAAAAATTTCCGTCACTCACCATGTTTTAAAAAAAATTTCATGCGTCGTCCTTTGCTATAAAAAACCAGGTCACAGTACACAATTTCCTCCGCAATAATTTTTCCATAAATGAATTCATCCGTCCTTATTTTTCTATAAAAATTGCCATCAGTTAAATTTTTCTAAAAAAGAGTTTCATGTCACATAGAAAATTTTTAATAATAAATTTTATATAAAGAAATTTTATGTCGCAATAATAAAAATATAAAAAAATTCCACTAGTAATAAATAATTTTTTTTTCTATTAAAAGCAAAATCGCCAGTCATAATTTTTTTAGAAACAATTTTATCAGTCACAACTTTTCTATAAAAAAAATTACATCAGCAAAAATTTTTCTATACAAAAATTCCATCAGGCATAACTTTTCTATCAAAAATTTCGTCAGTCCCCATTTTATTATAACAATTTTTACCCATCATAAATTTTCTATAAAAATCAAATTTTTTAAAAAAAACCTCCTTCATGCCACAATTTTTCCATCAAAAATTTCATCAGTCATAATTTTCCGATAAGAATATCCAATAAGCCGGGAGTTTTCTACAAAAAAATTTATCAGACATTATTTTTTTTTAATTCTTTCCAAACAATTTTTTTTTTCTATAAAGATTTGCATTAGTAAAATTTTCTAACAAAAAATTTCAAGTCGAAATTTTTCTATAAAAAAATTATCAATCATAATTTTTCTTTAAAAATTTATTAGTATGTTTCTATAGAAAATTGTTACGTTCTTCTATTAAAAATTGTTTAATCACAGTTTTTCTGGAAAAAAATTTATTAGTCACTATTTTCCTTAACAAATTTCTTTAGCCATAATTTAAAAAAAAAATATTAAAAAAATCATCAGTCATAATTTTTCGCCATGCAAATTTCATTCGTCAAAATTTTTCTACAAAAAAAAATCATGTCATAATTTTTTTTTAAAAAAGTTTTACCAGTCATAAGTTTTCTATAGAAAATTTAGTGAGTTAAAATGTTTCCATAGAAAAGTTTTTACCAGTCATAATTTTTCTATAGAAAATTAGTCGAAAATGTTCATCAGTCATGAAATTTCATTAGTCTCGAATTTTCATCAGTCACAAAATTTCACTTTATAGTTTTTTCATAATAAAAATTTTATCAGTCATAATGTATTTATAAAAATTTTTCAGCCATCCATTTTTTTGCAAAAAATTTAATCAGTCATGGGGGCAGCGTTTAATTTTCCGGCTTTCCTAAAAAAAATCGAAAAAAAAACTTGCAAACAATTCTTAATTCCTAAAATATTTAAAGATTTTAAATTTACTATAACCTTGAAGCCGAATTAGGACAATTTATTTGTTATAACAAAATGAATTATTTTATTTTTACTTTTGTTACAAAAATATGTAAAAACATTTTTTTAAAAATTAAGTATCATAAGAATTTAGACAAGAAATAGAAAGGTAGGATTAATGTTTGCAATAAAAAGGCAAAAACGTAATCAAATTTATTTTAATAACTAAATTTTTTCTTTGAGTGTAAAATAACGTCACAATAAAAATCATTAAAAGTTTGGTCTCAGTATTTCATGCTTTCAATTTGAATAATTTAAACTAATTATTCGTTTTAACTTAAACTTGGTTTAAACCACAAACAGAAACTCTGTTTAAGATGTGATGCCAAATTGTGGTTCCTACGAATTTGACAGCTACAAAGATTTACAGTGAAGAAAGAGTAAAGACAGAAGCCACAGAAGTGACACACACTTGACACATAAATTATGTGTGACTTGAAGTTTTTGCTCTTAAGAAAAATACTTTTAATATGTAAATTTGGTATTAATTTGAATTCAGAAAATTAAATTTAAAAAATGCAAAACCATACATAAATACACAACAACAACAAAATATCGGGTGTTCACCCGAAAGGTATACTACTTTGTTTATAATTTTTGATTAAATCAAAAAATGTTTTATTTAATATCGGCGATTATGTATGGCATACAATATCAGATAAATGTCCACCTCTGTTAGTCCCACAAATGCGAACCCTTTTAAGCACTATTTTCATTCGATTCTCACACATTTCACCCGGAATTTCATTAATTTCATCACGAATTTTTTGCTTGAGTTGCTCAAGCGTTTCTGGTTTGTGGGCATAAACCTTGCTTTTCAGATATCCCCTCAAAAAGAAGTTCGGAGCAGTCAAATCAGGCGAACGTGGAGGCCAATCAACATCACCGATTCTTGAAATAATTTGTTGCGGAAAGAGTTCTCGCCGTAATTCCATTGTAATTCTGTCTGTATGCGATGTGTTACTGTCTTGTTGATACCACATGTTAATTAAACCCAAAGCATGTAGTTGTGGCGTTAAAAAATTTTCATTCATATCACGATATCGCTCTCCATTCCCAGTTACCGTTACGCTGTTTTCATTTTCAAAGAAGTAATGTTCAATGACTGTCACTTTTAATGGAAAATTTGAGTGTTTCCCATTCCCCTGAACCGAATATTCTGGTTAATCACATATCCGTTCAAATGAAAATATGCCTCGTCACTCATTATGATTTTTTCATGAAAATCAGGGTTGTCATGGGCGAGCTGCAACATCCTATGGGAATATGTACGGCGACGTAAGTGGTCTTGTGGAAAAAGCTCTTGTGTCAACTGAATTTTATATAGAAACAAATATCATTGTGTAAAATTTTGACCAAAGTTGTTCTTTGAAAACCAAGCTACTGAGCACGGCGTCGAATTGAGGTTGATTGTTTTAAACACTTTCTTGAGCAGCAGGAATGTTTTCAGCCGATCTTGCACTACGTTGTGGTCCATGCTGGGGCCTATCACTTATAGATCCTATTTCTTTAAAATCATTCACCACACAATAATTACTGGGTTTTATTGGCACATTGTTTCTCCCAAAAATTTCACGTAACTTTCACATCGTCACAGTAATCGATAATGACGTTGATAAAATGTTATAACGATTAAAACACGTTGGTTTATCTAATATTTTTCCACAATAAATTTGCCATGTGTCTACTTCTCGACTGCCAAATATGAGCTGTCAAGATTAAATATTTACCAAAATGGCGGCATAGTAAGGTAGTACATCTACCCTGGGGATACTATGTACATAACACAGTTTGAAATTAAATTATCGTATTAAATTTTAATTCGAATTGTAACAATAAGGAAAAAAATGGGGCGAGATACGTTTTATTACGTTAATGCTGCTCAGATTAGAGAAAAGACTCAAAAACTATCACATGATTTTAATACGAGTTTTGTAATCGAGAGTCTCTTTCTCAATCTCTCTTTAAACAATAAAAGCTCTTTACTGAATGAAAAATATTTACGGTCTGCCTTATATTTCTCTTCATAATGCTTAATTTAGCAAGATGAATTAATACTGCCCTCAGTTTAGCTGATCTGACTGTAGGTTGCTAATATAATGCCGACCCTCAAAACGGGATCGTTCAATTGCAAATTTGTTCTGCACTTTCTAAAATGATAGAAAGTATGATAAATTTTCACCTTGTGAAGTACCTGTAGTTCAACAGCTTAGTTAGCGATCGGCAGTATGGTTTCCGTGGGGCAAATTTTACAGGTGACCTGTTAGTTTTCCTTTCGAAAAATAGCTTAACTCCATACATGGAGCTTGAAACATTGTAGGATAATGAACTTCTGTCAAAACTTGTTGCTTTTGGTGTCGGTATTAATTTCTCCACATTATACAAGTTGCTATTGATGGGATTTCATTAAATGAACTTAGGATTAATTCAGGGATACCGCAAGCCTGCTTTCTTTTTCCTACCCTATTTCTTATTTTTTTAAACGACCTTCTGTGTCAAACTTGCAACCTTATTTACATTTTCGCAGGTGACACCATCAGTTGCCATTCGTATTCATTTAGTAATAGACCGAGCCGGTTGGAAGTGTCCAGAAAGCAAAACGTGAATGATACGTTCAATTACGATTTCTTAACAATCTCCGAATGAGGTCGTGTGAATAGAGTCGATTTTAATGACCGCAAGAGTCAATGTTGCCTGCGTACGCATAGGTGTGTATTCTGAAATGCATCTGTTATTGTGGGTTATGTAAGTATAAAAAATTAAAAGCTCTCAATTTTCTGGGTATGACAATCCAGTGTGATGTCGATGGAATAAGCATATTTTGTATTTTTCTAAAGAAACTTTCAAGTGCCTCGGATTTATGAAACTGTGTAAACTGTGTGACTAGATTTACAACTGCGCCTGGCCATGAAGCCTTAATCAGATGGTGGATCAAACCACTGCATAATTTGGAACGTCATGCTCGTCTTAGGAAGCCGAAGCTATAATTCTATGCATTAGAACTTTCTAGTCGCAACTTCGATGATTCCAGAGCAAGGCTGGAAATCATCACTCCTTGCTTAAGAGTTGGAGACTTTCCAACTAACGTGGAGCTTCCAGCTGTACCCCTGCTGACTTCAGGGGACTGGGCTCCCTTATACCCCCAGTTGTACAGGTCTAGATAGTAGAAGTTTTATAAAGACCATTAAATGTGCCCCCGGGGGGTTTGTGGATGAAATGTAACTTTATCTTCGCCCTAGAAAGCCTTCGGATATGTCTATCCTTCAGTCACTCTTAGTTGCAACTTCAAGAGCTCGGAGCAAGCCAACGCCACCACTCCTTGCTGAAGAGTTGGACACTATCCAACTCCTGGCCCAGAACGCATGAAGCTTAATAAAATTTAAGAACACAACCGCAATCATGCTCACTGGGCCTGGAGTTTCCAGTTGTACCCCTGCTGACTTCAGGGGACTGGACTCCCTTTTTCCCTCAGTTGCACAGTGTCTAGATAGTCGAAGTTCTATAAAGACCATATATATGTGCCCCTGGGGGGTATGAAACTGTGTAGAATATAATTCACTCCATCCCATCTTCGTACTATTTATTATTACCTATATCCGTCCAAAAATGGAGTTTAACGTTCATGCATTGGCCGCCGTTTTAAAATCTAAGTTGTAGTTGCTCGACAGCATACAAGAAAGGACCAAGAGTGTCAGTGGGTATAGTAGGATATCCAACTCTATAGATTCTCTAGAGCCCGATGTGTTCTGTATTTCACTGTTTTATCGTTACTACAATGGTAAGTGAAATTAGGTAACTTGTTGCCATTAACACGCTTTTCATTGAAAGCTCATCCATTTGTGGTTGATTGGCGGGTGAATCGCACTACGCTTAAAGGGAAAATTTGTTTTTTACAGAATAGTTCGTATCTCAAGTTAACTAACTACCTCCAGAGTTCTCTTCTGTCACTTTCAATGTAGAAAAATTAAAATCGATTGTCCACAGACACTACTCTATATTTCCTCCCCCTCCATAACGCAATTTCCTAGTTCTGGTTCAATGCATTGTATGATTGGGATCATCACCTGAGTATTGGTCCGAAAATATTTTTTTTACAAGTTTCAATTAAAAACTCTTTTATTTAAAGTCATCATTGTATCGTTGTACTGAAATATCGGTGTACGGAAATATTATTTGTAGCGCGTGCACCAACAAGATATTTAACAGAAGAAACACGGATATATATTCATAAAAAACTTTAAGGCATTTAATAATTTGAAATCCCTTTCTTAATTCTAAAGCTGAATTTAGAAATATAAAACACAGTATCGTAACTAACTATGTTACAACTACAATAATACGCTTAATCGTATATGTAAACGACATTAAGGCGATCGCCAGAACTAACAAACTCAAGTTTAAGAAGAATACCGATGATGGTGATTTCAAACTACAACAACAATAAAGCAGTTGAAGATAAGATGCAACAACAACAACCAACAAAGAGTTAGGGAAACTAAAATAACATTTGCGACGACGAGATACCTAATTACCACCTTAAAGAAGATGATTGTGGTTTTTCGCGTTGCTTTGTAATTTTGCCGACAATCAGTGTAAATAGTTATTTACTACATGCATACATACATGTACTTTTGCATATATATGTACGTACATGCATACACACATACATATACATATTTTTATATTATTTTATAAATATTCAGATTTTCTTTGCAGTTAATTATGCTAAACGAAATATTTAACAAAAAGCATTGTTCTGTTGTACTGCCAGTTGTTGTAAAAGTTTGCACTTAAAATGTACAACAATAAAAACAACATTCACTACAGTAGTTAAAGCAGCCAATAACTATTTAGATACATAAAAATACATGTTTGTTGGTGGCACTTACAACAACACTAAATACAACAACTAACGAATGTATTGATTTTTAACATGAAGTTGACGTTAATGAACATTCAGTCAAATTCAACAATAAGAATATTTATTCAGGCTGTTCACTGTAAAATATAAAATAAAATATTTAGACTGAAGCAGAAGAGTTGAAGATGGCTTAGCAACATTGTAAAGAAAGTGGGTGGTCCATACATTTTGAGACAAACCTTAAAGTTAAATGTTTTGTTCAACTTCATTTGACGTTTCTTTGTTTCAGTGTGTGACAAATTCAACCATGAAGAGGAACTCAATTAAGCAGCGCCTTTATGGGGCAAAATTGGCATTTAAATCAGAATGCATTTTATGGATTTTGTGATTTTATTGATCAGCAAAATGGGCCAAATGTGTCGACAATCGTCAGAATTGTACGCAAATTTCAGCAAACCGAGTCTGTAAAAAATGTACAAACACGTGTGCATGCTCGCCCAATTCCTTTTGTTGATGTTGTTTGCGAAAATGTGACAGAAGAGAAGCCGTCAAACTTAATTCGTCGTAGTGGCCAACAATTAAACACCTCACGAACATCACCGATGCGAAATTTGATTCAAACGAGTAATTGCTGAAAAAGCGTTGTACATAAAGGGTACGCCAAATAACTTTTTTTTTTTTAAATGCATTAAAAAAGCTACTGAATATTTTCTCAAATTTCTTTTTTTTTTGGTTGACAGTACAATCTTTCCGGTTAATAATGGAAATTAATTTCATTCGAATGTCTGTCTCGGCTGGCCACGTAGTAGCCTATACGATCGGCCTAATTTTTAAGCACGCTATCGATTGTGTGCTGATGTATTACACCAATGGCTTCATGAATATTGTCCTTGAAAGCGTCAATTATCTCTGGCTTGTCGGCGTAACACTTATCTTTGACGTCACCCCACAAATAATAGTCCAACGGTGTCAAATCGCAGCTCCGAGGTGGCCAAACGACATCAGCGCTGCAGCTGTTAATGCGATCTTCAAACATCGAGTGTAGCTTCGGCTGTGTGGCACGCAGCGCCGTTCTATTGAAACCAAAGGTTGCCAATATCTTCCTCTTCAAAATTTGTGAACAAAAATTCGTTCAACATGGCCCAATAACGATCGCCATTGACTGTAATGGGCATTCCTTGCTCATTTTGGAAGAAAAATGGCCCAATTATGCTTCTGGATCAAAATCCGCACCAAACAGTGACTCGTTTTGGCAGCGTTGGCTTTTCAATGTATGCGTGCGGGTTTTCTGTGCCCCAAATGCGACAATTTTGCTTGTTTACCTACCCGCCAAGATCAAAATGAGCTTCATCTGAAAAGATGATTTTTTTTGGTTTTGCAAAATCAGCATCTTCTGTAAGTCGATCGCAGGCTCACGTAGCGAAGTGAAAAACGCATTGGATGGTCACTTGGCTTCAACTCCTGAACCAATTGGACTTTGTATGGCGTCATACCAAGGTCTTTATGCAAAATTCGTCTCAATAATGTCTCTGAAATGTTCAATTGTCGAGAACGACGGTGAATAGATGTTGATGGCGCTCCACGCACACTTTCTGCCACAGCAGCAATATTCTCGAGTGTACGCACTGTTTTCGGCTTTTCACGCTTTGGTTTATCGATGAGGCTGCCAGTTTCTTTAATTTTTTCACAAGATAACGAACATACGGAGCTGACGGTGCTTCTCTTCTTCCAAAATCCTTAGGCAATTTTCGCACACATTCTGCAACATTACAATGATTTTCAAAGTAATGTCGCAGTATTTCCCAGCGTTGCTTAAGCGCATACACAACCATATTCGTTCAGCGGAAGGAAAAAGCTAATTATTCATCAAATCAAACATGAGCTAAGTATTACCATTCACGAAATAAGCACTAGTTGAAAAAAAAAACGTTAGATGGCGGACCCTTTATAAAGAATGACTGCTGACTGTGGCTTATAGGCTGGCGTCGTGATCAGGTGAAAAAAGAGTTCGGTTAAACCAATACCGTGAATAATGTATGCTATCCCGAGAAATTACCAACAAACTGCTTGTTGCTAGAAATTGAGACTGTAGACTTAGATAATATATTACAAATTAAATGGTCATTGGGGCAGTTCCAAAAAATAGTTTCAGCTCTCAATCTAGCAGTATTAACATGTGCCGCGTTAGTAGTAACATTGACACAATGCAGAAACTTTGCTCAATTCATTCAGGAACAACCGTCTGGTTTTTCTAAAAAAACTCACTTTTTCAGACGAAGCCCACATTCTAGAGCGATTATTGAAAAGCCTTTGCATGCTCAACGTATCACTGTATGGTGTGCTATGTGGTCTGGAGGCGCAATTGGGACATTTTTTTTCGATGTTGAGGATGGAAATGCGGTAACGCTCAATGAATCACTCTATCGCGAGATGCTAAATACTCAATTTTTGCCTATTATTGACAACGTGGATATCACTGACAAGTGGTTGAATGGTGCCAGATGTCACACAGCCAATGAAAAGATCGTGTTACTGCAAACCAAACTGTGGTGTGTGACGGTGATGATTATAAATTGTTCTTACTAAGATAATTAGATGCTGTAAATAATTTTTCTAGTATTTGATCTTAATAACCACGTTCCGCCATATATTCTGAATGCCCTTAATATTTAAAAGTAAGAAATTTTACTGTAAAAATCCTTTTATACCTAAATATTTTACATACAATTCTTAACTGTTAACATTTTCACTATGATTTTATTTGATTACTAGCATCAGGCATATTTAGCCCATGTACTGCTAAACTTTTTTATAAAAACTTTTTTAAAAGTTTGATTTCCAGTATTTTGCATTTTTAAAGAAATTTTATACATCACAAGTGATAGCGATCAATGCAAATGAGTATATCAACTTCTTAAAATATCGCTAAGAAATAAAAAGGCGAAACATAAGCTTTCCTTCGTATAATTTCGGAATGGAAGAATGCGTGATAATGACACAATGATCCAGCCTAAGTACTGATATTACGCTAAGATCCTCCACTGGCCACTCTAGGCTTTGCGCTATCGTCGTCTTTAAGTCAAGTTAATTACACCACTGTTAAATGCCGCTAATAATGAATGGTCAAATTTGAGGTTAGGAAGTAAATTGACTTAAAACATAGAACTTTTTTTTTGAAAACTTCAGTTTAATTGATATCGGTGTAAAGTAGAAATATGGGAATTAATAGTAGGATATGATATGATATATATGCACTTCTAGCATGTTGGCATACGTCCGCTTTTTAGTTATAACCTTAATGGAGCACTAAATTTCATGTTTCAAAGCGAAGTTGTTTGCGAGTTGCTGACATAAACCGGTCTTTATGTGACCGAAAAATTACGCTACCGGGAAATTTGACATGCAATAAGAAGCCAATAGCCACTGATGTATACATTTGCCAATAGTGGCTACAAAAATAGTGCAGAGAATGCATGATGGTGGCGCTTTCATACTCATTTTCTAAAAAAAATATGGAACGAAGATGCCCCCTGACCTGACCTGAAAAACCCCACCATGCGGTAACTTTCCTTAAATTCAATAGTTTTTCGAACACTTTTTGTGGATTTTGCAGACCCCATATACGACACTTTTGTTTGCTTGTATAACCCCGCAATTGAAAATGATGTCATTTAAGACGATTTTGTTGAAAATGCATTGTTTCGTTTAGTTTTTCAAACCGCATATTCACAAACGTTTGCCGCTTGCTATAATTTTTATAAGTGTAATGATCTTAATGGAAAATGTTATGCAAAGTGCCCAACTGTTACAAACGTCGACTAGTTGAGGTTCCAGGTTCATTCTTTGCTGCACAGCCACCACGACCGCATTATTTTGATTAATTGCCAGCAACAGTACCGTAAGTCTGGAATGTAGCTATTGAATTATCTAAAGCGGTCTCAGAAGGAGCCTGATTACAAGGAAAAGCTGTTTGATACAAACTGATACAGCGAAATTTTCAATACTTTTTTTAGTAAATTTTCACAACTTAAATTCTTTGCTCAAGGTTTACGTTCCACGTTTGAAATTTCTAAGTTTTTTACTAAATAAATGTTAAAGAAGGGCAGCTCAATTCTTGACATTTGATTATTGTGCAGACAAGTTACTTCCCAACCTCAAATTTGCCGACTTTATCTCTTCAATATGCAAGTTCCATCTCAAGTTACTTTGCAAAGTTACTCCCAAATATTTAACCGATTTAATTTCAAAAACTTTTTCGCCATTCAAAATAACACTGAATATTTCAGTACTTATGTTTGAATGACTCTTAAATTTTAATATTTTGGTTTTTGTTGCATTAACGATTACTTTGCTTATTCCTGCGTATTCAAGCATGTGAACTTTTAATACCGTCCCATGTTCATAAGGATAAAAAATAGTGAATAGTGTCATCCGCATATATATACACTTTACCATTAAGTTCACGATTAACAGTATCATTTATATAAATAGAAAATAAAAGTGGGCCTAACACACTGCCTTCCGGTATACCATGCTCGTTATTTCCAATAAAACTACAAGTGTTGAATAAATATCTGTTATTCTTTTCAACGGTCTTTTTTAATTAATTTAATAATATATATTTCTTTCGATATTTCGCTTTCCTATGGAAAGCTTCTTCATTAAATTATTTATTTTTATAAATTTATTTTTAACAACAAAAATTATTATTATTATTATTTTTGTTGTTAAAAATTTGTCTTTTTTTCGTGAAGAAGCTGTTAAAAAGAATAACAGATATTTATCTATATATATATGTTTTCGTAAAAATAATTTAATTCCGAAAATTATGTAAAAATAAACAAAGAAATTAATATTTTCTTAAAACGTTATAAAACGTATATTTATTTCAATTAAATATAAATTGGGGTTAGATTGTACAACGTACCTTGAGCGGGGTATACAAAAGTATGAAATGTAGCTTATCCAAAAAACTTCTCTAAAGCGATGAGAACAAGCAAAAGAGAATTTCGTTAAGCTTACAATAGGGAGGTTCGTTACTTTGCGCGTAAACATCCCGCCCCCCTTGCACGGGTGCAACAAGAGGAGCTAAGGAAAAAACACATGCAAATATGAAAAAAAATAAAATTTTACAAAACTTATTCTATAAATTCATTATTCTTAAAAATAATTAAAAATTGATAAAAAAAATGAATAAAAATAAATAAAAATGAATATTTAAACAATGTGTCCTGACTGGACGTTGATGACGATCGTAGCGGGTTGGCCATGGTAACTTCCGATGGAGTTGACCGGTAGTAGTGTTGTTGTTGATGTTGGTAGCGCTGAGTCTGTTGCTGGTGTCGTTGTTGTTGATGTTGACGTTTTTTTTGCGTGCCTATTTCTGTTACCTCTGGGATTCTAAGATGTAATTCTGGACGACGGGATTCAGCCATATTACTATTAGGTGAAAAAGGAAGAAAAAAAAAAACGAGAAAAGTGGAAGAAAGCGGGTTAGAATTATTCGGATATTTTCCATTATATGACAAACCCGGGGCTTGTACAAGACGATCGTTCATTCTCATAAACCCGTCCGAATCTATAAAAGGGCTTAAAGAGAGCAAACCCAAATACCCATATTCTATGAAATAAGCTCGTTGGCATATAAAAATTAGTCGATCTCGTACAAATCTTACTTCAGATTGGGTTATTTCAAAATTTGGATACAAACTGTCGCGCAAACGGAGAAAGCGCAACAATCGAAAACAATATGCAATTACTCTGATTGCTCGGGGTAGATCTGAAAACCTTTCCAGAATATCAATTGGTGTTCGGGTTTCTGTATCCAATTTAACACATTCCAGGTGCGCATGAATGCTAACAGATTCTCGAGGCCATTTGTTTACTGGTTCCGACAACCAATGAGGCCCATGCCACCATAAGGAATTTTCTATTAAATCAAGTGCCAAAGATCCACGACTTGCTATATTAGCGGGATTATTTTTGGAATCAACGTGAGACCAATGCTCAATTCCTACACATTTAGCAATTAGTGCAACTCTATTTGCAACAAAAGTTGGCAAATCACATGACTGCTTTTTTAGCCAGGCTAAAACTATAGTGGAGTCAGACCATAGAAAAATCTTGTTCTGGGGGAAATTTAACTGACATTTTAATGAATCCACCATTTTTGCCAATAATACTGCTCCACAGAGTTCTAATCGGGGTAAAGACTCAAATTTTACTGGAGCAACTTTTGTTTTGGAAGCAAGTAAATGCGATTTAGTCTCAGACGGGGAAGAGACAGAGCAAACATAGATTGTCGCAGCATATGCTTTCTCTGAAGCATCACAAAATCCGTGAATCTCAATATCATTCTCTCGATGAAAGTTAACCCATCGAGGAATGAAAATTTTCTCGACATTCGGGTAATCGTCGAGAAAAGTGTGCCATTGAACCAACGTAGAAGGGTTCAGACACTCATCCCATTCTGTCTTGTCCTTCCATATTTGTTGCATAATCATTTTTGCAACAACAATTTTCGGGGAAAGCCAACCGGCGGGATCGAATAGTTTCGCAATTTCAGACAAGACAGCACGTTTTGTGACCACATTTCTATTAGGCTGCGTTACGAGTTTAAAATAAAAACAATCCCTCTGAGCATTCCAACGCAAGCCTAAAGTTTTTGTTGTGCTCGCATCTGAAAACTTCAAAAAATCGGCATCAAGCAAATTTTCATTTGGAATATTTTCCAAAAGACGTATATTATTAGCGGTCCATTTTCGGAGAATAAAACCAGCTGATCGAAGAACTTCAATGAGCTCATCACGTTTCCTTAATCCGTCTTCTAGATCATGAGCACCAGCCAATAAATCATCGACATACATATTGGCCTCTAACATTTCAGATGCAGCAGGATTGCGAGCTTTGCAATCTTTTGCCAATTGGAGTAAAGTTTTTATAGCCAGGTAAGGCGCACAGTTTACTCCGAACGTTACGGTTTTTAACTCGTAGTCTTTTATTTCGTCATCAGGATTACATCGGAAAAGAATCCTTTGAAATGTGGAATTATTGAGATGTATGAGTATTTGCCTGTACATTTTCTCTATGTCGGCATTAAATAGAAAACGATAAAATCTCCAACGGAGAATTAAAATAATGAGGTCTGCTTGTAATATCGGACCCGGATATAATACACTATTTAAGCTTAAGCCACTTGTAGACGGACTAGAAGCGTTAAATACTACTCGTAGTTTTGTAGTAACGCTGTCTGGCTTAATAACTGCTCGATGAGGCATATAATAGCAATTAGCCTCAGATTCGGGGGGACTAGTTTCACACATATGTCCTAGTTCGATATACTCTTTAATAACGTTATCATATTCGGATTTTAAAATGGGGTTCTTCAATAATCGGGTCTCATTTCTTCTAAATTGCGAGAGAGCAATATTTCGGGAATTGCCTAGAGACAAATACTTAGGAAATTCTGGCTTAAACGGTAAAGAAACTACATATCGGCCTTCTGAATTTCTATAAGTTGTGTTCCTATAAAGCTTATCACAGAATTCTTCTTCTGTTGATCGGGGTGCGGGGGAAACTTCTTCAAGTTCCCAAAAGCGGGCGAGTTGATTATTTAACTCGATATGGTTAAAATACGTGAAAATGGGAACAGATGGCTCCGATCGAGCGATTTTACCAGTAACGATCCAGCCGAATACTGTCTTCTGTGCTACGAGATTGGCATTAGGATGTTTTTTCATTTCCGGAAGTAATATTTGCGCATAAACATCACCGCCTAAGAGTATATCGACTCGGACAGAATTAACGTCTACCGTTGGTTTTTCGGGGAAAAAGTCGAAATCCGTAGTCGGAATATAAGAAGGCAAACGTCCTGTAAGTTCCCCAACTACGTAAGCCTCAGTTTGAATTTTAAAGTTCGGATCGATTGGGGATCCAATCGATATGAGACGAATTTTCGAAGACTTTGCCGCCACGCTGCCATTCAGACCTGTAATTTCAGCCATCGGAGCAGATCTGATCGGAATAGCAAGCTTCTTTTGCAACCTTTTCGAAATAAATGTTGCTTGAGAAGCTGGATCAATTAATGCTCTTGCTGAACTTATAACATCTCCAGTTCCCACTTTGCAATAAGTAGTACCTAACAATACGGTATGATCGGGATTTAATTCCGCTTGGGTACTATACGTTTGAAAGGAGCGAGCTGCTGCCGAAGTAGACGGCATATTATCAACGTTAGTGGTAATAACAGATTGACTAGAATCATGCGCGTTCGTATTTCTTGGTACAAATACGGGTGAGTTATTCGGGGAGTTATGTTGTACCATATTATTAGAAGAAAATCTAGTCGGCTGGTTATCCCTATGTAAAAGTGAGTGATGTTTTTGCTTACACAAAAAACAAACGTGAACACTTTTACAATTTTTAAATTCATGTGACGTTGCTAAACAGTTAGTACAACATTTAAAACGTTTAACGGTTGACATACGATCTTCACCACTCTGTCTTAAAAATGTGGGGCATAATCTTAACGGGTGTTGTTCCTGACAAAGGACACAACGACTAACTCCTTGTGTGGTATTAGTTTTAGTTGCGAAACTACTAATTCGCTTCGAATCATTTTGAGCTCTCTTCGAATTATTTGAGCCACTGGGATTAGAATTTCTAATCGGATTTTGAACAGAATGTGAGCCCTTTATGTCATAAACGGATTCCAGGGTCTGATAACGACCCGTCAAGAATTTATCCATTTCATCCCACATTGGCATATTCGCATCACGTTTTAACGATTGTTCCCAGAGACCTAAAGTATTATCCGGTAGTTTAGTTGAGCATATATAAACAAAAATTACATGCCAACTTTCGGTATTTACATTAAGCAGAGACAGATTTGTAATGCAATCGTTTATAGTGCGTTGCAATAATTTCAAATTTGGACCGGTTTCACGTGTTACGGGGGGAATATTAAATAAAATCTTAAGTTGAGCGTTAATGAGAACTCGTTTGTTTTCAAATCTATCTACTAAATTCTGCCAAGCTAGGGCAAAGCCATCATTTGTCAAAGGACAAGTTCGAATAATCTCATGGGCTTCACCTTTCGTTTTCTGCAGTAGATAATACAACTTCTCTACTGGACTTAATCGGGGGTTATTTTTATACAAAGCGGAAAACATGTCTCGAAAAGTAGGCCAATTGACGTAGTCTCCATAAAAGATTTCCGTATCGCACGGTGGTAAATGAATGTTCGGAACTAGAGTTTGTGTCAGCTCATTGGCCTGCTTAAGAGAGATAGATTTCAAACGTTCTAAATTGTCAGATAAAAGAGATATGCCCCTTACATACGTACTATAGGAAGACATATACTTCTGCTTTATCTCTTTTTGAAACTTTTTCGATTCCTCTTCGCTCAATAAGCAATCGTAGGATCGTCGAACTTCTTCCCATAAACGATTTAATTCCTTTTCATGGGTTGTTAAAGAACCGATTTTATGTTCCGCTTGAGGTATTACCGAAATAAAAGCCTCAAAATCGGCTAAACGGTCGCATGTTCTAATCAAATTATTTATGTCCGACATTTCTAGGAAATTATTCAAATATGAATTAAATTTCCCAAATCCGAAACTAAAAACCGTAAAATGGACAAAGAAAACCGTTTCCAAGACAAAAAAAAACTAATAATTTTGATTAAAACGGGGAAAATCTGTTTATTCCAATAAAAAACGGCTAAAATATTTTAGAAAAATATGGAGAATCGGTAAAAATGAGAAATGAAATTACACTGTCCTGCGATTATCCGAAATAAAATTTGAACAAAATCCAAGAAATATACAATTCTCTATTCACTTTCGTCCAAAACAACTATTTCGTACAGTGTAAAAGCACTTTTTATCAGAAACAATTAGTTGCAACAATTAAATTCCATATAAATTTCACTTAAAAGTTACTTCAAAAACGAGAAAAAAATTGAGGTAAATGTATATATAAAAATAAATTCACGAATACTCGATTATTCGTTCAGTTAAATGTTGCAACACTAATATAATCAAAGTGAGTAACACAAAACATACATATGTATATACACCAACCACCAGTAATGATATTAGCTCTTCTGCATTTATTATTTAAATATATATTCCTATATTTAAAACTTTTAATATAATTTAGGCACAAGGAATAAATTTTAGGCAATGGCCAAGTAATATCAAAAATAAGTTGCACAGCACTTTATTTATTTATTTATTTATTTATTTGTGTGATTTTTTTTTATTCTCTTTAAATTTGATTTATCTTCTTTTTTTTTTTTTTACAAGCTGAAAACAAACGGATTAATAACAACAGTGTTAAGAGCGGGATTAAATGAAAAAATTAACACTTTAAAGAGAATTAATTTCCTTTTTATTTAAAAAAACTCAAGAGAAAAAACTTGGCGGGAATTATTCTAGTAGTTTTTTATGCACTGGTTTTGTTGGTATCTTTTTCTAAAAATTTTTGACGAGAGTTTCATATACGTTTGTATGTATATACATATGTATTCACTGCACTTTATTTTTGTTATATTTTTACTTTTAATGCTTTTGTTTATTTTGCACTTTTTAATTAACACTTTTCCTATGGTCAATAAAATTTCAGAAACATACCTTTTCTATCTGGAATAAAGGATTTAAATAATTAATTACGCAAAATCTCCACTGAGACAATCTGAAAATAAAATAATTTTCGAAATAAATTATTTTACTTAACGGATAAGTTAAATTATCCGGCTCGAAGGACCAAATGTTTTCGTAAAAATAATTTAATTCCGAAAATTATGTAAAAATAAACAAAGAAATTAATATTTTCTTAAAACGTTATAAAACGTATATTTATTTCAATTAAATATAAATTGGGGTTAGATTGTACAACGTACCTTGAGCGGGGTATACAAAAGTATGAAATGTAGCTTATCCAAAAAACTTCTCTAAAGCGATGAGAACAAGCAAAAGAGAATTTCGTTAAGCTTACAATAGGGAGGTTCGTTACTTTGCGCGTAAACAATATATATATATATAAATGAATGTCTGTCTGTCTGTTTGTTTGTTTGTGCTTTATAGGATGCCAAACCCTTGGGCCAATTTTTCTGAAATTTTCACAGCATGTTACTGGAAGGAATTGTAGGCTATATGAAGCTTTGATTGGACAAAGGGCCGTGGCACCGCCCATATAACCCAAAAATTTAAATCGCCATATTTTGGGCATTTTTTTACCTACGTTGATGATATTTGGTACATATGGTATTGGGATAATAAGGAATACGTACCAGGAGAAAAGTGGGTGGGACCACGCCCCTTTTTAGGACAATTAAAAATCGTAATATAGTCTTAACTACTGGACCGAGCGTCATTAAATTTTCACAATAGGATATTCTTACGAAATAATAAATTCTTTGACTCAGGAATACTTATTACATGATAATATTTTTCGACCATGCACACTTCTACACCTACTGTTACTACGTTTATTAAAGGCTTTACCTCAAATTTGAAATACATATTAATTAAAATAGTGGGGTAGCCCCATTCTCTTTCTCCCACAACTGTCTGCAAAACATCTGATTTTGTAATATATGTTAATTAAAACAGAGAGTATTCTCATTCTCTTACAAGCAATAACCTTACTGCGTATTTCCTTTTGCCTTAAAGCATTTGCAATAGTGAATTATTTTTTTACCTAAGTTTTTGTTAAATTTATAACCAAAAAATTAAAAAAAACTTTAAAAAGTTAATATAATCAAAGTTTAAATTAAGTGAGAAACGATTGTCTTAAAAACTTAATTATAAATAAAAAAATGCCTCCAAAAAATCATCCCTTTCAGCACGTACTCCAAAATCAATGAAAATGAAATCCAATAGAGCAAACGAAACTCATGAAGAACGTGAAGCACGCCTTGAAATTGAACGGTCTCGAGCCTCAGCCTCTAGAGCTGCAGAGAATTTACAGCAACGTGAAGCACGCCTAGAAACTCAGCGATCTCGAACCTCAACATCAAGGGCTTCCGAGACTGCTGTTCAGCGCGAAACACTGCCCATTATTTTACTGCGTAATATCGATCCACCACCGCTTTGCAATGGCACTCGACTTGCAGTAAAAAAACTGAGAAATAATTTAATAGAAGCGACCATTATAACAAGAAAATATAAAGGGACAGATGTACTTTTGCCACGCATTCCAATGATACCAACAGATTTACCATTCGATTTTTAACGATTGCAATTTCCTGTTCGGTTAGCGTTTGCGATGACTGTTAACAAAACTCAAGGTCAATCTCTGCAAGTTTGCGGCTTAAATTTAGCAAATCCATGTTTCTCGCATGGACAGCTTTATGTTGCATGCTGGCGTGTAGGAAAACCCACCGATTTATATGTGTATGCTCCTGATGGGCAAACTAAAAATATTGTATATCCTAAAGCATTGCAATAATAAAATTAAAATTATATAAATAAATTTTTGTTAATATATAATTAGTTTAATATATAAAAAGGTCAATAAAAAAATAAAAAAAACTACGAGTGTATCTCCCTCGAATTCCATAGTACTGAAGCTTTTCAAATATGATGTCATGATCTACACGGTCAAACGCTTTAGAAAAGTCATAAAATATTTCTGAGACTCCTTTATATCTTTGATCCAAGCCCTGACAGGAAATTCACCACATTTGCAACTGCATTCTCGGTATAACTACCTTTTCGAAATCCATATTAGTTGTTGGTGTATTATCTTTTCAAAAATTTTGTCAATAACCGGCAATATATTAATAGGTCGACGATACATTTCCTCTTTGTTAGCATTTAATTTCTTTGGTATTAAAACAATTTTTGCTATTTTGAATGGCTCTGGATATTCTGAAGTTGAAACAATTTTATTAAAAATATTAAGTAAATATGGGAATATTTGTTGTACACATTTAAGAAAGTGTTTAGGTTTCACTTAGCCGTCATACCCTGGAGATTCACTCATGGGAAGATTACATATTTCCTCACATATTTCATCCATTGTTGTATGCTTGAAAATAAAAGAGCTATTGCAATCTATTAAAGTTCTGAGACTATTGCAGTTATCTGTAGAGGAATATTAAATGCTTTCTCGCACGGTTTTTTTTATTTTTAGAAAGTAATTGTTAAAACGTTAACATTTTTCAAATTCAGTACTAATTTTTTTCACCATCTGAATTCTTCAGAATAATTTTAGATTTAATATCTCTGTCCAAGTTTTTATTTAGAAATCTCTACCGCTTTTTGGGATCTTGTTAAATCCAACAGATATTGTCGTGGTAATAATTATTTACAGATCTGTGATAATAAATTTTATGATTTTGCTTTTATCTTTTTATTTTGTTATGAATACTTATATTAATTGAGTTTCTCCGTCTCTGCTTCCAGATTTTTTTTTATAAATAAAATTAAATTCTATAATTGGTCATTCATCCACGGTATTATTTTGTTTTTATCTGTCTCTCTTTTAGATATTACATTTGTTGAATTTAAGCTCGCATTTGATAAGCATTGAATAAGATTTAAAATATCATACGATGGATTACCAGTTTGTTTTAAAGATTCGTCATTTAAAATACATTCTGTAAGCTTATTATAGTCACACATCTTCTTAGAGTATTCATTGTAAGAGGGATTTGGAAACATTGATATATATATTTTTTTATACCAAAAGTGGTAATCGACAGACATATTAAAAATTTAAGGCTGGTTCATATGTGGCATGCACTTCTCTGCTTCTAAGTCCAATTTACACTTAGATAGCTTTTTTCTTTATAAATAGGGCAGATAGCGAAGTCTGTGTGGTCGACAAAATTTGTAAAATTTTTTCATTCCCACCAAAATAAAAAAACTAAAATAAAAATGAACGCTACAATTGCATGCCACAGGTTTTTTATACGGTCATTTGTTGGCTGCTTGATTGTTGGCAATATTCTGCTGCCATTTTCCAATTGTTGGCATTTAATATGTGTGGCGAAATATCGCTGTTATAGCATATAATCTGCTGCAATTAGTCGTGTATGTATTGTAGGTTAAACGCGTGTTTAATACTCGAGTTTAATACTTGAGAATCATTAAGTATCGATCATGTTTCCATAATTTTACATGCAACTTAAATATGGAAAAACTTCTCTTGAATACACGTTTTTAAGCAGCAAATAAAATTAACATTTACAAACGTCAACTAGTTGATGGCACACATGTTGTTGCTGGCACAGGCATCATGCAGCATAATGAACATGTTCGTTTGTTTATTTTACACTCAAACTGCAATTAATATTTTTGCAACGAATAATTGGCCATCATATTACTGGCTCACAGTTCATATTGTTAATACGAGTATTTTCCGAAACTATAATTTTATTACTCGTCTTTTATTTTAATTATCCAGAAAATCATTTATTTAATAACATGTAAATTCAGAAAATAATAATTTACCACAATTATACCAGAAATGTAAAAATATACTCGTTTATGTATCATAAAATTATTGTCTTCTTCTTGTTCTTTATTTAACTTAATTCGCAGCAGCATATTTACCTTAATGTAAAAAGCTTTCAGCTTAAATATTAAGAAATAGATAACGTTTACAATAGTAAAACTTCATTAAAAGGAATATGACTATGGAGTCTGCGTGGGCAAATTTGAGGTTAGGAAGTAAATTGTTCGTAAAATGATTAAATGTTAAGAATTTAGCTAACATCCTTTAACATTTATTCAGTTAAAAGTCGGAAAATTTTATGCATGGAACGCTGCTATTTTAAGCAAAGAATTTTAATTCTGAAAATTTGCTACTCAAATGGTAAACATTTTGCTATAACACTCCTTAAAATTTGAAAAGTTTCTCCTCGTAATCAGGCTCCTGCTGATATCATCGTACATTATTTAATCTCAGAATTCCAGGCATACAATATTGTTGTTACCAATAGACTAAAACAATATGCTTGCAGTGGCCATAGTGAAACAAACATAGCCGCTGTACAGCAAAGTGTTGATAAAGAGCCTGGAACATCAACTCGTTGACGTTCACATTAGTTGGGCATCAGTTGAGGCACTTTGCGCAATATTTTGCATAAAGATCTACGTATTTACACATTTAAAGTTCAACTAGTTCAAGAAAGAAAACTGGCCAACCCGGTCAACCCGGCCATCTTTCGCATCGAACGTTTGTGAGGTGAGTTTTTTTAAAAACTGAACAAAAACAACCCATTTTTCAAGAAAATAATCTGGAGTGATGAGACGCCCCATTTTCAATTATGCCGTTACGCAAACAAACAAAGTTGTTGCATATGCGGCTCACAAAATCTACTAACAGATCTTAAGAAAACCATTATATCGAAAGAAAGTGACCATATGGTGCGGTTTGTAATCGAGCGGCATTATCAACCCGAATTTTTTCGAAAATGATGAAGGAAACGAAGTCACCGTGAATTTCTCTTGCTAACACACCAGGACAACTAATTTTTTGTGGCCACAATTGACATCAATGACCTGTGTGTACAAGATGATCAAGCCGACAGCTACACAGGCACCCAAACAATTTAGTTATTGCATGAGAAATGACTTAGTTGCGTAATTTCTCGATTTGACGATGTTAATAGGCCGCCTCATTTCTGTGATTTAATAATGTTGAATTATTTCCTTGAATTATTTATTTCAATTTGAAAGGCTACATTTACTTAAACAATTCACACACAATTGACGCTCTGAAAGATAAAATTTGGTGCTACATTTACGAGATAAACGAAGCTTTGTTGTAAAGTATGCTTTAAAATTTTGTGAAAAAAGCGGCCGTCGTTCGATGTGTTAGAGAACACGTTTGTCTGGTATAATATTCTATTATTAACTCCCATAGTTTTCTTTTATATGGATATCAATAAAACTAAAGTAGTCAAAAAACGTGTGTATTTTAAGCCAATTTACTTTTTAACCTCAAACGTGCCCTCCCATTATAAGATCGTTCGATCTTATTTTCTAATATAATGGCAGCGATTACTATTTTTCGGCTAGACTTAAGTTCTTTACATATTTTGATTAACTATCGAGTTTTTCAACAAGAAGTTTGTTGCAACTCCAACATGATACTTTTGACACTTAGTTTTTTGACGTATTCGTAGCAAATACATTGGCAATTATTACAATGAATTCAACTAAAGTCGCATTAATATTATTAAAATTCACTATTAAAATGGTGGTTCATTTAAAGTTACATTTCGTAAAATTTGTGATATTTTCGGATAACATAATAGTCCTTCTGAAACCAATATTCAGAATTTGGTCACAAAGCTCGATACAAAATGGGGTAGCACCAAGTCATTCAACTGAAAAGATCGCAGCCCTTAGCCACAGTGTTGAAGCAAAAAAATCGGAAAATTATCGGAATTATCCAAAATCACCACATGGCGAATTTTGCGTAAGGATTTGACTTTTAAGCCTTACGAGATTCAACTGGTGCAGGAGTTGAAGCCGACCGACCATTTACATCGCCCTAGATTCGCTTAATACATTCAGGAACAACCGGCTGGTTTTTCTAAAAAAATTATTTTATAAGACAGAGGCCATTTTCACTTGTCAGGGTATGTTAACAGGCAAAATTGCTGCGTTTGGGCTCAACGTGTCACTGTAAGGTGCGCTATTTAGTCAGAAGACGTAATTACGTTGTTTTTTTCGAAGATGCGGCTGGAAATGCGGTAACGGTCAGTGGATCATGCTATCGCGAGATTTTAACAACTCAATTTTGGCCTATTATTGACCACGTGGATATCACAGACATGTGGTTTCAATAGGACGATGTTAGATATCATACAGCCGATCAATTTATTGCAAACCAATTTTCCCAATCGCATGATTTAACGACAATCATAATTTTAGTGGCCAGCTAGATCGTAGGATTTAACACCATCGATATTACTTTTTATCGGGCTATGTTAAGGACAGAGTCTATACGGAGCCAATCGATTCGATTTCGGCCTTAAAACTCAAAATCCGTGATGTGATTACCGAAATAATATCGCCATTTTGTCGAGAAGTGATCAAAAACTTTGATGAAAGAATCCACATTTGTCAGCGTGTTGGTGATGGACATTTGCCAGATATCATTTTTCATTTATAATTTAATTTTTCATTTATGTATTTTTAAGCATACGAGGGGTGGTCAAACCAAAACGCACGATGTTAACTGCTAATGAAAATAGTATGATCGATGGATCTGTGACAACTATATGTTAAATAAAATATCGCCCCAACACTCTCAGCGATTTCGGTGGCATTCGTCTATCCGATCTTCTGAAGTTTAATGTCGTTAATGTGCCGAATTATCTCATTCTTTAGCTCTTTAATTGTTTTTTCTTATAAATATCCCCAATGAAAGAAGTCCAGCAGTTCAGCTGGCCATTGAATTTCTCATGCCTAAGACACGTTATTTCGCTGGCTATGTGGCAAGTAGTACCATCATGGTTGAACCACCTATCATCCAGGTCCATATCCTCAATTTCTGGGCATTGAAAATCTGCTGTCGTTTGTTGCCTTACGATTGCGAACATCAATTGCAAACGGCCATTTTTATAACAGGTTTTAACAATCTTAATGCGCTGCTCAATTATGTACCTTTCCCTGGTTGAATGTGTCCAACAGTAAAACAAGAAATGTGAAATTAGTTGGACAAAAATTTGACGTAAAAAAGTGACTAATAATTAACAAAGTGCATTTTAGTTGGGTTATATGACAGGGCCATATTTAAAATTTTAATAAAGAAATATTAAAACATTTTTATTGATGTTAAAATTTTTGTTGGGAATTAACTTTAGCCTAAGTTAAAGAAAGTATACTAATTCAGAAAATATTATGATTCAAGTTTTATCATTCCAAAAACACACCACATTTTTGGAATTTCCTGTTTGCTTTCCCTTATTATTCCATAATAGAAGGCGGTTTGAAAGTGGATCTCAACGTAAGTGGTCTTCATTGTACAGTAACGATTATTATTATTTTTATGGTTTGCAGGACATGATTCCACAGATAAAATAAGCTTTATATTTGCGTTATTATTAATAACTGCTGGTATCAGTTAAATAAAATTATGAAAACAAAATATTCTTGGCTTGAAAATAAAGCTCGTGGCATAAAATCATAATCATTAATTTTTTATTTGACGGCATAAATGCTAATTGAAAAGAGACAAAAACATGACAAGACACGTTGCTCTTGTGCAACAAACTCAACATAAAACGCCCTTTAACATTTGACTTTTTTTTATTTCCTGCGATGTAAACATAAATTAATTATTTGAAATATTTGTATAAAGAAAAGGTAAAATAAAAAAAAACCAAAAAAACATATTTAACTTAAGCATGAATACATCTGCAAAACTTAAAAAAAAGCGAAGAGGCTATAAAAATGAATGGCCAATGACTGGAAAAAAAACAGCTTTGAATGTTGAGCCAAACACACCCATACCACTTGGACATATTCTGAACGCCAACACACTCCACACAATTGGGGCAATGAAAATCATATTGACAAATTGATTTCGTGGCAAGAAAAACTTTATTTACGTTTACGAACTAAAGAACAGCATAACACACACAATCATTTTCATTAAGATTCTTTGCTTAAGCAAGCCTGGATGGCTGCCCTGCTGAATGGCAAACGTTTAGCCTGGCAAAATCTTAATATGATTTTTTTAAGCAATAAAAAATACCTGGTATCATCACAGTGGGGAGGGGGATGTATTGCCACCAGCGAATTATAAGGATGACACATATACACACATTCCCTTAAGTAAACTTGAATTTTGTATTAATTTTAGGGAATGCCAAGTCATCATCATTATGTGCGTTCAACCTTAAGAGTTTATAAACTCATTCGTTCAAATAAAATGCAATAAATATACCGGTGAGTTATTAAGTGTTTGTCGTCGTGTATAGTTGTATATTTGCACGCAGTATATAGTGACACTGTGTGACGAAATACAATTTGTGATTTTATCAAGTCATGGCCATTAAAGACAAAAAATAGCAGTGGCAGTAGTAAAAAATATTTATCTGTATGTGCGTGTGTGTGTGTGTGAATATGTTTGTTGGGTCAAATGACAGCCATTAACAGAACTTACGACGTGTCATAAAAGACAGCAAGTTAATTTTCACCAACAAATCTCTAACGTTTTATTATCAACTCTATTATGCAGCTTCACTTGTTGTTGTTTTTGTTATTGTTTGGTTTTTATTATCATCATGACTAAACGTATAGAATAGCGAATTGTACAAAAACAACAAAAACTTGCTAAAGTTTATTCTCTTGTAATTACAAGTGTTTTTCTATTTACGTTTCCGCTTCCGTTAAGATTCAACCGTTACTAAATTCCTTTTACAACCTCATCTCATTTCACTCACTCTCTCTCTCTCTCTCTCTCTCTTTCTGCCCATAATGTTTGTATAAAATAGCATACAGGTTATTTTATTAAATCACTTAAAGGGCATCCCATCCACCATCCTGTGTTTCCTTATGTCACACAAGTGCGCGTGAAAAATACGATTATTTTTATTTGGCTGGTTTTATTATTCATTAAGGCAGCCCAGCCGGTCTTTTTGTAGCACCCTCCTGTACTTGTCAAATATTTATGCAATTAATGGGAATAATGATTTCTTTTTACATTTTCAATTAATTTTGTGTTTATCTGCTGGAAATGTTATTTATTTCAATTATTTATTCATAAATGTTGTTGTTGGAAAAATAATTTAGAGAAACCTTCTTTCGACATGTCTTAACTTGAGGACAAGCAGGTGGTGCCCTGGGGTCAGGTTTACCTTTTTCTATAGAAAAATCCACAGTAGTTTTTATGGGAAAGTGTACTAACCAGATCGTGTCAATAATTTTTAAAGAAGAGCGCCATTCAGGCAATAAACCTTTAGGCGGCGCTAGCCAGGACATTGCCAATTTTATACCTGCTTTGTTGATTCAGGTTCAGGACACATTCAACAATAGATAAGACAACCCCAACTCTTCTAATCACTCTCTGATTGTCCAATGCAAAAAGAACACTTTGCTTCATACGACCCTTTTACAGATAAAGGTAGAGGCTGGTAACAAACTGACACATTATTGTTTCGTTATAATACAACTATACAACTGATACAATCAAATTGCAACGAGATTATTTTCTGACATAAACAATAATCTTTTTTGAGTTTTTTACTTAATCAAGCGTAAATTTTCAGGTAAGTTTTTAATAGTTTTCGGTTCGATAATTTTTAAAAACTTTAAGCAGTTTTATCTCAAAGGAAAGACACTAATCTTAAGCAGTTTATCTAAAGGGTGGTCTAACCTATTACTTCTGAGCCATACCTTTACGTTCAAGCTTTTTGTTTAATTTCATTTAGCATGTCTTTGTTTCAGTGTTTGACAAATTCAGCCATGGAGAAGAACACAACTGAGTAGCGCATTTTAATTATTGAAGCTTTTACAAAAAAATGGGCGTTTAAAGCAAAATGGATTCCCTGGAGTTCGTGATTTTTTTTTCGTCAGCACAACCGAACAATCGAAATAATTTTTTTGCAAAATTCAACTGAGGGGGTGTACACAAAATGTGAAAACAATCGCCCATGTTATTCTGCGGTAAATATTGCTGTTGTTCGCGATAGTGTGGCAGAAGAGCCGTCAACCTCGAATTGTCGTCGTTGCCAGAAATAGAACATCTAACGAATACACCGATGCGAATTTTCAACTAAGATTTGAATTTACACACTTACAACATTCAATTGATCCAACAGCTGAAAGCCTACTGACCATTTCAAGCATTGTCGGTATGCCGAATGGTTTTCTAAACAGACAAAAGTAAACGATGACTTAACAACAAAGAAAGAATAATTTTCAACCACGTAACACATTTTCACCTCAGTGGATTTGTTAACCAGCAGTTTCTATGGGTGATTGTGGAAAAGCCGATAAATCCCCAAAGAGCGACTGTTCGCTGCGTATTATGGACTGGCGGCTTCATCAAGCCACACATCTTCGAAAAAGTGGTCGGTTAACCATTAACGGTGAATGACATTCGCTATCGCGACATGATAACAGAATGCTTGTGACCAGAAATTGAAGATATGGACCTCAGCGATGGTGCTACTTACTGCACACGCCAACAAAATAATGGCCCTTTTGCGCAAGAAATTCAATGTCAGTGTTATTTTATGTCATGGCTGTATTTATTAGCCGCCAATATCATGTGATTCAACATAGTTGGATTTCTTTCTCTGGGGATATTTAGAAGAAAAAGTGTGCGTCAATACGCAAAGAATGATTCAACAGCTGTAGTATGATATGATAACACATTAACGACATTCAACCTTTATTAAATATAAAACATCGTATATAGGTATGCTACCAAAGCAGTGGCGAGCATATGGACGATATTTAATTTCTCACATAGTTCTCATAGATAATAAAAAATATTAAGATAATACTCTGAAAATTTTTTGTTGTATTTATATTTAACATCTCCCATTTTGGCTGGACTAGTCTTATAAAAAATGATGCCAACTTTTCTGTGGAGAATAAAAATATTTTTTAAATAAATATTTTTTAAGTTCCGACGCTTTTTTTTTTACCTGGGACTAATTTACATAATTGAAGGTAACCCAGGTAGTTCCCCAAGAAGAGATCAAGATCTAGATTTATTCGTAATACAAGGCTTTAGTCTTAGATGCATTGACAACAAGAAAGTTTTCTTGGTTCAGGGCCAAAATATACACAACACACAAGATAATATTTTACTCAAAAGGCCCACTGGTGCTATTTTCAACTTTAAACAAAAGAAACACATCATTAGCAAAGATATGAGAGGTGCAGTATACATTATTAACAACTGATCATTTATATAGAGTAAAAATAGAAGAGGCTCTAATACAGACACTCCAGAAACCAGATCTGATTTTGCCTTTTTGGAATCTCACAACCAAGTATGATAACACAAGCTTGCAGACAGACAGTTCTTAAACGTTTGGAAGTTTATATGTCAGTGGACATAAAGCCTTAGATAGATCTACAGAAATAAAACACAGCTTATTATCATTGCCATTGCTGTTATTTGAGCCTTTGAAAGTTAAAAGCAGAGAAGTCATGTTTTGGCAATTTCGAAAGGGAAATATATAGTCAGAGATAGCATTTGGAATATTTGATTATTTTAAATAAAGGGAATTCGCTTAAAACACATACTTTTTTGGCAATATAAATTTTATTGATGTCAATGTAAAACAATAACCGAATGCGATACTGGGCAAATCTCCACCTCTAAGATTTTGGCAGATATCCGCTCTTTTCACAAAACTTTAAAGCACATTTTGCAACAAAACTTCATTTATTTTGTCAACGCAGCGCTGAATTTCAGCTTTCAGACCTTAAGTTGTTTGTGGGTTATTTATGAAAATCCTGTATTTTAAATGGTCTCATATAAAATAATCCTTTAAATCACAACAACGAGGCAGGAAATTGACATCGTTAAATCGAGTAATTATCAAACCGGAAAATTTCCCATGCTATCGCATGAATTGTTTGTGTGGAAATGTGGCTTATGGCGCAAGTTAAAAATTAACCAATTGTGGTCAAAAAAATATTGATTATTATGTTTTCATAGCGTGGTGATGGTGACTCCAAGCAGTCACCGATGCCTGGCCATAAACTTTACCATGTGGTCACTTTTTTTTAGATATAATGGCTTTTCGAGGACTGTTTATGGATTATGTGAGCCCCACATGTGACAATTTTATTTGTTTACAAAACCACCTAAATGAAAATGAGCCTGATCACTACAGATGATTTTGCTGGAAAAATACCTTGTTTTCAAGCGGCTTTTTAAACAACCAATTGCGAACGTTCAAAGCAAACAACGTGATAAGATTTAGATCAGTACTGAGCCGTGTGAGCCGTAATCTGATGGTGGATTAAACCACTTTGGGTGATATGTGGCGTGATAAGGTTTACATCTGCACCGGCAGTGAGCCATATCAGATGGTGGCCATTACCACTTGGAATGAATTCGAACGTCATTCACGCCCTAGAAGGCCATCGAATACGTATATCCTCCGGTCACTTCTAGTAGCAATTTCAAAAGCTCGAAGTGGGTCGCAGCTTTTACTCCTTGCTCAATAGTTGGAGACTATCCAACTCCTGGTCCAGAACGCATGAAGCTTAATATAATTAAGAACACGACGGCATTCATACTCACTGGACCTGAACAATTCATTGTGTTCATTTTGAATGATCCGACCCACAAACTCTCACGAAACCACCACGATACTCCCATATAGGGGCCAACCTCAATTATCAGCCAAAAAACAGCTAAATGTCTAAAGAGACAAATAGTGAACTCTGGAGCTCACTGCTCCCCGTGGAAATATGTGGATTGTCCATGTGGCTCCTACTAGCCTTTAAGGGGCCTGGACTCCCTTTTACCCCGCAAGACAACGGTCTAGATGGCATAGTAGGTTCCAAAAAGACTATCATGTGCCCCCGGGGGGAGGTGATATGTAGCATGCACCCACACCCTAGGAAGCCGATAGATATCTCTATCCAACAGGTCATTCCTAGTTGCAATTTCGGGAGCTCGAAGCAAGACCGCCACCCCAACTTCTTGCTGAAGAGTTGGAGACTTTCCAACTCCTAGTCCAGAACATATCATATAGCATGCTTACACTGTGTCCTCGGTCAAAAGTGACATTTTCTTGGCCCTTTAATCACTCATGAGGGCCTGCGAAACCACAACCACCATTGACGCCCAACCCCAATAATCAGTCAGATAACAGCAAAAGTTGAACTGTGAGACTTCCTGTTTGCCGTGGAAATAATGTGGAAGTTGTCCAGTTGGCTCGTGCTAGCCTGTATGGGACTGGACTCCCTTTTACGCCCAGATGACACCTTTACCTGGTGAATTAATGGTGAGATTTCATCACGACATATTAATGTGGCCCCCCGGAATGGGGGGGGGGTGGTTGGTTCAAAGTAGGTGGCTTCAAATCTTGAAAGACTTGAAGATGAACATTTTTATGCAAAATGTTGATGCTGAATTGTTGCAAATTAATCGAATTGATGTTCAATGCTTTAATCACTTTAACGAAGTGATAAAGTAAAATTTCCACCATTTTGATAATAAATTTTCACAATTAAAATTCTTAGCTCCAGCGTGTAGTGTGCCATGTTTTTAAACAAACTAAATGTCAAAGGATGACAGCTTAATTCTTGACATTTAATAATTTTCTAGACAATTTATTTTCTTACTGAAAGTATCCCACCCATTAGAGCCAGTCGGGTATCGATGATATGTTATTTCAAGATAATATCGAAGCTGAAGAAGTTGTTGCACACTCGAATATGTTGAATACCGAAGTCTGAATTTTTTTCACATCATATGATGTTTATATTTAGTGGAAAATCTGGTATCCAGCAAAATATTTCATCAGACATTTCTTGTTTTGATACCTATTTGCTATCATTATCGTGCCATGTTAAAAATTTCCCTACATTTTACCAAATAATTGTTAAAGGATGATAGTTCAATTCTTTACATTTAATCATTTGACGGCTAATTTACTTTGTAATCTCAAATTTGCCCACTCATTATATTCCAGGAAAGGGCAGGTAGTATGGAAATTTGATATAAATCCCCTGAGCGGTAAATATTTTTAGATGTGGGCAGAGGAACTGCCTAGGAGACTTCCACAAAGAAAGAAATATGGATGAGATTAGTATCGAATTCACTAGATCCAAGATAACACCAAAAATAAAAGGAAGGACACCAATAGACTTCTATAAAGCATCAGCAAGCTCAGTTGCGTCAATACAAGCAGAGGAGAACGCATCACTAGAGTTTTATTTATTAAATCATATTTTTCAAGTACATAAACTTATTTTTGGAACGACAATAAGTTGAGGCCATAAATTTACGCAGAATATGAATTTAAAGTAAAAGTAATATTGGCAATAGTTACGTTATTTTCACCGGGCCTTATTTTAAATTTACCCAAAGTATTTATTGCTATGACCGGGTGGGCTGTTCATGATACAGAATCCTTAAGCTTTAAGAATAAACCTACAAAAAAAAATATTATTGGCTTTGGTTTCTACAACACCCGAAAGTAATTAATAATATTCTCACAAACAACATTAATTTTAAAATTCATTTTTCGTCCAAAAGTCACGATCATGGTGTGTGTTCAATTCTTAAAGTGAAGAAAAAGCAACGCCTTCGTATAAAACTGATTGAATGCAACACCTTTAAATTAGTTTATTGAATAAAGAAATCATCTCATCTCATCTTAATAAAGTCATTAGTCTTGAGTACAAAACCAAAAAAAAGGAAATTTTAGAAAAAGAAAAATTACAAAATTAAAAACTTAATTTCGTTTCATTGGCCAACGTTTCATCACAGATACAAATTTACTTACTCCAACTAAAATCCATCACCTTAAAGGAGAAAATAATTATGTGCAACATAAATTTGTTTCTGTTCTTAAGGTTAATAAAACATATTAGATGCAACAAAATTTGATGGTGGTCATTGTTGGGATAGGATAAATCTTTGAACGTTAAATAATGTATTGGGCTGTGGAATCATTTCATTGTAATTAAGCCGTTTACCGCCGCCACCGTCATTTTTAACGAATGAGAAGACAAAATCAAATAAAATATGTGATCACACTCTTGCAATCTTTAAAAGGTTTTAAATTATTTCCGAACAACAAAATTTTTCTTGTTGTTATGCTTTAGTGTTGTTTGGCTGGATTACAATCATCGTCATCGTCATCGTTTTTATTTCATAATGTATCCGCATTTTTGTGCATTTGTAGTTGTTGTTTGTGGTTTTAGGTTATTTTTTTTTTAATAAGATTCTTAAAGTTTTATTGTGTTAAAGGCGTGAAATAAATTGATTTCTTTTATTTTCGATTTTTTAGTTGTTGCTGTTGTATTTGTTGTTTTATTAGCGTTATTGTTCGCTTTCATAAAACAAGTCTGCTGTAGGTCGTCACATTAATTAATACTATTAAAATGAAATAATTTAATGTCGAGAGAGAGAGAGATGAGAATCAAAGGATTAAATCATTTCGAGCTGTTTCGTTCAACAACACAAAAAAAATTAATTTGTCTTTATCATCTTATTAATTTTTAGTTTATTTCTTTTTTGGTTTAACGATTTTTTTATGGCAAATATTTTGGAAATTTTTAAACATTAATTTACATAATTTAAATAAATTTTTATCAGTGTTATTTTCGTGTTTCTTTAGAAATACATATGTTTTTTTAATAAACGTTTTAAGGGATTTATATGAGGGTTAACAAAGAAATTATGAGGAAATATTTAAAATTGTATATATATTGTTACGGATGTTTCAATTAGCAATAAAGCGAACTACTGGATATGTTGTTTACGAACTGCGTGACTTGTTAAAGCAAACTTATGGTACAACAACAACATTTCTAGTTACAAAAAGCGTAGAAATTTTATACACAAACAAGAACAATTTAATAAGCTGTTTACTAACTGCCTGGCATGCAAGACAAGAAAAAAAACAAATTTCTGTTTACTTACTAAACGCGCAAGACAAAACAACAAACATGTATGCTGTTTACCATCTGCGTAGTTTTCTAAGAAAACTTATCTACACAAGACAACAACAAATATTTTGAATTAAAACCCAAGCAGAAACCTTATCAGCATAAAAACAAAAAATACACACAGACATACAGGCACCTATACATCTAATAAACAACATACAACATCAAAATGTGATACAAAGGGAGTAGAAGATTCTTAAATTTTCTAGACTTTTAATGGACAAATATAAAAAGGGCAGCGTTTAAGTGGATAGTCAATCAGTGTAAAATTAAACCTCATAAAGTAAAGACGTGCACTTTAAGTAAATTGTTCTAAAGTGTCAACTTTGTGTAGTTAAAGTAAATAAAATTGTTATAAATTTAAAAATTCTAAAAACTGGTGTTATCTATTTTGCAATAAAGAACTCACACCCAAACGTTTATAAAAGGTATAAACGTAACAATATCTTAGAAAGTAAGTTGCCTTAAAACGCACACCAATATAAAGTAAACATGTGTGAATTAATAATGAAATGAATCGGGCTTATGTATATCTCTGGCACGTCAATAGAGGTCTGGTCTTTTCACAATATTTTGCAACAATGCTTCGCTTATCTCGTTACAGCGTTAGTTTTAACAAATAGTTTCACAAACCTTCGGCGGAAATAATATTCGATGGGATTTACTGCTTGGACCAATTGAGCTATACATAAGAGCGAAGCTGAAGTTCTTTGTGCAAAATATTGCGCAAAGTGACTCTAGTGATGCTCAATTATTGCCAACGTCGATGAGTTGATGTTCTATGCTCATTATGGTGCAGCGGTTATGTTTGCATTACTACGGCCACTACAAGAGTATTGTGCTGGTTAATTGTCAGAAACAATGCCGTGAGCTACGAATTAAGCTATTAAAATACATATAGCGGTCTCAGCAGAAGGCTGATTACAAGGTAAAGCTACTTTATTTTATGAAGTGATACAGTGAAAATTTCACCATTTTGATAATAAATTTTTAAAAGTAAGAAAATTTGCTCTAGAGTGTAACGTTCCATGCTTGAAATTTCAACTTTTCACTAAATAAATGTTAAAGGATGACTACTCAAGTTTAGATATTCAACTATTTGACAGGCTTTTACTTCCTAACTTTATGCCAATTTTTTGTTTTTTATTTAATAGAACCGTGCTACATCCTTTAGGAAAGGGATAGAGAAGAGATGAGATAGGTGGTGAAAATAGAAGGATAGTTACATAGCCTTCAAGCTCTTATTTTTTTTAGTGAAAACAATCACCACTAAATTGGTAGGCTAAGTATACTACCTACTAGCCTACCGAGGCCCATGTTATCTAAAATTAACTGTCGTTTAGGATAGCACAGCGACCAGTGACCATGCCTTCATCACTGAGCAGCCCCACCGATAGTTAATTTTTATATTTTGTAGTGAAAACAGCCAAGGTCTTTGTTGGGAGCCGAACCCACAACCCCCAGACTGGTAAGCTAGTACACTACCTACTAGCCTACATGGTAAGCTTTATAGCAATGAAGCTCACTATTGTTTTACTTATTATATCAGTAAATAAAACTGCAGTATTTTTAGTGTTGATAGTCCTCAAGTTGAGAAACCGTTACAGCCAGTTAAACTGACTGTTTGGTGTTTCCACGATGATATAGCCCAAAACGATTGACCACTTGGAAAAAACAGTTGCAAAAAGTCATCAAAAATTAGAACTCCAAATTAGGCTACGTTCGAGCCAGCCATGGCAGTTGTATGTCAGAAGTCATATCATATATTTCGGATAAAATAAAGTTCATATCAATTACATAAATTCACCATTTGTTTTAGTCCATTTCAAAGTTCTGTACCCCTACAAAAGATACCCTATATTTCCATATATTTTCGCTCTTAACCTTGAAAAATTTTAAATATGGAATTAATTAAGTTTCAATAAACATTTTATAAGATTGCTTTTACCTTACCTCTACCTTTTACCTTGTTCACAAAGACCTGAAAATTCTCTGAGACATAATCTCAGGATATCGACAGAAACCATGGACAAATTTAGTTTCAGCGGAGTATACAGACTTACTTGTACCTGCAAACACACTTATTTAGGACAAACTGGACGAATAGTAGAAAAAAGACTTACAGAGCTCATACAAACGAAAAAGAGAAGACTCCAACTTTGCATTACACTGACACTGACGGACACACACGGAGAGAAATAAATGAATGTATGACATTACTACATCCTAGCAAAAAAGGACAAAGACTAGACATTATTGAAAACCTAGAAATCAAGAAAATAAAAACTTTTAACAGTGACATTATAAACGAACAGGTAAACACGACCTCAGACACAATTTTCACACCACTTAAACTACTCATACACTTGAACACGTATCTCGTTAACAATAAAAGACGGAAATATTAAAAATTAGCCCCGCATAAAATGCCAGGTGGCGGGCATTCTACCAAATGACTAGATATTTTCCGTGGTATGATTTACAACTGCACCTGGCAGTGAGCCTTACTCAGATGGTGGTCAAACCACTGTGAGTGAAAAGCAGCGCCACTCACGCCCTAGGAGGCCGAAGTCTAATTCTAGCAACAGGTCCTTCTTAGTAGCAATTTCAATTATTCCAGAGCAGGGCTGCAAACCATTACTTCTTCCTGAAGATCTGGAGACTATCCAACTCCTGTCCAGAACACATGACTAGCATGCTAACTGGATCTAGGATCATTCCACCAGGTAGGTGTTATTAAAAGTGAAATGATCCTGGCCACCATTAAAAACAGACCTGTTATGGGGCCGCGAAACCACAACCAGCACGATACTCCCGAAGGGCCAACCTCAATAATTAGTCAGAGAAACAGCTTAATGCCTAAAGAGACAAATAGCGGAAACTCTGCGGGCTACTGATTCCAGTGGAAATAACGTGGAGCTTTCAGTTGTACCCCTGCTGACTGGACTCCCTCATACCCCCAGTTGCACAGGTCTAGATAGTCGAAGTTCTATAAAGACCCATAAATGTGCCCCCGGGGGGACCAAATGAGTAGATATGACCTTAATATGACCCGAAAACTGACTCACCATTACAGTTTAGAACACAGCTAGAGAATGATGTCTTCGCATTGAAATCGCTCCCCGTTCATACCGAACAAGTAGCCGGCAGAAGACAGAAAAATATGACAACAGTATTAATTTTACAATTTAATTTAACATTCATAGCAGATGAAGCTAAGAGACGAATTTGCCTGCGTTATTTTTGTATTCTTTCTGTTATTGATTTTTCTAATGGTTGTCAAAATGAAATTATTGGTATGAAAAAAGTAATTACTTATATTTTCCTGCAGTGTGAAATGAATTCTCAGGGTTGTGTGCAATCAGAAAATTAATTTTTAATTCCTAAGGCGAAATCATGTGATTACAATTAACTCGGTTGAAATATTTTAATATTTTCGGATGAATTAAAATTCGAATTTCCCATTTAACTTTTAAAAACCAATAATCTAAAAATTTAGATGAAGGGGCCTATTCATATTTGAATTGAAAAAAAGGATTAAAAATCCATAAATTTAAATTCAAATTTCGAATTCAGCAAACTGTTTGTCGATTTCTATTTCAAAGCCTAAGTCTACTTAAGGCGTTGCAATATTTTATTAAATAAATTGTCTTAAGACTTAATTTGTAGATTTGATTTTTGTTAAGACCTAATAAATATTGACTTGTTCAACCCTCGTTAATATACAAATATTTTATTAATTTGCTATCAGGTATTTAAATGTGTGCAACAATTTTTTTTACGTTAAAAAACAGCGAAAACATAAATCATACTTTGTGTAAGTTGATCTAATATATGCAGAGTTGTGATAACTTATTAAACATAAGCAAACCATAATAAGTCATTATTTTGTTTAAAATACAGGGTGCTCGCCGGGAAGTTATACTTCTTTGTTTGTTTATAATTTTTGATTAAATAAATGGATGTTATATTGATAAATGTTTTATTTAATGTCGTTAATTATGTGTGGAATATAATAACAGCTGAATGACCGCCTCTGTTAGTCTCACCAATGTGAGCCTCACACTTTCACGCGGTATTTTATTACTTTTATTATATTTTGTTATAATATTTTTTTTAGTTACTCAATAGTTTCTGGCTTGTTTGCATAAAAATTGCTTTTCAGATATCCCCATAGAAACAAGTCCAGAGCAGTCACATAAGGCGACCGTGGAGGTCAACCAAAATCCCCATTTTTTCAAATAACTTGTTGTGGAAAAAGGTCTCGCATTATTTCCATTGTAGTCCTAGCTGCATTGGCCAGAATCATGCAGTTGTGGCGTTAAAAAATTTTTTATTCTTGTCACTAGGTCGCTCCCCATTTACAGTTGCCGTTAGGCCATTTTAATTTTCAAAGAAGTAAAGCCCAATGATTCCTCCTGACCAAATTGCACACCAAACTGTCACTTTTAATGAATGCAAAGGTGACTGTTGAATAATTTAAGGGTTTCCCATTCCCCAGAACCGACTATTCTGTTTATTCACACATACATTCCAATGAAAATGTGCCGCGTCAGTCATTATAATTTTTTCATGAAATTTGGGGTTGTCATGGGCGAGCTATAACATCATATTGGCATATGCACGGCGGTGTAAATAGTCTTGCGGAAGAAGCTCTTGTGTCAAATGAATGCTACATGGAAACAAATGCAAATTCTTGTGCAAAGTTTTTGCCAAGGTTGTTTTTTGAAAGCCAACTTTCTGAGCACGTCGTCGACTTGAGGTTGATAGATTGTATTGAACACTTTCTTGAGCAGCAGTAATGCTTTCAGCCGATTTTGCAGTACGTTGTGGTCCATGCTTGGGCCCATCAACTACAGACCCTCTTTAATCAAAATCGTTCACTACACGATAAATAGTGCGTATTGTTGGCACGTTGTTTCTCCCAAAAGTTTCAAGTAACTTTCTCATCGTCACAGTAATCGATGATTGATTTTGATAAAATGTTTTAACGATTAAACAACGTTGGTTTATCGAATATTTTTCCATAATAAATTTGCCACGTGGCTACTTCACGACTACCAAAAATGAACTGCCAAAACTAATGTTTATTGAAATGGCTGCAAAACAAAGTAGTATACCTTCCCGGCGCACACCCTGTATAAAAGAAAAAGCGAAAATTTACAACAAAATTTAAATACCATGCTTAAGAGTGACCAGCATTTAGCCCGCTTTAACGATCTACAACAAAGTCACCACAAACGTAGCGGCTTAAAAAGTTATAACAATAAAAAAAAACAAAAAAAAAAAAAAAAATTAACAAAAATGATTTATTTAAAAAGCTGTTTTAATGTCAAAGTGATTGTATTTATTTATTTTTTTTTTTATTTAAAAAGAAAAATAGATATTTTGTTAAACATTCGAGTGTCGTGATCATTTTATTAAAAATCTTATAAAATGCGCTGTTAATGAGTTTTCGAATTAATTTTTATCAACTGCGTGTTTGTTAAAACGAAAAATGATTGCATGTGTGTGTTTTTGATTTCTTATTATATTACAAACTCACATTCGTGACTAATTAATGATGATTTTTTCGAAATGAAATAATATTTTTTTAATTTCTTTTCAATTCATTATTATTTAGCACATTTTTTATTTGTATTTTAAATAGTTTTTGGTTTTGATTGTTTAAAGGCCTTAATTTGTTAAAAAAATAAACAAAAGGGTACGCTCTAACAATGTTTAATTAATTTATTTTATTTTATTTATTTATCTTAGTTCATAGATTCAATGTTCTTACAGACTATAACAATATTTAATTAAGAAATAAAAAGGTCGAATAAAAATAATATTCAAATATTTAATATATTTTTACATTAATGTTATTATTCACAAAGAGAACAATATTTTTCTTAACAGTCTGTATGTTTTGATGATCTGTACTATTTATTACATTCAGAATTCGGAGAATATACGCACATATACAGAAAAACTCTTTAATAACGTAACCAAGTTAGCATAGTTAGCTGTGTATACTGTATATGGATAGCAGGATAAAATTACGTGTAGGACAGATTTTCACCCTTATTCTGTTTGGCGACGGCAACAACGTCATCGATTTTAAGGCAACATCACTTTAACACAGAATCAATGCTAATGTGGTATTCCCTAACACTCTTTTTATGACGTTGCAAGTTTAACGATCATTTTAGTAATATATAAAACATTAGATATATGTTTTATATATTATATTTATTTTTCAGTCAGCTGATTCATTTGTATACTATTTTTAATAAAATTGTTGTGAAGAAAATATAAACTGTGTGAAAAAAAAATAAAATTTGTATTTTTTTATTATTTATATTCGACTTTTTTTTTCTTCTTTTATAAATAATTATTTATTAAATAAAATCGGTATTAAATTAAACTTAAAATAAATTAAAAATCAAAATAATTTAAAATCAAAATGTTCAGCAGATTTGCTACAGCTTCTTCCAAGGGGCTCAATATAAGTTGATTAAAAATGCCGCCTCAAGTAGTTTTGCATTCCATTTTGCTTTTTACCATTTTGTTTCCTTAAATTTTAAGTCCCGCCAAATGTGAGAAAAGAATCTTGTGAAAAATGTATTTGTAAAGAACTAAATACTATACCTCATTCTATTTGGTGGGCCAAGGGCGTTTAGAGCATTTGCAACAATTTCCCATTGTTCCTTAAAATTAGTAGAAACACTGCCTCTTCGAAATCCCCTGGCAAGTGATGGATTTTTTCCCAATGTCTCCACAAATTTTTCAAATTGCTTGGCGTTGGTAATTTTAAGTTTTTCCATTTTCCATTTCATTTGTACTTTTTTATAATTTATTTCGTATTTTTAGTTTTTTCAATCGTTTATATAAATTTTTGTTTATAACAGCACGACACCAAAATCACAGACGACAATATCAACGGCAAATTAAGGCAACATCAACGTTAAATTGTTTTACAGAGTACCGAACATGTATTGCCAGTCATCGATAAATGGCAATATTGCCAACGAGAATACGGATTTACGATGCCGTTTTGTATTGCCGTCGCCAAACAGAATAAGGGTGCTTACTTATTAAAAGTTGACAGGACACATTTCTTTTAACAAGATTAAGGACGAAACTAACATTCAAGATTATTTTAAGCATCAGAAGTTTAATTAAAGCAATTCTATTATTAAATATGTAATAATCTTTTAAACGGTCTTTTTAATTAAATTTTAATAATATATTTTTTTAATATTTCGCTTTCCTATGGAAAGCTTCTTCAGGAAAATTAATTTTTATTTTTTTTTTCCTGAAGAAGCTTTTCACAGGAAAGCGAAATTTTAAAAAAATATATTATTAAAATTTAATTAAAAAGACCGTTTAAAAAATTATTACATATTTAATGAAAATAAAAAGGTCGAATAAAAATAATAAGCAATTCTATTATTTTAAGATGGTAAATTTTTCATATTCCAATGCAAGCCATGGAGACAATAGAGCAAAAATTGTTTCTCAACAGATTCGACAGTATTAAAACGGACATTGTATGTTGTGTCCCAAACTACATCCTAGCCATATTCTTGAATAGGTCTTACTAAAGATGTATACAATCGCTTCGTTATATCGGGGTCAGTAAACTCTTTAGCCCAGCTTTATATAAATCCCAAGACGGATCGGGCTTTATTTAGTGTAACTGAAATGTGTTATATAAAATTGAGGTTAGGATCAAGTAAGATGCCCAGATCAGAAACTGCTTCAACTTTGTTCAATATTCCATCGTTCGAGACATATTCAACATTAAAATATGTTCTCCAAAAGAAACACATACTGCTGCACTTTTTATAATTGAGCTGCATAAGATTAATTTTGGACAAGGAACTAATCGCATCTAAATCATGATGCTGAAAGAGATGGCCCGGAAAATAATTATAATGCAGGTTTCTTGTATATTTTACTTAAAACACCGCTACGCCCATAACTAAAAAGGCAATAAACTGATTTACAAACAAGATTTTTCTAAAATTTTAATTCTCAAACGAGTCGCCAATTGGGCAAAGCTACGGAGATCTCTCACCTTAACGATTTAACGTCACTTACATTGAATCCATACTAGGCAATAAATTAGCGAATTTTCAAATAAAATTTATTTAATTTCATAACTTTTAAAAATTCCGTTTTCATTGCTGTCAATTAATTTATTTAATTTTACAATTTTAAGAAAATTCCATATTCATTGTCTTCAATTAATTTGTAATTTTAATTAATTAACAATTTCAAATATGACAGTATCAATGAATAAGATTTTTTTTTCAATTAACTTTAAAGCTTAAACGGTTAAATCACTTAAACAAAAGTTTAATAAAAAAAATATTTAAAATATTTATAAACATTTTTAATGAATGTTGTCACCCAGCAATAGACGCAAAAATTTTTAAATGTTTTAGAAAATAAATTTAGTTTCTCACAGATATTAATTTAGCAAATTTTATCACGACAATTATGGCAATTAAAGGGATTTGATAGTGACCCAAAATTAATTGGAAAAATACATTTTATGTGCATGTTTGTGTTTAACTAAGGCCCTAAACAAATATCTTAAATAAATAAAAAAAATGGTTTCCATTTAGTGGCTGACAGTCAGAGCTAAAAATGTTTCTACGCAGGTAAAACTTGATTTGTTTAACTACAGACTGTCCGCCTGGAAGGTACACTACTTTGCTTTGCCTCCATTTTGGTAAATATTAGTCTTGACTGTTTATATTTTCCACACGTGAAGTAGACACATGGTAAATTTATTATGGAAAAATATTCGACAAACCAACGTGTTTTAATCGTTAAAACATTTTATCAAAAACAATCATCGATTACTGTGACGAAGAGAAAGTTATGTAAAATTTTTGGGAGAAACAACGTGCCCATAAAACGCTCTTTTTATCATGTAGTGAATGATTTCGAAGAAGGAGGGTCAAAGCCCAAGCATGGACAACAACGTACTGCAAGATCGGCTTAAACCATTACTGCTGCTTAAGAAAGTGTTCAAAACAATCCATCAACCTTAATTCGACGCCGTGCTCAGGAGCTTGGTCTTAAAAGAACAACTTTGGCCATAATTGTGCACTAGGATTTGCATTTGTTTCCATTTAAGATTCACTTGATACAAGAGCTTCTTTCACAAGACCTTTTACGCCGCCTTACATATGCCAATAGGATGTTACAGTTCGTCCATGACAACCCCGATTATCATGAAAAATCATAATGAGTGACGATGTATATTTTCATTTAAATGGCTGTGTGAATAAACAGAAGAGTCAGTTCTGGGACGCGGGAAACCCGCAAATTATTCAACAGTCACCTTTGCATCCATTAAAAGTGACAGTCTGATGTGCAATTTGGACAACCCCGTTTATCATGAAAAAATCATAATGAGTGACGAGGCGCATTTTCAGAATTGTCAGTTCAGGGGAAAGTGATATCCCAAAATTATTCAACAGCCACCTTTGTATCAATTAAAAGTGGGCATCTGGTTGTTTTTCATTTTGTAGAGTGTACGAGTATTTACAGTGGTGTAAAAATTGTGTCCGAACTCGTGTTTATTTAGTCGTTTAGAATGTCTCTCTTAAAAGTTTTTGTTTTGCAGATCTTCAAGTTTTCAATAATGTCTAGCCTTCGTCCTTGTTCGCTAGGATATAGTAATGTCATACATTCATCTATTTCCTGTGGTGCGTGTCTGTAATGATCAAGGTCTATTGCAAAGTTGGAGTCTTCTCTTTTTCGTTTGTATGAGTATATGTGTTCTATAAATCTTGTTTAGTGTTCGTCCAGCTTGTCCTATTTACAGGTACAAGTAAGTCTGTATACTCCGCTGGAACTTAAGTATTCAAGTAAGTATTTCTGTCGATATCCTGAGATAATGCCTTAGAGTCTTGCTCGTTTTCAATTCTGTGAATAGACTTTCTTTGTGAAAAGGTTAGTTTGGTTAGTTTATATATTTCTGGCGCAGTGTAAGTAAAAGTGTATCGGTTGTCTTTTTGTCTTCTTTATTCCTGTTTTTAGTGTTGTATTCTCTAAGAAGTTTCGATAATAGTGGATTTGTAGTCGTTGCTTTTAGCTATGGTGTGTATTGTGTCAAGTTCTTTATTTTATTTATTTGGAGTCTGTGTATCATATGCCTAAATGCTTTTAGGTTATGTTGAGTAGGGTAGCGTTCGAGGTGATGTGGATTGTAGTGCGCGTTGTGGTTAGTTTGCTATGAGTGTAAAATGTTAAACAGTCAGCTCCTCCTGTTATGCTATGCCAAGATAATGCAAATTTCTGTCTTGTTCTTTTTCCATTGTATATATAATGGACGAAAATAAATTTAATGCTTTTCGTTTAGATGGTCAAACATATGTCTGGAGGAAGCTAAACAAATAATTTAGATCAAGTTACCTTTGTCCTACAGTTGAACATGGTGCTGAAAGTGTGATGGTAGGGGCTGTATGTCAGCCGCGGATCTAGGTCAGCTTGTTTTCATGGATGGAATGATAGATCAACATAAGAATATATAAATTTTTAAAGAAAATTTAGCTCCTAACGTTGAAAAAATGGGAGTTTCTGAAAATTTTGTATTCCATCAAGACAATGATCTGAAATACGCGCACAAAACGTGCATTTTTCTACTTTATTACTGTCCACATGTGATTGAAATGCCATCGCACTCTCCAGATGTTATTATTATAGAAAATCTTCGGACATATCTGGAAAAGAAATTAAGAGCGTGATCAATATCCACTATCGCTGTGTTAAAAAATGCGCTTAAGGAAGAATAGCAACAAAAGAGTCCTGTGTACTGCAAAATCATTATAATGGATAAGAAATTGAACTGAAAAATTAGTCTTTTAAGATGTTTTATTAAACTCACTAGCGAAAAGCAAAAAATATGGAAATATAGGGTGTTTTTTAGAAAGGTATAATATTATTGAACAAAGATGAATTTCTAAAATTGCCATGAAATTTACTTTATTCGAAAGATAATCTTCTGGAATTATAATTTAAATATTACTTAAGGCAAATGATCGCCAGGGCTACAGTGGTCAGTCTAAACGTTCAATTTTTGATGACTTTTTCCAACATTTGCGGCCTAATGTCGGCAAAAACGCGGAGAATGTTGCCTTCCAAGTGGTCTTAATAACGCACAGTGAGACAGCCCTATAGTAACTGCGGCAAAAAATGGTTTTTGGCGTGTCGTCCACATTATATTAACAGATATCTGAGTAACAATTGCCTGAAATTTCAGCCTCATAACTTTATTATTTTTTGGTCTAGAGCAAGTCAAATTTAAGATATGGCAACGAGCTTGAAATATGTTAGTTCAATATGTAATATTCAAAAGCTTATTAATAAAAAAATATATAATAAATATAACTTTAAAGTATTTTTTTAATTAATTAGTTGTTGTAGAATAAGTAGATGAAAAAATAAATTTAAAAAACAAAATACAAAAAAAAAAGATTTTAACAACAGGATTGTGGTGTAAAAATTGAACATTTTGCATTTTCAATGGACTAGGAAATATAGAGCAGCCTCTCGCCCTAGGTGCAGACTTATATCAAATGAAAGATTGAAGTCTTAGCTTTCAGTTGAAATAAAGGACATATAGCAAGAGTTTGCAAAAGTACTTAAAACATACAAAAAACTACAAAAAATACGCAACGCGCACATTCTGTCGGTAAACGTATGTTAGCATGCATGTTTCAAACAAAAACAAAATGTGAGATTGATAAGATTCCAAATGAGTTAAATTTAATAAGTAAATTGGGGTGTGATGGATCATCAGGGCACAGAGAATATCATCAACGTTTCACCGATGAAAATGTTTCTGATAAAAATATGATTTTAACACCTCTTGTTCCGTTAAAGTTAACTGATCTTTACAATGATTCTTTTTTGTGTTGGACAAATTCAGAACAATCTTCAACAAGACTTTCTAGGCCTATGAAATTCGTATTTTTAAAAGAAAGAACAGATGTTACTGACAAGTGAATCGTGTAAAAAAAGAAATTCAAAATTTAAAAACGGCAGAATTCGAAATGATCAACAAGAAGTTTGCGATATCTCATAGTTTAATTATGACGATGATTGACGGAAAAGTGGCAACAACAGTCAATAAGAATTGCTCGATGACTGTTTGATTCATATGTGGAGCAAAACCTGCTAAAATGAATAATTTGGAAATAGTTATCTGGAGAACAAATTCAGCTGCAGCCTTGAAATTTGGAATTTCGCCGCTACATGCTCGAATAAAATTCATGGAATGTGTATTACATATCAGTTATAATAAAAGTTTTAAAGCGTGGAGGAGAAATAGAGACAAAAAAGAACAGTAAGAAGCTGTTAAAAAAGAAATAAAAAAAAATTCTAGATTCAAAAGTCGATGTAGTGAAACAAGGCATGGGAACAACCAATGCAGGTAATGTCTCTTGAAGATTTTTTGAAAATCCAAATATAACCGCTGGCATAACTGGTGTAAATGTGGACTTAATTCACCGATTTAAAATTATATTAAATACTATAAATACTAGTAGAAATATAGATGTTGGTAAATTCCATACGTATTGCATGGACACTGCAAAATTGTATGTACAGCTTTATGGCTGGTATTTCATGCCTATCGATGTCCATAAAGTTCTCATTCTCTGAGGTTTGTTTGCAATTTTTTATTTTGAAAGTATTTTTTAAAATTTTATTTAATATTAACTTTTTTTTTTGCTACAGGAATGTTAGCCGAAGAAGCGCAAGAAGCAATGAATAAGGAGTATAGAAACTGTAGGCTATTCCATTCTCGTAAAAATTTACGTATTTCTACGAATGAAGATGTAATGTACTATTTGCAAATATCATCAGATCCTTATATTAATTCATTTACAATGGGAATGAAATTGAAAAAATTAGAATACCATGATGATGTTAAAAAATTATTGATAGAATGAAAGAAAAAATTGTTCTTTTTAATTGCATTTCAATGGGAGGTGGGCGTAATAGTGGGCGAATTTTCTTAATTTTTTTTAAAAACTGGATTTGTCTAAAAAAAACCTGTACAAAATTTCAGAGCTCTACAATGACTCCTTGTATTTAATGCCGGCGTTGTCTCACCGTGCAACGTAGGCTAGAGGCTTCAGATATCGCCATAGAAAAAATGCTAGCGGAGATAAATCGCACGTTTTTAGAGGCCCACTTACAAGTCAGTAACGTAAAACTGTGCGTTTACCAAACGTTTGCTCCAATAAATGAACTGTAGCTCAAACTCTGTGACATGTTGCGCTGTCTTATTGTAACCACAACTCCTACTTGCCATAGTTGTTCAATTGATGAACGGAAAAGTCCATAATCATGGATCTATAGAGAGCACTATTGCCTATAACCTTCTTACCAGCATTATTTATAAAGAAGTACGAACCATTGATTCCGCCAGCCCATAAAGCACACCCAGCAGTCGGAGTGATATATTGCGCAGTCTTTTTATAACCACAGGTCCTACACGTCATGGCTGTTTAATTGATAAAAAAAAATGGCATAATCATGGATCTATAGAAAGCACTATTGCCTGCAACCTTTTCATCAGCATTTTTTGTAAAGAAGTACGAACCACTGATTCCATCAACCAGCCCATGAAGCACACCAAACAGTCAGCTTTCGTGGATGTAACGGTATCTCAAAATGTTCTTAAGGTTTATCATCACTTCAAATACGGCAGTTTTGTGAGTGAGTTTGCTCGCTTAATATTATTCCCTTATGAAAATCAGGATCAACTGCAATCTTCTTTTGGTCCCAATATGTACAATTTGGAAACGTTGTTCAAGCATCTGTCTATTAATCTTGAAATGTCAAACCAAACTTCCTGGCAGCTTATTGGCAATGTTACCATTTGTAACAATAAAACTCATGCTACGTTATTTTCCATTAAAGATGCTGAATTGGGTGTATGGCAAACAGAGAAGTGTTGTTTGTATGATTACAGTGAGTAGAAAAATTAGCTGCCACCTGTTGAAAAGAGTTTTTTGCTTGTTTCTTAAACAGAAAATCATGAATTCACAACCCAACACAACTTTGGTTGCATAGAAAATAATGGTCCGCTCTGTTCAGTAGCCAAATAGAATGAGTGGTTTAGATTTAGAGTGTAAATTACCGAAGTGGTTATTTTTATTTATTTATATTTTTTTGTGAAATTTTCTTCAATTAGTATTTTTTCAATTCGACGAAATTAAGTTGCTTTAACTGATAACTTTTTCATAATTTTATTCAACCTGGCAATGCTAACAGACTTTGTAAATAAAAACTGGCTATTTCGCTGTTATGCAAAAGTAAAAATGGTAACGGAGCAGAAATCAAAACTAAATAAATTCTCATCAAACACCAATACTAATCGATAAAATTTATTTCACATCTATGGAGGTCCTACAATTTTATGTGCCCTAATAGCCCTTTCAGGTGTTTAAAGAAAACAAAATAACTCTTTTACAAACGAAAAGAATAACAATCATTAAACAAGCAAAAGTAATCGTGTGCCAACCAAAAACCCAAAAGGCAGCACCAATAAAATGGCACAGTTTGAAATTAGCTGCGCTCCACATTATTAACCCCAAACGATGCTAAAAATCTTTAAGTTACAGATGAAGCTGCACATTGAAAATAAAAAAAATATATGAAATTAAGAAAAACATAAATAAACGTAAAATAAAAACACAGGGCCACTAGCAAGTTTGGCGAAAAAAAACAGCCATCAGTATCACGTTTGCTTACAACGATAAAACGCTGCTGTAGGTAATCGATTGCAGTAAGAGAAGAAAAACAAGAAGAGGAAGCATTGATAGAAACAAATTTGTTTTTTTTTGTTATTGTTGTTGTTTGTTTTCCTTTAGCCAAGAGAAATAATAAAATAACGTAACGATAAAATGTTGTGGATAGAAAGAAGGTGGTGTTTATGGTTTTTGATGTTTCTTCTGTCGAATATTTTGATTTGTTTTGTTAGTTAAAGTCTGGCAAATATGACGTCTACACTGAAAGCAATAAAATCGCTGCAAGTTTAAATGACAAAAAAAGAAACAAAAAATTAGTTACAAAAAAATATTCATTTGAAATTTATAAAAATCAAAGTGGCTTCGGGATTCGACTGCTAAATAATCAAACAATTTCTTTCCCATAGAATTTATAGTAAATGTTATAATTTTAATTTAATGTCTATAGCCCGATTCGGATAGTCTAAAAAAATTATGTCCAGCCCCATGAGGTCAAATTAAATTTTCAAGAATTTTTATATTTTAATTCACTTCTTTATAAAAAAAATTAATTTAAAAAATTGAAATTAATTAAAAATTTTATAAATAAGATTTTTATATAAAATTTAAATAAATTTACCCCACTCTATTGGGTGGTATCTTAGGAAAAGAAAAGAAATCAATCAATTTAATATGGCACTCAATTGTTTATACAATTTTCTTTTTCTGAAGATGCCACCCGACGGAGTGGCGAAATTTCGAAATTAAAAATAAAACTTATTTAATTTATATGTAAAGGCTTTGCACTTAAAAGCATATTTATAAACTATAGGGTGTCCGCACCTACCCAACAGGTTTTGCCGCCATTTTTTAAACATAAGCTTTGACGGTTCATATTTGGCAATCGTGAACTTGACTCCTGGCAAATTTATTATGGAAAAATATATATATAAACCAACGTGTTTTAATCTTTAAAACGATTTATCAAAATCAATCATCGATTACTGCAACGATGAGAAACTTACGTGAAATTTTTGGGAGAAACAAAGTGCCAACAAAACACACTATTTATCATGTAGTTAATGATTTTGAAGAAAGAGGGTTTGTAGGCGATAGGCCAAAGTATGGACCACAACATACTGAAAGATCGGCTGAAAACGTTACTGCTGCTCAAGAAAGTGTTCAAAATAATCCATGAACCTTAATTCGACGCCATACTTAGGAGCTTGGTCTTCAAAGAACAACTTGGGCTGCAATTTTGCACAAGGATTTGCATTTGTTTCTATATAAAAAACAGATGCTTCTTCCACAAGACCATTTACGCTGTCGTACATATGTCAATAGGATGTTACAACTCGCCCATGACAACCTTGATTTTCATAAAAAAAATCATAATGAAAGACGATGCACATTTTCAGAATAGTCAGTTCTGGGGAATGGGAAACCCTAAAATTATTCAACAGTCACCTTTGCATCCAATAAAAGCCACCAGACTGGTGTGCAATTTGGTCAGGAGCAATCGTTGAACCTTACTTCTTTGAAAATAAAAACGACGTAACGATAACTGTCAATGGGAAGCGATATCGTGCGATATGATTGAAAACTTTTCAATGCTGCATGCTTTGGGCTTGATTAATATGTGGTATCAACAAGACGATGCCACATGGCATACAGCCAGGTTATTGGCCTCCAAGGTCGCCTAATTTGACTAGTCCGGACTTCTTTATGTGTGGCTATCTGAAAAGCTAAATTTATGGTGTATTACTTAATTAAAAAATGTTTATTGTTCTTTTTAAAGATTCAAACACTATGCTTGTAGAAGCCATTTTAGTAAGTCTAGTTTTAAAAAAGTTTTCTGTTTATTATTATTTTCACCAATTATTGCTGATATTGTGATGGAGGAATTATTAAATACATGTATTAGTAAAATGCATATTAAACCAAAGATAATCACAAAATATGTGGATGATTTATTTTGTATAACATCAGAAGATGCAGTGGATGATATTTTATCAGAATTGAATAGTTTTTATCCTGATATAAAATTTACGATTGAAAGAGAGTTAGAATCTAAACTTCCATATTTAGATATATTGATAAAAAGAAAGGAGAATAGGTTAGTGTTTGATTGGTATAAGAAACCAACATCTTCTGGAAGACTTATTAATTTTTATTCCAAACATCCGAGAAAAATGATAATAAACACAGCGAAAAATATGATAGATAGAATATTAACTATAAGTGATAGAGAATTTCGGTTGAAGAATAAGGACACAATAAAAAATATACTTCATGACAATGATTTTCCAGTAGAATTAACTAACCGATTAATTAGACAATATGATAATCATAGGCATAATTTAGGAAATACCATGGCAGAACCAAGAATTTATAAATCATTAACTTATGTTCCTGGAATATCAGATAGATTAAGAAAGTCTAAAATATATGACACTGATAGATATAAAATTGCACACAAAACATATAACACATTAAATAGATTATTTAGCAATATGAAGGATAAAATAGGAAAAATGGAAATATCTGATGTAGTATACAAGATACCATGTGGAGGAAATGACCAGGTGAACTGTGACAAAGTTTATATTGGGACAACAAAGAATAAACTTAAAACAAGATTAGCTGGTCATAGATGTGACCAAAAATATAGGAATATTTCAACACAGAAGACATCCTTATCTTCACATTGTAAGAAATATAATCATTATCCAAAGTTTGATGAAACATCAGTATTAGATATAGAAAAAAACTACAAGAGACGTTATATGTTAGAAATGTTAGAAATTGTTAATGTTCCAAATGTAAGGAGAATAAATTTCAAAACAGACACAGACAATTTAGCGCAGAATTATAGGTACTTAATACAAAAGACACATAATTTGTTATAATTATTTCATAAGAAAGAATTTTTTATTTAGTTTCCGTTTCCTTGTTTTTGTATGTTTTAATATTTTAAATTTTAATTTTTGTATGTTTGTATGTATGAAGAAAATAATTTTATATGTTTTGTCAAATGTTTTTCCAAAATTTTTTCTTTTCAAATTGTTATAATTTTTGTTTTTGAAAATATAAAAAATAATTTCCTGAAGAAGCTTTCCAAAGGAAAGCGAAATATTGAGAGAAAAAAAGAAAAATAAATCGTTTTAATTTAAAGGACCGAGTGAAAAGATTAAAATTTAATAAAAGTTTTCTGTTTATATTTTCACAAAAATTATCATCACAGTTAAAATTATCATAGTAAAGGCATGGAGTTACTGCCTTGAAATAGAAGCTTTATTTGTTTAAAGAAAACTCTGGCTGTTTAAGTCTATTTTTTCTAGTTACAAAACACATCCGCTTCAATATTTATTCACTCACTTTTGGGTAAGTGGCAAGTAAAAATTTTTTTAAACAAAAAATTGGGTGAGTCACATTTTAGCATTAAGTATTCAATGCTGCCATTAATATCTCTTCGTTTGCTAGGACGACTTCGCGATTACTTTTGGCAGCATCTACAGCGACTTGTTTTGGAATTCGAAATAACTAAAACACGTTTTATGCAAATTAATAAATCCTCCGTCTTATAAAGAGTGGGTTAATTTGGAGTAGGCAAGTAAATTGGCTTAAAAGTCGAATTTTTTTTACTACTTATTGATAGCAACGAATAACAGAAATATGGGAATTAATACTGTCAGGCAAATGTCCACCCCAAACACTTCGTCAGACGTCCGCTCTGCTTATCTCGTCAGTTAATTTCTCAGAGCGTCAGTTGTTTGTGGATTGTTCAAGGAAGCCCGGTCCTTCAAACGGCTTCGGAGAAATTGAACCAGCGGTCTTAAATAACAAGAACGAGGCGCGAAGGAAAATTCGAGAACTTATGCAACCGAAAAATTTCTCATGCAATAAGTGAATTGTTTGGGTGGCTGTGTGGCTTTTGTCACCGTCTTACTGAAGCATTAGTCAATTGTGGCCACAAAAAATTGGTTACGGTTTGATAGTGCAGAAAATTTAAGGTGATGAAAATAAACGATCCTTTGATGCCGCCTGGCTACAAACTGCACCATATGGTCACTGCCTTTGGATGTCATAATTTTTCAAGGATGTTAGTGAATTTTTGGGAGCCCCATATTGAAAATAAGCTGCATCGCTAAAGATGATTTTGTTAAATATTACGCTGTACTCGTTTACCTTTTCAAACAGCCAATTCACAACTTTATAAGGGGGAGATGCATATTTTTATGCTAAATATTGTACAAAATATCGCTAGTGATAACCAATTGTTGCAAACGTCGATGTCGAGTTGTTGTTCCTGTCACATTTTTAACACTTTCATGCACAGCGACTACGTTTGCATCACTAACGCCACTGCCATTATAATGTTTCGCTCTATTGTTAAAAACAATATTGTGACTCTCGAGTTTTAGATTAAATTACCCCAACGGTCTCAGACGATGACTTATTACGAGAAAAATTTTCTCGAGCTTTATGAAGTGATACAGTGAATTTTTCTCCATTTTGATAGTAAATTTTCAAAATCAAAATTCTTGGCTTAAGAGCGTAATGTTGTACGCTTAAAATTTGCCAACTTTTTAATAAATAAATGCCAAAGAAAGAAATTCTTGACAGTTATTACTTTGACAGAAAATTTACTTATTAACCTCAAATTTGCCCACCCTATAAAAAGCACAAAGTGAAATAAAAAAACTTAACAAAAACATTTATTAAAGCAATTAAAACAGTAGATGCCCCTGTAGGCTAGTAGGTAGTGTACTAGTTTGTAAATATGGGGGTTGTGTGTTCGATTCACAACGAAGATCTTGGTTTTTTTTTCACTACAAAAATAAAAATTAACTGTCGGTGGGGCTGTTCAACGATGAAGGCATAGTCACTGTGCTGTCTTTATACGGCAGTTACTTTCCGACTATCCTTCTGCTTTTACCATCTGTTTCATTTATTCTCTATACCTTTCCTAAAGAATGTAGCACGGTACTTGACTAAATAGGCGTTGTTGCCTGAAGTGCTACTTCTCTTTAAAAAAAAAAAAAGTTTAACCTTAAACAAATTTTTGTTAAAGTAATTCGTTTCGCCACAGAAAATATTAAGAAATACAAAAAGTTGGTAATTTAGCTCACTTAATGAGATGCTCTCTAAGAAGTATTTCACTAAAATTAAATTCCGCAAATCATTGAAAAATCTTATTTTGTATGAGCGATCCTTTTTTCGCCAATGGCTCTTGGGACATCTACTTCTCATATTGCACCACATCTCTTTAATGACCTGATGGTATCGTACCTGAAAACTTTTATGCACCTTTGGAATTTGTGTAAAGAAATACTTTTTGATGGTGGTCTAGTCGAAATGAATTTAAACCCCCTCCAAATTGTGCCATGACCGGTTTGTATCCTTTCTATTTCCTTTAAACATCCCACACATGATATCTTGATGTCTAGCATTAGTCTGCTTTGAATAAATACGTGTTTCTGGGGATAAACGGTGCCAGTAGTCGCCTAGGCAAACAGCAGCCTGAAACGGGAAGATCTGGATTATCAAAGTCTGATCAGTGAGTTACTAACTGGTACCACTGACACCATGGAAACCACCAGTCCACAGGTCTATGGCCCAGTATTGGTTATTAGTGCGGGCCTTTGGAGTGCAACGTGGTAACTGTGGTATAAACCCGAACCGTGGAAACGTGTTCGGGTTTATACCGGGGCGTCATGTGTTTAGATAATCTCCAGCTCTGAAGGGCACGGCCTTCTGTTATTTGTTGTTACTGACATGAAAGTAAGACTGCCATAAAAATTATTTTAAAAAAATCTTAAATAACGACAATTTTATACAAAAACTCAAAAGCTGCCTTGCAATTTGTTGGCCCAATTTTTACCCCTTTTTACTGACTTTTCTCCGGGGAACAATTTCCGATTTTCGAAAATTATTTTAAATGTGGAGAAAGGAAAAAAAAGAGAAAAATTTTCCGGGGAAATTTTATTTGTAATAGGGGAATAGAGAAAAAATTTCCAAGGAACTTTTATTGATAATCGTTATGATTGTTTTTATTGTTGAATTTTAATTTTTTAGGTATTTTTTTTAATTATTTCTAAAATTTATAACATTTTCAATTTCCCTTTAAAATTCTCACTGTGTAGCTTATAATTGTATTACCAGGATTGTGGCATACAGATGCAGCTGAATTTACTCAGCCGTGTTCATTCATGAATTACTACATTAGAGTAAGAATTATCGCCAAATGTGGTTGTTATTAGGAGAAGAAGTAGGAGGTGCAGAACACGTTTGAACGTGCGTTTTATTTGCTTGATCTTTAGTTAATAAAAGAAATATAAGCGTAATGCTATGGCGCCTAATATTATGCAATTATTTAGAAAGATCAGACGATCGTTTAAATGATTGTTGGCGGCAAATTAAGGATAAAATGTAACAGCAACAAAATATTTATTTATGAATTTCTTTTAAGCCTGAATTAAAGTTCGCCACACCATTGTTAAGGACCACCTCTGGCGATTTGATGCGAAATGTTCTATTGTAATGTCATTTGTCAAAATAAATTAAATGTTGCTGGTAGAAATTGAGAGGCTGAGATCCTGGGCATTGTAAAGCAATTAAATTATAGTTTATTTTTCTTTCTTTTCTTTTCCTTTTTTTTGTATTTTCTATTTTGTAAAATAATAAGTTTTATTGTTCATGATTTAATGTTGAGAAACTCCTTATTTTTGTTTATTTTTTTTTTGCTGCTGTTTATTTTTTGCTAGATGATAGATGATTTAACACGTGTTCTAATCCCGCGCTCTTTTGTAACATCAACCTTTTATCAACTTAACCTTAGACGCTTATAAAAAAAAAATTGGCAGTTTTTTATACTTGCGGATTCATTGGCGGCGGCTTCAATAAACTCTTATACATCTTTTTGCAAGTGATGATGATGAATGAAAGTAGAATTCATCACATCAAGCTTGACCTGATCACTGCCAAACGTGTGTAAGTAGCCCATTGTGTTTTTTGTTTTTGCACCAACAGCATCAGACAAAGACAAAATAAGAAAAATAATAGAATGTAAATTGTTTTAAGAGATTTGAAGGTTCCTTTTTTTCATTTTGCCGATATTGAATTTTATTATGTTTTAATACACATACACCGACCGACCGAACGACCGACCGGCCAACCCCGGCTTAATGGACAAAGGTATAAAGGAATAAAGTGAAACGACGACGATCACACAAAGGCATCAAGCTGCGGCTTTTTCATTTATTGGATAAGGTGTAATTATCCTTTGAAGCAAAGGCGCTAAAGAACAACACCTTCTTAGCACCTCAGATTATATTATGAAACAACGAAAGCAACAACAAGCCAAACACACAATCTGCACACATCATTTTACTGCACGCAAAATTTTATGAAAATTCACACAGTAGATTTAAAAGGTATGAGGACGATTAATAATGTTGTTTTAAAGTAGGCAGGTAAACATTTATTTATTTATTTTTCCTTTTTATTTACGCTTGATTTTATTCGTAAAAAAAATTAAAATTAAAAATAAAACATTCTTAAGCCAGGGCTTAGCTGAACTTAAGATCTTAATTGATGTTGTAGTAGAAACCAATATAAATAAAAGGAAAATTTATATGAAATACCGCTTTTTTGATTTAAGAATGATGGAAAATAGATTTATTGTCACAGTTGATAATTCCAATGTTTCTCTTTTCTAAATCGCTCCAATTTCTTTTATTCAGCAACGGACATTTTTCTTGCCAGTATTTAGATCAGTTTTTTGTTTTAGTAAACGTTTTCTTTATAATAAAAAACGCGTTATAGGTTAAAAACCGCTTCAATCAGCTTTTCCAATTGTTTATTTTTTAAATCAATTTCAATTTATAAAAAAAACTATTATTGTTTAGTTAGGCTTAAGTTCGTCATTCATTAAGAAAGGTGGCAAAGTTTCTGTAACCTTTGTAGTCTTTCTAATTGTGATTTTATTGCCGATACTTATTTCAAGTGAGGCTTTATAATTGTATTGTAAATATTCACCGCTATCATTGCTGACATTTTATTCTTAATTCTCTTGGGAAAAGTAATTTGTTTTACAAATTTTTCTACCTAAGTATTGCAGGTGATCCTTAAACTTCATTTCTCAATCTGTTACAAATCCCAGATATTTTATACTTTCAACATTTTTCTATAATTTCATCATTAATTTTAAAAGTAATTCCGCTATTCAAATTTATCTCTAGCATTTTCGTCTTCTTCTCATTTAACTTTAGTTTGTTCATTTTCAACCATGTGTTAACATTGTTCATATCATTTTCATAATTAGTCTATGGATTCAAGATCCCTATAGACATTGAAAAAGTAAACAAAAATAAATTACATAAAACTTAAATTTAGCTATTTAATTATAAAATAAGACAACATTTAACAACATTAACATCTAAGGAAAATCAATATGCTTATAAAATTGATTAAATTCAGTACAAATTCTTAAAAACGGGCCAAAGTTAGCATGATTCGATTTGAATACTTTAATTACAAGTGGATTAACATAGCGCGTAGGACGAAATTGGAACGTTAAATTAAATAATATTACTAATCAAAAAATCTGAACAGACATCTTCTTTTATTAAGTTTAAAAGAAACGCGACATCATTAACATCATTCTTCAGCTTTTTAGAGTTGCCAGCTTTATTAGAGCAAGTCTACTAGTGTAGGATGGTAGACTTAAGGGATTCCGTTGTAAACCGCGAGGACAAAATAACAAAAACTGCTTTTGTACCGATTCCATGCTATTATTAAAAACTTTATAAAGGGAAGTATAAAGATGTTTTGTGACATATGGATCGCCCAGCGTTTTATGAATCCAACAATTGTACGTACTTTGTTAGTGGCCAATGAAATAAACTGTATAAAATTGAATTTAGCATCAAGTAAAATACCAAGATCTGAAACCACATTTAGTTTCTCAAGTTCACAGCCCCACAGTGGACCATTTTACGAGAAGGCGGTCAAAAATATATAACTTTTGAACGGATTGTAATTTTGATACGCGGTTTTTTGTCTGGGTAAGATTTTAAGATATAAAAATTTAAAATCGACGGGTTAGAAAAAATAGTTCTGATAGATTTAAAAATGCATTCTAAATTTTAGCTGATTTTTGGTACGAAAATGAAGTATTAAAACTTTGTTTTACACAAAGTCTTATATTTTGATTTACGTTTCCAACTTATACTTATTAAAAACTTAAATTTATTCCGATAGGGCCAATCTTTGACCACCGTGAAATTTTTAGTACGAAGGCCAAAGGTTGTTTTTTTGAAACAATTTGAGTTAAAAATTAGCTGATTAAGTAGATTGGTTCAAATTCACTTTAGAAAAGAAGGCATAATGCTTAATTAATGTACAAAAAACTTTAAAAGGATGAAATACATACAAAATACAAACACTCTTGTGTTTGGAAAAATGACTACTAATTAAACAGCTTTAGTAAATGTTTCTTCTAAATAGCCTTGATTTTCATCTTCTAGAAGCAGTTTAGCCTCTACGTCTAGTATAATAGGGATTTGATGTGCATAATAAAATAACAACCAAGTCTTCATTATGCTCACGAACTATTTGGGTGGCGGGCCAATAAATTCAAAAAATCTTGCGGCGGGCCATTCATTAAAAAATTATGGGGTTGCTGTTCAATTAAAAGTTCGGTTTAAGCCAAATATTTATTAGTTATATTACGTAATATTTTAAAACAACATAAAAATTTTATAAGATACGGTTTATTATGATTTTAAGATTTTCCAGATGTATGGGAAGCATGGATCTGTTTCTGACTTGACATAATTTTCTCAAAATCTGGTTCCAGCTGGGAGGATGCGAGTTTTAATAAATTAAATAGACTCTCGTCTGACAATCGGTTTCTTATTGAATATTTTCTGCATTTCATTACTGAAAAGGCCTGTTCACATAAATATGAGGAAGCAAACATTGTCATAACTTTCTGCGCATGATTAATTAGCTTTGGAAATTCATCTTTTGGTAAGGATTAATAGAAATTAAGCTTATCTGTATTCAAAAATAGCTGTTTTAAATTATTATTACATTGCAATTCTTTAATTTCCAATTGTAGATCAGATGGAACATTCTGAGCATTAACATTAAAAGGCATTGAAAAAATATCTAAACATGGTTGGATTTTTTAAATTTAGCAAATCTGGCCTTAAATTCTGAATACAGTTTTAATAAAGATTGTGAAATGACATTTAACTTCTCTTCACTCACAGGCCTCAAAGAATTAAGTCTTGGAAAATGAGTCAAATCATTTTTCGCAAACATTTAGAAAATATAAACAATTGAGCTTTAAAAGACCTCAAACTGCCCCAAGTTTCATCCATAAATTGATTTCTTCCCTGTAACTTCTTGTTCAGTTTATTGCAGTGCTCGAGTAAATCCGTGAAAAAAGCAAACTCGATGCACCAATTCTTATTCTCCAATATTTCCCACTCATCCCAAATTTCAGTTTTGGTTTTAAGAAAAACTTTAATTTCTTCGAGAACTCTCGAGAAGGCATGCCCACAACTCAGCCAATTGACCTTTGTGTAAAAAAGTACATCTGAAAATTCTGCATCAACTTCCGATAAAAACTCTTGAAATTGTCGATGTAACAAACCACGGGTTCGAATGGTATTAATTAATTTTAAAATAATATTAAGTAAGTGGTTAATATCCTAGGCAGCCTTGCAAAGAACACCTTTGTGGATTACACAATGTAAAAAAATTGTTTCGCTTTCAGGATTCTGACTTTTATAAACTTCTGCAAACCCCATGTTAGGTGCTCCATCAGTTGTTAAATTAAATAATTTGGAAATTGGGGCATTAAGAGATTCCGGCCCCTCTTTAAATTCATCATAAATTATTTTTCCTGTCGTCTTTCCTTTCAAAGATCTCAAACAAGCAAGTGCTTCGGTTATTATAAAGTTTTCATCGACTCCTCTGATAAAAATTAGAAGTTGGGCTGTATCACTCCTGTCAACACTCTCGTCCATAGTGACTGAAAAATACTTAAACTTTCTAAGACGTCCATCGACTTGATTGGCTAAATTAGAAGAAATCGCTTCAATTCTTTTTGTGACCGTTCTACGTGACGGCCCTATAGATTCGAAATCTTTTACCTTTTCTGGGCATAATGCTTTTATAATGCTAATTAACACATCCTTAATAAATTCTCCTTCAGAAAACGGTTTGTTACTTTTAGCTATTTTATAGGCAACAATGTGACCACCTAATGTGGAGGATCGCTGGACACTTCTTTGATTTTTAAAGATATTTTTCTTTTCAATTCCTCTGAATGAACTTTCTTATCTTCATCTGTCATTTTAGTTTACTTCGACCCAAGATGTTTTGAATTAAAGTGCCTAGCGAGATTATAATCTTTTAGTACAGTTACCAGCTCTTAGCAGATAAGTCAAATAGGTTTTTGGTTATATTCCATAAAGAAGTACTTCCATGTCCACTCTTCTTGAAATACTCGACATTCCGAATCGATTTTTCTCTTTCTATTTTCGATTGACATTTATGGGGGTAAATAACTTAGACTATTTGGCTATTTCACTTATATTTACAATTAATTATTTATAATTTTAATTACACAAATAAAACTGTACGTTGGCAACTTTATAATTTTACTTCACAATTTATTCTTTACGTCACGAGATTTACACTTTAACTGATTGCTGATTAATCCATCGCTGGCCCTTTTATATTTGTTGCGCTTGTTGTCTCGAATATTCAATAATCTTCTAGATCAGTTCAGTTTTCTATATTAGTTGTTAATGTTTTGTGATGTTTATGTTTCTTCTTGGAATATTGTATCAGAAAGTTGTTGTTCTCTTGTGTGTACAATATTTCCTAGAATACTACGCAGCTTGGACACACTACAATAGGTCTATATTAGTTGATTTTGTATCATGCTTTTTAAGTTTCTTTTTGGAATATTGTATAAGAAAGTTGTTGTTGTCTTGTGTGTACAATGTTTCCCAGAAAACTACGCAGTTTGTACACAATATAATATGAAAACATGGCATTTTTTTTTTCAAAAATTGTCAATTTATATCTTTTTTAAAACATAATGTAAATTAAGTAATCCATCCATTGAAATCATTTTCAGATTGAAAATGAATGGATGGATTACTTATTTCCATTGCATGTGCCCGTTGCTTTCTTAGAAATTTTGTAAAATTATTTACAAATATTTTTTATTTTCTAAATTTTCAAATTACATATGAATGGTTTATAATGGCAACCCTTATGTAGAAATGATTGAAAATAAACAATGTTTTTTTGTTGTTTTGAAATGCTTTGCTGTGTTTGTATAGAAGTGTTTTTGAGTCTTGCTGTCTATGCTATGTTGATTTTATGAAAAATTCTCATAGAATCAGTTTGACTTTGGATATAAGACTTTTAGGTTTTTCTATACAATATTAGGGTAAAATTCACTGATGAGCAATGTGAGCAATAGTGAAATTGCAATATGGATATGCTCTCCCCCGCAGTAATACATTTCAAATATTTTTTATTTTTTATTGGAATAAATGTTTAATGGGAATATCATAAAATGTTTATTTTTTAATAAAAAATTTTTGTAATAAATATTTCGTGAGAATATCATGAAATATTTATTTAAAGGAATCAAGCACGAATAATAAAATTGCTCATAATGTAAATTTATTTTTTGGGCATAATTTTTTAATAGGTGATTATTTTTCTTTTTGAAAAACGATGGATCGGCCCGCATTGAAAGCTCTCGCGGACCGGATGTGGCCCGCTGGCCGTAGTTCGCCCATCACTGGTCTATAGTCTTTGTTTCGTTTTTTTTTGCGCTTCTTCAGATAGATCTTCTATTGGTAGCATATTGTGTTGAATTATTTGTTCGTCATGGTACAAAATTTTATGAACTGTGGATGGCATATATCTCCAAGAATATTTTTAGTTGTAAAGTATAGCTGTATTTTTTGGCGTACTCTCCAAATTTTTTTGTATTTACATTTCTATTCTAGCTTTCATGTTAGAACTTGTAAAATAATACTGAATCTCCTTATTACTTCCGAATCTACTCCTGTGATAGATGCTGCAGTTTCTGGATCTGCAAAAAAATCTTCTTGCAGTGTTTCCATCATTTGTGTTCGCTTCTCCTTGCTTTGGCTGATCGATGATTAGACTTTTTCTATATATTTTTTCTTGAATTTGCTTTTTTTGGGTTCTTTTTTCGTCATTTTCCTTATTTTTTTCGCACTGTTTCGCCTAACGGACTAAAATTCAAATCGTAATCCAATTTAACAATTTAAAAAAAAAAAACTATATTGCAAATCAATTTAAAAACCGAAGTACTTTTGTGACCTCCTAAATTATATCAATTTACGTTATTTTAAGTAGACAAAATATTTTTGTGACCAACTGAGCATGATTTTGAAGTTGACTAAAAATTTTTGTTTTCTTTCTAATAATACGCATATTCATCATCTCTCGTAAAGGCGATTTAAAAAATAAATAAAATGCTTACGAAATAGCAAAGCAGAAAAAAAATGTTTAATTCTATTTTCTAATTCCATTTTGCAAAAAATATTCGACCTTGTGTCAGAAAACTTGTTCTGGTGCTCACGGTCGGATCGTGCCGGGTATACAATGGAGCATAGGCGTGTAGGGGGACATTTTGGGCTAGGACACACTACAAATGCTTTTACATTCCCTAACGAACTTTAGAAGTTATGCTTTATTAAGTAAGAGATTTAAGAAAATATTTGGACCTCTAAAAAATAGTTTCTAGAAATCAAAATCAATCAAAAACACTTTAGTTTTACTATACTAAGAGCCAACAAATTACGCCATTATACAAAGTTTGTCTCGTTTAAAAATCTTGTATAACAAAAAAGTTATATCATTTTAGCAAAATACTGAAAATGCTCATTTTGAATCACCCTGTTCAGTGTGTTATATAGTTAAAATAAAGTTTTAATTTTTTGGCTCCCGAGGTACACTAGTATCTAGTTTCGAACGAAATTTAAAATTTTACAATTGGAGACCATGAAAAAAAGGACTTTTGGCCGTCTTCTCGTAAAATGGTCCACTGTGCGTCGTCTGCATATAATAGAACGTTGGAGTATTTAATGCCATTGAGTAGATCATTATTAAACAATGAAAATAATGAAGGACCCAGATTGCCACCCTGCGGCATAGCAAATGAAACGATAATTTCCCTGGAATTAGGTGCCCCTGTAGCTTAGTAGGTAGTGTACTAGCTTGTAAATATGGGGGTTGTGGGTTCGATTTCCAACGAAGACCTTGGTTTTTTTCACTACAAAAATAAAAATTGACTGTCGGTGGGGCTTCTCAGCGATGAAGGCATAGTCACTGGTCGCTGTGCTGTCTTATACGTCTACTTTCACCACCTGTCTTATCTCTTCTCTATCCCTTTCCTAAAGAATGTAGCACGGTACTTGACTAAATAGACATTGTTGCCTTAAGTGCTACTTCTTTTTAAAAAAAAAGTAAGCTTGTTAAAATGAACTTTTTGAGCTCTATTTGAAAGATATGAATTAATACACGTAAGTAAACCGTTAGTGCATCCCATATGGTCAAGTTTCCTTATCAGAAGTTTGTGGTTAAGCTTATCGAATGTCTTACAGTAGTCAGTGTAAGTGACATCAGTTTGTTTACGTTGAACAAATCCCCGATTGAGTAGCGTTGTTAACTCCAAAAGATTAGACACGGTTGAACAACCAGACGTGAAAAAAATCTAGCAGAAGATCGCAAAAATAGTTAAATAATTTTATTAGTTAAATTGTTATAAACAAATTTAAAAACAATCTCAAAGTGAAGATTTTTTGATGTTCCTTGCGTATTAATAAAAATCACATACATTCGCACCAAACACCATTAAATATATAAAATAAAAAAGGAAGAGAAAAGAAAAAAACAAGGTGACGCGTAGTGGATAAAAATTTATATTAACAAATCAATTAAGTAAATAAACACAATGTAAATAAAAATAACATAAACTCATAACTCCTTAAAAAATTTATAAATTTAAAAGTTTTGTTTAACATTGAATTGAGAAAAGACACTATTGTAAACATAATACTCAACAAATAACGATAAGAGTGCTACTGGGGAGAAGATAAAAGTTGCACTGATTGATCTAGTGCTCAAGTGTATAGTTACAGTAGAATAATTAAAATATTCTTCCTATATTAAATCTCTATTTGATTATAAAACAATATACATATACTCTTTAATAAACAAATGAATCACAAAAACAATATATAATGGCTTTAAGAAAATGTGAATAAAGCATAACATAAATATTACCGCCCAATTTCTTCATAAACTTCTGTCTACATACAATCATAAACTACATACATATATAATCCCCTTCAATTTTATCATCTGTCTTTGTTTACACAAATTTTTAACAGTTTGGAGTTCATTGCTTAAGATTTTTTGCAGTTCAATATGCATTATCCGTTAAATTAAATATTTTGCTAAAACATTATTATTAAATTAAATTTTAAAGAAAATCTGTGTGCATAAAAAAAGGCAAATATCCAAACAACCAAAAAAGTGAATATTGAATAAAATAAAATTAAAAAAAATATTTAAGAATGATAAAATAAACAAAATAAAAATACAAAAATACTATTGTAAAATCAATATACATACATCCTTTAATGGAGTACATGAACAATGAGCCCTAACTTTTAGAAAAATCTGTTTTTGTTTACACAAATTTTTTTTAACAGTCCTAAATTCACCGCTTAAAAGTTTTTTTTTGATATTTTGCTAGAACGTTATTATATGACAATGTCTAACACTAGAAGCAATAAAAGAAAAATTAACTTAGTGAAAAGCTTAGCAGGTGCTAATTCTAAAATTAATAGGATACAAGAAACGATGGAAGATTATTCATCTCAAGATGATATGCAAACTATGAACGCAGAGGCAGTTCCAATCATAAATAAAATTCAACGAGAACCAGTGTTAGATAGCCATAACTCCTTTATGAATTCTCCATTCAAAACCCTGAACGCAATAGAAAAATGTTTTGAAAAGTTCACTAGGGAAATAGGTGTTATGCTTGAAACTAATTTAACCAAATACAGAACTGAACTTATGACGATAATTGACAGGAACTTTAATGCGATCAAGCAACAAGTGAACGATGTTACATCAAGAGTGAATAAATTGGAAATAACAAATAGCAACTTACAAGATGAAATAAATATGTTAAAAACCAAGATTAATCAACAAGAAAATAAAAATGTAGCATGTGAACTGCGAATTAATGAAATTCCTTACAGGGAAAATGAGAATTTAATTGCAATATTTGGACAAGTTTGTCATACCATTGGTCTCTCTGTTCCTGAAATTAAAAGAATATACCGTTTGCAAAATCAAAATAATAAGAAAGAATACAACAATAAAGATTCAGTGATTATTGTCAAGATGCAGTCCCCTTACGATAGGAATTTTTTCTTAAGAACTTTGGCTGGTCATCGCAAAATTCACAAAGACTTTTGCTTCCGCCTGAAACATATCGGAGAATCGTCTGAAAATAAATTCTTTATAAATGAGAACCTAACTACAGCAAACTATAAAATCCTTCGTGCTGCTACTAGATTAAGAAAACAGAAACAACTTCACAGTGCATACAGCATGTGTGGCTTGATATATGTGAAGTTAGAGGCTGGAGGTAATGCAATCAAATTAGATGATATAGGTGACCTGAATAATTTATTTCGGAGATCTCAACCTTATCTCGCTGAACCCACAAATGCTCAACACGATTCTGCTAATATACAACAGCAGGGTGATTGAAACTTCAAGATATATGTTTGCAATATTTACAATTTCATCTTATAACAATTACGTGTTACGAACTTTATTGATTAGTATAGCTATTTTCTTTAATATATATCATTATAATTCAATTTTTTCACTTTATTTTTCGAAAACATATCATAATTCTATGCGTGTTTTATTCAAATATTACTTTTTGTGCGTTACCTATACTTATATTTTAATAGTGGCTTATGATTCTAGATAGAGTACGGTCCAGGGATGGTCTTGCAAATATGTTGAGGGTTATTGCGAATCAGAAACGTGGCTTAAGGATTTGTCATATAAATGCTCAGAGTCTTAGGAGGAAGATTGACGAGTTCGGCTACATTTTCGGTAACTCGAATATTGACATTATTTGCATTTCAGAGACATGGTTGAATTCCGATATACCCGATTCTTTTGTGTCCTTGAGTGGATACAATCTCTGTAGAGTTGACAGGATGGATGGTTATGGTGGCGTTGCAATTTACTTGAGGAAGAGTATTGCTTTTAAGGTTGTACGAACATCGAAAGAGAACTTTGACATTGAGAATATGGAAAATACTGATCGTACTAATTTGGTTGAGTACTTGTTAATTGAGGTTAGTTGCGAAGTCAGGAAAATTTTAATAGGCGCTGTTTATAGACCCAATAGGAATATTGACACTCGGCAGTTTCTGAGTAGTTTGGAGACCTACACAGTTATGTATGATGATGTCATACTAGCTGGTGACTTTAATTCTAATTTACTTGAGGACTACTCCATTTTAAATGATTTTTCTTCTCTTGGTCTTTTTCCCGCTAACACTACTGTTCCAACACATTTTACATCTACAAGTAGCACATTGCTGGATAGTTTTTGGGTGGGCAACAGATCTGATATTCTCCTCTACGATCAACTTTCTGCTTCCTGCTTTTCAAGGCACGATCTTATATTTGTGACATATAATTTTCAGCTAATTACATCACCACTCACCTTCATGTATAGGGATTTTAGAAATTTGGATACGGAGCTATTACAACGTGAATTTTTTGGACTGGCATGGGATGATATATATAATATACGTGCGGTGAATGATCAGCTTACGTATCTTGAACAAAATGTTAATTACTTATATGATCTAGTAGTTCCTCTTAAAACCAGGACAATGACAAGTGGTCTCAAACCATGGTTTTCGACAGGGATAAAGGAGAGTATGCGTCAGAGGGATTTTGCATATAGTAGATGGAAAAGGTTTAGGACAGATGAATTAAAGGATAATTACCGCAATGCCAAGAAAAGGGTTAATAGATAAATTAGGAGAGCAAAGGCTGATTTTTATGCCGAGAAATTCTCAACGGCCCTTGACTCCAGAAGAAGATGGCAGACAATTCGGGAAATGGGTATTGGTAAAACGGAAACATGTGTAACCAGCGCAATTAATGTTGATGTTCTTAACGATAATTTTTTGGATATTCCATTGTTGAATGCTGATCTGCAATATTATGGCAATCGTATCTATAATCATTCTTTTTCTTCTTTCTCCTTTGGGGTTATTGACGAGTGCGATGTACTTGCCAGCCTATTATCGATTAAGTCTAATTCTGTAGGTGCTGATGGCATGAATCCAAAGTTTTTGAAGATTCTCCTACCACTGCTATTGCCCTTAATTACTTTCATTTTCAATGGAATACTGGCTCACAGCTACTTTCCCACTAATTGGAAAGTTGCTAGGATTATTCCGATACCAAAGTCTGGTTCTGAATATAGACCAATTGCCATACTGCCAGGTCTTTGAGAGAGAGGTCTTTGAGAGAATTATACATAACCAAATTACTCGGTTTCTCGATAGGAATAATTTGATAACGGACAGGCAGTCTGGATTTAGAAGGAATCACGGGTGTGTTTCTGCATTACTGGATGTCTCCGAGGATATCCGGATGGAAATTGATAAGGGTAATATTGCGTTTTTGGTTCTTTTAGATCACTCTAAAGCTTTTGACACCGTCGAGCATAACCTTCTCTGCTACAAACTCCATAACTTCTTCCATTTCTCATCCTCCGCTATTAGGCTAATATCAACTTATCTGTCCAACAGATTCCAATATACGCAAATACTTGATAAAAAATCAAGCCTTAAGCCTTTGTCCAGAGGCGTTCCGCAGGGGTCAATTGTTGGACCGTTACTGTTCTCTATGTATTCTAATGATCTTCCCGGCATATTGACGGATTGTAAAATCAGGATGTACGCTGATGATGTCCAACTATATACATGCTGTGATATTGATATGGTGGAGCAATGCATAACTTCGCTGAATCGACAATTACATGGTATTAATACATGGGCTTCTGCAAACGGCTTGACTATAAATCCTTTCAAGTCTAGATGCGTCGTTATGCAGAAGAGACTTTCACGATTCATAATTAGACCTGACATTTATATAGGCAATCAGAGAATTGAGATAGTTCCATACGCTAAGAATCTGGGTGTTTTCTTTAATAGTACTCTCACTTGGTCTGATCATATTAATTACGTATGTGGTCGTTCAACGTCCATGCTGAGGATAATATGGTCAACACGAGATTATACCCCGTTGAGAATTAGAACACTAATTGCGAAAACGTATTTGATCCCAGTATTGTTATACGGATGTGAACTCTTCGCCAGCTGCGACTTAGTCAGTAAAAGGAAGCTAATGGTCACCTTTAACAACGTTGTTCGATATGTGTATTGTTTGGATAGACGTTCTAGAATTTCAATGTTTTCGAGAGAATTGTATGGCGTCTCCTTTTGCAATTTGCTTAATGTTAGGGTATTAGTTTTTTTGCATAAAATGATATACACACACCAGCCGGATTATCTTTATAGAAGATTAACTTTTGCAGAAGGTTGTAGAGGTAGGAGAATAAGGACACTTGGGTACAGGAGCTTAGTGTCAAAGTGGCATTTCTATATATTTGCAATATCTCTCTGGAATTCGATTCCTCATAGGTTACAAATATTAGGTAACTCACAAAAATTTAAAAATGATATTTTGAAATTCTTTTCTCGGCTTTGATAGTATTTATTGTTTTGTTTATATAGAATTGTTTGGTGTTGTTCGTATTGAATTATTATATTTACTCGAATTATCTTCCATTATGTTCGATTTTAACACATTTTATTTTAATTTTAATAATTTTAACATTAGTAATTTTGTAATTTAATTCAGTTCCACACTGAAATATAAGACTAAAGGTCTTGTGTGTGGGATGATACTTATGGATAAATAAATATAAATATAATAATAAAAACTATGCTGAGCAGGAACCAATATCGACGATGTGTTATATTGTTGCCACACTATTCTCCTAAAGATCCTTCTGTTTCTGCATATAATACAACCTTACATTTATTCAGTATTATTGACAAATCGTTTATGTCTATTATAACCACTAGTGCACCTAATATTGAGCCCAGTGGAAGAACGAAATCGTTAATTATCGTATTAGATTGTTTTCTGTTGACCCTAGTGATATGTATTCTATTTTCCAGGTGTGATTTAAACCATTCGAGCTTTACTCTTTGGAAATCATACTTGTACAGTTTATTAATGAATATTTTCCTATCAATGGTCTCAAAAGCTCTTTTAAAATATATTTAAATTTAGCTACACCATTTGCTAACATGCAAAAGTCCATGCTTTAGTTTTGGCTGACACTGTATGTTTTAATAATTTTAATTTTTTTAAAATCTCTTTCAACGATAACTTTCAATTTCGAGGCCGTTTTTAAAAATATTTTACACAAAGCTTAAAGTACTTCTTAAGTGTCCATATATGTTATTTTGTTAACCCTTTAAAAATTCAAACAAAAATGGCTTTAATACTTTCTATATGTGTACGTTGCCAATCAAATATTTATTCATTTATCTTTATACCAGCAGACTAAAACTATGATTTGGTAATAATTTGTTTCAATAAAACTCCATTCGAAAGACCACCCCCTATTACGTTTAAGGGGATCAAGTTTTAATGACTTTATTCAATTAAATTCTAATTAAATGTAATCAATTGCTGCCGCATGGTTTTTAATATTTCAACTAAAACAAAACCAAAAACGATTTCTTCACGATTTTCGTTAATAAAGCAGCAACATTATCAAACTTAAAACGCCATTATAGGTGAGTCGATTTAATCGAACTTTAACGGCCGTGCCACACCACACTAATCACAAAAACAAAAAAAAGAAAAAAAATAAAAAGAAAAACAAAATAAAAGAAAAGAAAATTATCAGCTCCATCTTATTGTTAACAATTAAGAAGCCATTGTTATTACAACAAAGAGCCCCAAAACAAATGGAGTTGATTTTTTTGATAATTTAGTCTAAAAGAAAACAAATTAAAACAAATTGCATTAACAAATGAGAAATTAATTTATCAAAAATAACAAAATAAAGTGTAAATTGTAATAAAATGAAAAATTGGCAACAATTTTTATTCCGGCAACAAAGAATATTTGACTTTGATTGTGTTTGTGTGGTCGCTAACAACTATATGCTTTACAGAGGGTAAACGTTAAAGTTGTGGGATTCTTATCTCCAGTGGTTCACATTGAAAGTCGCTCAAGTTTTAGATGTCATAGCTAATTACTTTTGCAAAACTTTTAAGTAGGCTTAAGTAAGCTTAACATTACAATAAAATTTTGTAGTATCGGCTTTTTCAACAGGAAGTTCGTTTTTCAATTATCGCAACACCAACAACATGATAGCTTTGACATTTAGTTTATCGACGCATTTGTTGTAGATGCATTGGCAATCATTACAATGAATTCAATTAAAATCCACTATGAAAATGACGGTTCTGTTAAAGTTACATTTCGTAAAATTCGTGATATTTTCAGACAACACAATCGCCCTTCTGAGTCGGTTTTAAGAAATTGGTCGTTAAATTTAAGCACCCCCCGGGGGTACATATATATGGTCTTCATAGAACTTCGACTATCTAGACCTGTGCAACTGGGGGAAAAAGGGAGCCCAGTCCCCTGAAGTCAGCAGGGGTACAACTGGAAACTCCACTTTATTTCCACGGGAATCAGTGACCCGCAGAGTTCCGTTATTTGTCTCTTTAGACACTTAACTGTTCTCTGGCCGATTATTGAGGTTGGTCCTATATGGAAGTATCGTGGTGGTTGTGGTTTCGCGGCCCCATATCAGTCTATGGTTCTATGGTGGTTAGGATTATTTCGCCGCTAGGTGAATGATCCAGTCCAGTGAGCATGCTAGACATGTGTTCTGGACAGGAGTTGGAAAGTCTCCAACTCTTAAGCAAGGAGTGATGATTCACAGCCCTGCTCTGGAATCATCGAAGCTGCAACTAGAAAGTTCTGTTGCATAGAATTATAGCTTCGGCTTCCTAGGACGAGCATGACGTTCCAAATTATGCAGTGGTTTGGTCCACCATCTGATTAAGGCTTCATGGCCAGGCGCGGATGTAAATCGAATCACACAGTTAAATTTAAGTCGACAGGCTCGATGCAAAATAAGCGAACACCAACGCGTGTTCGACCTGGTCGTTCAACTGAAAACACAGTTGCCGTGAGCCATAGTGTTTAAGCAATTGTTAACTCCTCGACGTTCTCAACAATAGGGGTTATCCAAAGTCATCATATGGCGAATTTAGCGTAATGTTTTGACTTTAAAAGCTTACAAGATTCAACTGGTGCAGGCACTGAAGCCGAATGACCATTAACATCGCCGTAGATTTCATCAATTCATTCAGGAACAACCTAAAAAAATGATTTTGTCAACAAGCAAAAGTGCCGCATTTAGGCTTCTAAACATCCTAGAGCGATTATTAAGAAGCCTTTGCATGCTCAACGTGTTACCGTATGGTAAGCTATGTGGTCTGTAAGCGTGATTTAGCCGTTTTTTCCAAGATGAGGCTGGAAATGCGGTAACGATCAATGGATCACGCTAACAACTCAATTGTGGGCTAATATTGATGACGTGGATATAGCTGACATGTGGTTTCAAAAAGACGGTGCCACATGTCACGTAGGCAATAAAACGATCAATTTATTGCAAACTAAATTTTCCGTTCGCATAATTTTACGACAATCAGCCAGACAAGTGGCCAGATAACACGTGTGAATGAACACCACTGGATAATTTTTCGCGACGCTATGCTAAGGACAGAGTCTATACGCAGGCAATCGAATCGATTTCACCCTTAAAACTAAAAGTCCGTGATGTGATTCACAAAATAAGACCTTCATTTTGCCAAAAAGTAATTAGAAACTTTGATGAAATAATTGACATCTGTCAAGGTGGATGTGGTAGCCATTTGCCGGATATCATTTTTCAATGCGATATAAAAATTATTTCTTTTTGTAGCGTTCACGTATCATTTCCGATTCTTGCAACGTCTCGCGGCTTCAATTCATATGGCACCCAATTTTCTTGCTTTTTGTATTTGACAACAATCTTCGTTGGGTAATACTTCCAATTCCTGATCTCCATGTTATTTCTGGCAATAGACCAAAATAGTAGGCTCGTAGTGGCCATAGTGATACAAACATAGCCACTGTACAGCAGAGTATTGAAAATGAGCTTGCAACATCAATTTGATTAAGTTCGTAATAATTGGGCATCAGTAGAAGAACTTTGCTAAAGCTTTTACATTAAGATTTGCATCTTCATGCTTATAAAATGCAACTCGTCCTAGAAATAAAGCCGATCGACCCTTAAATCCACAAAAGAGTTCTGGGAAAAATCATTACATTCAAAGAAAGTGACTGTATAGTGCGGTTTGCAGTCTGGCGACACCAATGGCCCATTCTTTTTTTTAAATGAGCAAGAAAACGCCACTACCCTGAATTCCTTACGCTTTCAAACCATGATAAACAATTTTTGGTGGTCACATTTGGCTAACAGATATCATGAAAAATGTCACGGTCGCATAGTTTCTTTTATTCGGTTATGTCAATTGGTTGCCTTGTTCTTGTAGTTTAATGCCACTGGGTTGATTTCTTCTGAGACCATCTGAAAGACCGGATTTAAGTGAACCACCAACAAAATATTGCCATTTTGTGCTGCTTTGTTGCCAAATGTTTTTCTTTCTTTTTTTCTTTTGTTTAAAGAGCGAACGTTTGGCATTATGCTAGAGGTAGACATTCGCTCCATGTTGTAGTCTATTATTTATTCCCATACTTGTACTTTACATATGTGTCAATAAAACTGAAGTTGTCAAAAAAAGGGTGTGTTTTAAGCCATTTTTCTCCCTAACCTCAAATTTTTCCGCAGCTATTTATTGTGTCACATAGCGCTTCGCTTCATTCCTATAGTTTTTTTAAAGACCACCAAACCCACAAAATATTGTGCCGACCAGTAACAGCTACAAACATTTACAGAGCCACCCGTTTTCGGCCATTAACATTAATACTTATTCCTAACAATAGTTTGAGGTGGCAACTCACACATTTTAACGTGAGCTACATTGCCAGCTCATCTTATTTATTAATATTAATGGCTGCAGTCGGGTGGGTCAGTCCATTTTTCTAGCTATTACTGGGCGGTACAAGGTTTTGTGGCTTTTATGGTATTTTTTATCTACTTTTAATTAGTTTTGAAGAGGGAAGTTTTTTTCCACCTACAGCTTCATTTTACAGCTCTTTATTTAAATTAGTCGTTAGCACCACGAAGAAGTGCAAATGACATCTCCAGTAAAAAACAACTTAGAACAGAAATGTATTAGCAATTATTTTACATTTAAAGAAGAAAAGTACAAAGTTATAATAATGCAGCGCCCTCTACCCTGAAAGTGTTTTAAAATCAATTTGACATTAAATAAGTTTTATTAAAAAAGTCAATCCCTTATATTTTAAGAGAAATCATTTGTGGAATGAAAACTTTTTATTAGTTCAATAAAAAATTGCGTTGGAAAATATTGCGTTAAAGCAGTGGCAAAAGTCCAATCACATAGTTTACACTCTCCCCCGATATAAGAGCGACATTGTGATATGATTGAAACTTTTTAACGCCACAACTCCATACTGACAGCTACAACGCATACAACCAGGATTAAATTTAATTACTGCGAGACCTCTTTCCACATCAAGCTATTTAAAGAAATGGTGATGTTAATTGGCCTCCACGGTCGCCTGATTTGACTGCTTCGGACTTTTTTTTTTTGTGGGGATATCTGAAAAGCAAGGTTTGTGCAAACAAATCACAACCGCTTGAGCAACTCAAACAAAATACTCGCGATGAAATTAATGAAATACCGCGTGAAATGTGTGGGAATTTAATGGAAAATGTGCTCAAAAGGGCTCGCATTTAAGAGGCTAACAGAGGCGGGCATTTATCTGCTATTGTATTCGATAAATAATTGCCGACATTAAATAAAACATTTATCAATATAAGATTCATTATCTTTCATTTCATCATAAATGATAAACAAAGTGTATACCTTCTCGATGGACACCCTGTACTAATAATTGAAGCCGAAAGCTAAAATATTTTGGGTTTAAAAATTAAAAATGGCTGCTGTAAAAATTATTTATTTGTTAAGGTTTAAAATAAAACTTAGTAGGGCCACCCTGTATGCTACATAATACTAAATTTAAATAGATTAAATGCGATTATGGTTAAAACTGTTAATGCTAATTAGGGAAAATTATTATTCTATAACGAAAAATATTTACGCGCAGGAATAAAAAAAATCCTTTTTAATGTAAAATGTATTCGACAAAGAAGTTCTTTGTCAGCGCTTTAATGGCATATAATTTCCTTATTTTGTTTATTTTTCATGGGCAAAACAAAAGAGCATTAATGTATTTTGTTGTTGTTGTAAAATATAGAAATTATTAGAAAATTAGTTTAGCTAATGGTTTTCAAAATGTCGGAAATTTATTTATAATGACAGGCGTTTGTTTGCCTGTTTTTTGTTCTAATTAAACTCCATTTAATAATTGTTACGAAAGACAACTGCCATTGTTGTTATTGTGTTTTTAATATATAAAGTCGGCCAACATACATAACTATTGTTTCAAATTCATTGTTAAATATCTAATTTCTTCCTTAATCAAACATTTTAGTTTCAGTATTAAAATAATAATTCATGTGAAAACTGTTTTTTGTATTGTTTTCTTTAAAATAACAATAATAAACACCTCTCTCTTCACGCTCAGAACGAATCTCACTTCTGGGTGTTCCATGCTCTTAAATAATGAAAACAAACACAATCTCAATTTTCTTCGATTGAGACGTTCTTTCAATTCACCATAGCAAATTCTACAGCAACAAAAACAAAACCGCACTACATATGAGTGAATCATTTCTCAAATACAACATGTTTGTTTTTATTTACCCGCAAGTATTTGTTGTTATAAACGAATAAGTGAAATGTTTGAAATATTAAATTGCAGACACAAGGTAATGAATGCTTCCTTCACTGGCATTAGGCGGACAACAACAGCAATAACAACAACATCTGACATAAAAACGTTTACGTTTCTTAATCATTACAGTCATATTTTAATTTATGGGGTTAATAGTTGTATTTTAAGTTATTTAATGTTATATATATTTTTGTTATGTTTATTGTTTGTTGTATGTTTTTTAGTAATTTGTTATGAAAAAGTAAAACAGACGTTAATTATTTTGATGCTGGTGAGCGTTTGCCAGTTTAATTGTCGGTTCATTTACGGCTGTTATTTCAATCATGCATGGCAGTTTGAAAGTTTCAATAACTGAATAATAATAACAATAATAAGTTTATAATAAAAAATAATAAAATGCCAATAAAGTTAGGAATTAAATAACAACAACAACGCAAACTTATTTAATAATAAGGAGTGGGCATATTTGAGGTTAGCAAGTAAATTGCCTATCAAATGATTAAATGTCAAGAATTCAGTTGTCATATTTTAGCATTTATTTAATAAAAGGACGGGAAATTTTAAGTATAAAATGCTACACACTTAACCAAAAAATTTTAAATGCGAAAATTTATTATTAAAATTTCACTCTGTAAAATTCCAGCAACTTTTCCTCGTAATCAGTCTTCTTGTGAGATCGCTGTGCGTAATATAATCGCTAAGTTCTACGCTCACGTATTAATGTTGACAATAGATCAAACCCGTTGTGCAGCAAAGTGTTGAGACTTTGGCAATAATTGGGGCATCATTAGAGGCACTTCTTGATCTTCACGGTTATAAAGTGCATTCAATAATTACAGCCCCGTCGAAACTTTTAAAACTGAACAAACAAATAATAATAAAAAATAATAAAATGCCAATAAAGTTAGGAATTAAATAACAACAACAACGCAAAATTATTTAGTAATAATGGGTGGGCAAATTTAAGGTTAGCAAGTAAATTCCCTATCAAATGATTAAATGTCAAGAATTGAGTTGTTATATTTTAACATTTATTAAAAGGACGACAAATTTATGAAAGGACGATAAATTTTAAGCGTAAAATGTTAGACTCCCGAGCAAAAATTTTAATTGTGAAAATTAGCTATCAAAATTTGTTTCGTAAAATTCCAGCAGCTTTTCCTCGTAATCAGACAGGCGTCTTGTGAGACCGATGTGCGTAATATTGTCACTTAATTTTAGGCTCATGGTATTTCTGCTCAAATCACAAACAATACGCTCGTAGTGGCTCTAGTGATACAAACATAACCGTTATATAGCAAAATGTTGAGACTGAGCATGAAACATCACACATCGACGTTGGCAATAATTGGGCATCATTAGACCCACTTCTTGATCTTCATGCTTATAAAGTACATTTCAGAATTAAAATATGAATTAACTGCTTAAAAAAACTGAACGAATAATTAATGATGAAAAATAACAACAATAATAACAACAATAACAACAACGCAAACTTATTTAATAAAAATGGCTGGGCAAATTTAAGGTTAGGAAGTAAATTGCTTGTCATTTATTTAGTAAAAGGATGTAAAATTTTAAAATTACAATCTTGAACCAAAAATTTTAAATGTGAAAATTAGCTATCACTTCTGAAAAATTCTAGCAACTTTTCCTCGTAATCAGGCTTCCTGTGAGACCGCTTTGCATAATATAATAGCTAAATTCTGGGCTCACTGTATTGCTAATAATAATAAATCAAAACAATACGCTCATAGTGGCCGTAACATAATCGTTGTGCAGCAAAGCGTTGAGACTGAGCGTGGAACATCACCCATCCATGTTGGCAATTACTATAGGCATTTTGCGCAACATTTTGCGTAAATACCTTGACCTTCACGTTTATAAAGTACATTTGATTCCAAAACTAAAGCCGAGTAACCATTGCTTGAGACGACACTTTATGACTTGACTGTTAGAAAAACTGAACGAAAACGATAATTTTTCAACAAAATCATATTAAGTGATAAAACTGTTTGAGAGCCTATTAAAGAATAAATTGTTATTTGGAATATAAAGGGTTATTTGATTAGTGGTTAGACTCATTTTCAGTTAGGTGGTTATGTAATAAAATTGCCGCATATGGGGTTCCCGAAATCCATAAACAATGCTCGAAAAACATTTACATCCAAAAAAGTGAGTATACGGTACGGTCAGGTGGCAACATCGGGCCGTTACTAAACCATTATAACCAATATTTTATAGCCGCAATTGACTATGATGCCATCAGTGGCCTTTGCTTTCAGCAAGATGGCGCCACAAGCCAAGCAGCAATCTAAACCAAATTCAGTTATTGCAGGAAATATTTCCCGGATGCGTTATTTCTCGATTTAGTGATGTGTATTAGTCGCCTAGTTCCTGTCATTTAATACAGCTGGATTATTTTCCCAAGGCCCGTTTGGAGAACCAGATTTATGTGAACATAATATAAGCAACAAACGTTGAAGTGTGTTTTTTAAGACAATTTTATTTCAAACCTCAAAATTTGCATTAAAAAATTGCAAATTGTTTGAACTCAAAACTTCCTTACGACCAACAAAATCCAAAGAAATATTAACTAAGTGTGCCGTAAATGTGGGCGTGGTCAATTTAATTTGGTTTCTCGTTCGGAACAGTACTCAGGGGACGACCCCTACTCATGCAATGCTTTGTACCAGAACTAGGAAATTAGGTTATGGGTAGTGTTTGTGGACATTCAATTTGAATTTTTCCACATTGAAAGTGACAGAAAACATCCCTGAAGGAAGTTTATTTCACATATGAACTGTGATGCTAAAAAACAAATTTTGTCTTTAATATGTAGTGCGATTCACTAGCCAATCGACCACAAGTGGATGCGCACTTACCATTGTAGTAACATCAGAACAGTGAAAGACAACCTACACTGCATCGGTGCTCTAGGGAATCAAGAGAGTTGGATACCCTGCCATCCCCAATGAGCCTCTTGGCCCTCTCCTGCACGCGGTCGAGCAACTCCAAAATAGACTTTGGGGCGCCGCCTCATACATGAGAGTTGTATTCCATCTTCAGAATAAATTATTAATTAATTTAACTTGTTAATTTATATTTCCCACGCTTAAAACGTGACACATTAGTTAGAGCGGAATCTTTAAAAAAATAAAAGAAAAGTAAAAAAACACAATTTTAGATTTTATAAAACTTTTCAAATTCTCTGCGCAACTTTTCCAATTTTTCTTTCTTTAAAAACCTTTTCCAGATTATTGCATAAATTTCTCAAGTTATGCGCTTAACAACGGACACCATTTCAGTTTTAATCGTACAGACGACATGTGGTAAGAAATAATTTTCTTCTATGGAAAACTATATAAAAATTTGTTGTTGTTTTTAGGATTTATTTTAATCAAAATATCCAATGCCTTCAACAGCAGGTTTAATCTTTTTCTAAATATTATTTGAAATGCCATGTGCAAGTTTAAGAATTAAAAAAAAAATTATTTCCTCTGATTTAAAGGAAAATTAAAAAAAAATAGATATTTTTCTTTTGATAATTTTATAAAGAATATTTTTCATTTCTACTGCCAACCGACAGCCGTAATAATTTTACCCTTTTTACTTTAAGAATGATGCCTTTATTGAAACGATTTGCCTTTTTTTATAAAGACTTCTTTAACTGTTTTATTATGAATTTGTTAAAAATTGAATAAAATAAAAAAATTATTTTCAAAATGTAATTAAAGGATTTTCCGCAATATTAAATGTAATTTGGAAAATTGAAGTGATGTTTATAAAAAAAAAATTCTCAAATATTGTAAATGAGGCATTTGTCTTTTAACCGCAAAATATTGCTGTCTTGTGGAAGGTATCATGTGTTCGACATTTAGAAGCGTTTAAAATTGTTTATTTAACCAAATGGCTGTTTAAAAGAGCCATAATGATGATGATGATGTTTAATATTAGAGGTTTCCTTAGTTTGTGGTTTTTTTATTTATACGACGAATAAAAATGACCAAATGCTGTTTTTTGTGAGCGTGTTTGTGTAATAAATTTTATAATTACGGTCTGGACATATTTCAGGTTAGGAATTAAATAGTAGTCTATTCAATGATTAAATGTCAAGAATGGAGTTGTTGCCCTTTGACATTTATTTAGTAAAAAGTTGGGAAATTTTAAGCATAAGATGTTAAGCTCTTGAGCAAAGAATATTAACTGTGAAATGGTAAAAGTTTTGCAAAACCACTTCGTAAAATTCGAGTGCTTTTAAATCTTAAGCGGGTTCCCTTTGAAATAGCTGTCCTTAACTAAATAGTTAATTTCAAGGCTGGCTGACCATAGACATACCTTCTTAATGACCGTAATGATGTAAACATAGCCTCTGTACAGCAAAGTGTTGAGCGTGAGCTTTGTAAATCAACTATTTAACGTTCCCCAAAAGTTGGGAATCATTACAGGCACTTTGCGCAAATCTTTGCGTAAAGATCTTCATCTTTTGCGTGTAAAGTTCAACTCATTAAAGAATTAAAGTCGACAGTCGGCAAACAGTGGTCGTTGCGTTGAGTTTGTGAGTTGAAAGAAAGAAAATAAAGCATTTTTCAACAAAATCGTCTTTAGTGATGAGGGTCATCTTCAATTAGGTTGCTTTGTACTCAAGCAAAATCGTCGCACATAGGGCTCACAAAATCGCCACAGTCCTAGAAACACTGTATCAAAAGAATGTGACCATATTGGTCTGATTTGTGTTTAAGCAGCTCGGCATTATACTCCGTTACTTATTCCCATATTACTACTTTAGACTAGAATCAATCAAGCCAAAGTTGTCAAAAAATAATAATTTATTTTTTTAAGCGGAACATGGATGATACGCTCAATCACGAACTCGCAACGATCTCCGAATAGGGTTGTGCGAATGGAGTCGATTTTAATGCCTGTAAGATACAATGTTGCATGCTAACGCATCTGTTACTATGGGTGATATAGGTATTACGGAATCAAAAGCACTTAATGTGGTTGGTAGAAAAATTCAATGTGATGTTCGATGGACTAAACACCATTTTCAGGTTTCTTAAGAAACTTTCAAGTGCCTCGGTTTTCTAAAACGATGTAGGAGATAGTTACTCCCTCCGATTTTCACACTATATCTGTACAAAGATTGAATACAACTGCCATGTATGGGTCGGCGGCCCAAAGTCTATTGGAGTTGCTATACCGCGTACAGAAGAGGATCATTGGAGACGGTAGGGTATTCAACTTTATTAATTCTCTAGAGCATCGACGCAATGTGGGATGTATTTCACTGTTTTATCGTTACTTCAATGGTAAGTGCTCTAACGAAATTAAGGAACTTGTTTCTGAAATTTGTACGTTTTTGCGTTTGACTCGATTTTCGTTGACGGTGCAAGCATTTGTGGTCGATTGGCCAGTGAATCGCACTACGCATTACAGGGAGAATTCCTTTGCTAGCAGAACAGTTTGTGTGTGGAATAAACTCCCTCCAGAAGTCTTTCCTATCACTTTCAATGTCCCCCCGGGGGCACATTTATCGGTCTTTATAGAACTTCGACTATCTAGACCTGTGCAACTGGGGGTATAAGGGAGCCCAGTCCCCTGAAGTCAGCAGGGTTACAACTGGAAGCTCCACGTTATTTCTACGGGAATCAGTGAGCTCGCAGAGTTCCGCTATTTGTCTCTTTAGACACTTAGCTGTTCTCTGGCTGATTATTGAGGTTGGCCCTTTTGGGAGTATCGTGGTAGTTGTGGTTTCGCGGCCCCATAACAGCTCAGTTTTATATGGTGGCCACGATCATTTCACTTTTAATAACACCTACCTGATGGAATGATCCTAGATCCAGTGAGCGTGCTAGACATGTGTTCTCGACAGGAGTTGGATAGTCTCCAACTCTTCAGCAAGGAGTGGTGGTTTGCAGCCCTGCTCTGGAATCATTGAAATTGCTACTAGAAAGGACCTGTTGCTAGAATTAGACTTCGGCCTCCTAGGGCGTGAGTGGCGCTACTTTTTACTCACAGTGGTATGATCACCATCTGATTAAGGCTCACTGCCAGGTCCTCCAGTAATGAGGATCGATAAAGTTTATTATTTTTTTACAATTGAATGACTGATTTTAATGAAAGAATTGCAAGTCCAGAAATTTATTCTACATTAAATGAATTCTTAGACCGTTGAAAACGCTGTACCTGGTTTTGAAAATACAGAAACAGCTAGGCCAGGTGGAATGCGGGCAACTATCATTGCTGCAAAAGAAAAATTTTCTTTCTATATCTTCCTAACGATTTAGAAAAGCGGGTTAAACTGAATAAAACTATATAAAAAAGAAACAAGTATCAATTAAATAATTAATTTTTAAAAAAGAGTTATTGACTACCCCTCGTATCACTAAAATTACAAAATACTGTGATGCAAACAAATTGAGTGCTTAAAATGTTTTGTATTAAAATATGACGATTATAAATAAAAGACGGCACCAACTGGCAACGAAGCATTACAATTTTAGTCACCAGGCCAAAAACACCCAGAGACAGACCGAAACGAAATAAACAACAAAAAACACAATTTGAAAACATATTTAAAATAATCAGGCAAAAAATTTGTGGGGAAATTCTAAGAAATTTTTCAAAAAGTTTCTTATTAAAAATTGACAGATACAACAAACACTTAACAGTCATACAATTTTATTACTAAAATGATACAATAAAACAGAAAGTGTTGCAAAACATAAAACAAAAAAATTAACAGCAGAGGTTTAAATTGTTAAATAATTAAAAAATTCTAACTAACCGTATTAAAGATAACTAAGAGAATAACATTAGGGAGGGGAAAGGATTTAAAAATGAAAAGAAGTTTGTTTTTTAATTGTGGCAACGCCAACAACGTGACATTTAGTTTTCTGACGTGTTCGTAGTAGATTGTTAGAATAAATTCAGTTTCCCATGAAAATCGCCTTAAAATAATTAAAATCTTTAATGAAAATGGTGGTTCTGTGAAAGTTACGATTCGTAAAATTTGTGATATTTTCGGACAACACAATCGTCCTTCTGAGACCGCTATTAAGAATTTGGTCATTAAATTTGAGTCGACACGCTCAATACAAAACGTGCGCACACCAGCAAGTCTACGACCGAGTCGTTCAACTGAAAACATCGCAACCGTGCGTCACAGTATTGAAGCAGATCCAAATTTGTCAATTCCTCGACGGTCTCAACAATTCGGATTACCGAAAAGGATAATCAGGCCTTACAAGGTTCAACAAGTTTTCCTCAATTCGTTCAAGAATAATCGGCTGGAAGCCTATTTTCACCTATCAGGGTTTGCATGCTCAACGTGTCACTGTATGGTGCGATATGTGAAGATGAGGCTGGAAATACAGTAACGGTTAAATGCTCACGCTAACGCGAGAGGCTGACAACTCAATTTTGACCTATTATTGACGACGTGCATATTACGGTAACACATGTCACATAGCCAATGAAACGATCAATTTATTACAAACCAAATTTCCTGGTTGTTTAATAATTTTAGCACTCAAATTATTGGATTTCGATCGTAAAATCGTTGCTTGTATTAGAACATTGTTTTTCGGTGTTTTGTAAGCGCCGTATAAAGCATTTTTTAATACCGCAAATTGAATTTATTGAACCGCCAATTTTAAAATTTTTTTAAAACCTATTCATTTTTTGAAAAATTATTGGTTTTAAAGCATTTGATTTTTTCTATTTGAATCTTCCAAAAGCCGGGGGTTTTCTCTTTCGGTTAATTTAAGAACAAATACAAAAAGCCCCAAAACTTAAGCTCTGTAAGCGAAGTGTTTTCACGTTTAACTCGATTTTTGATGAGAGCACATTATTTTGTGGTTGATTGGCCAGTGAATCGCACTACGCATTACAGGAAAAATTCGTTTTTCAGCAGAACAGTCCGTATGTGGAATAAGATCCCTCCGGAGGTCTTTCCTGTCACTTTCAATCTAAAAAAGTTCAAATCGAATGTCCTCTTTCCTCCTTCCCCTAACCTAATTTCCTAGTTCTGGCACAGTGCATTGCATAGGTAGAGGTCATCCCCTGAGTTGCTGGTCCTATAAAAAAAAAATAAATAAATTTTTTGTTTGATATTTTTTTATAATAATACCACACTGCTAGCAGTTGCGATTTTTTCTTATAGGCGAGTAAAATCGTTTACATTCTTATACTAAGGAAATATCTGGCAACATATTTTATGCATTTCTTTTCTATTGTTTATATTTAAGTGAGAACATAATTCAAGTAAAATAATTCTGTGATTTAAGCGTAAAGCAATTTATTACGTTGATTATTAAATGTGTTTTAATGGGCCTGAATATCATGTAAATTTGTCAGCATAAATAATGTGTTGTTTTGTAAATGTCAAATTTGTCTTTATTATACAAAAATTATTTATTTATATTTATTAGTTAAAACTTCCCAAACGTAAGTCAGGTTTAGGTTATCACCTTTTTTTAAAAACTACAACTAAACAACATATTCGCCCTTAATGATAAAAAGGACTTTGATCAAGTTGGTCCTATTTTACAATAAAAAAAAGAGAAAAAGAGTATTTAAGTTATGTCGGAGCTGTGTTAGAAACAGTAAAAAATGGTTAGTGCAGATCTTCTTAAGAAGCAACCACAAAAAAAACCGTGGTGAAATTTTATTTCATTTCTAATGAATTTTTGGATTGTTTTTAAGAAACATGTTTTAAACGGAATTACAGCAAAAATTTTAAAAAATTTCCTTCTAGTCAGTAATACTTTCTTCCAGGCATTTATGCAATTAACCAATTGGATGGACTATGGCATCTAAAACGCAAAACCAAAAACATTAAACGAGTTAGAAATAAGTAGTTGCAGAGGTAGGCATCACAAGCTGTATCAACTTCTATACCAACTATTATTATTTAACGGCTATTTTTTTTTTGAAAAGGGTGAGGTCTTGTTATTTTATTATTTGCGACTTCAAGAAATTAGAAATTTTGGTTATAAAATAAAGCAATAAAAAATTCTATCGGTAGCTTTTTGGCAATTTAACACACATATGGAGTAGCTGCCAATTGTTTGCCGGCATTTGTGCGTTGGGTCCCCCCCGGCGGCACATTGATATGTTTTGACGGAATCTCACCGTCATTACATGTGTCAACGGGGGTAAAAGAGAGCCCAGTCCCCTTCAAGGCTAGCAGGAGCCAACTGGACAACTCCACTTTATTTCCACGGGAATCAATAAAGCCCCAAGGTTCAGCTGTTTGTCTTTTTAGCCTTTTAGCTGTTCTCTGACTGATTATTGAGGTTGGCTCTTCGGAGGGCATCGTGATGATTGTGGTTAGCAGGAGCCAACTGGCCAATCCACTATATTTCGACGGGAATCAGTAAAGTCATAGAGTTCGGCTATTTGACTCTTTAGTCTTTTAGCAGTTCTCTGACTGATTATTGAGATTGGCCCTTCGAGGCCCTCGTTTGAGTTGTGTGGGTCGGATCATTCACAATGAACACAATGAATGGTTCAGGTCTAGTGAGCATGATTGCCGTTGTGTTCTTCAATTTTATTTAGCTTCACGAGTTTTGGACCAAAAGTTGGATTGTCTCCAACTCTTCAGCAAGGAGTGAAGGCTGCGGCCTGCTCCGGGCTTTTGAAGTTGCAACTAGAAGTGACTGGTGGATATACGTATCTGAAGGCCTTCTAGGGCGAGGATGGAGCTACTTACCATCCAGAGTGGTATGATCCACCATCTGGTTATGGCTTACACAGCTAAGTACAGATGTAAACCTTATCACGCATTTGTGTGTTGGGTTATCATTATTAAGGCTGTTCACAAACAAATTGAAATTTAAGAAACAGTAAACAGAAATTCAAATCAAACGTTCCATTTGAGCTGACAATCCAATTAGTACAAATTTAAAAATCCCATAAATATTTCCCGGATGTGCTAAAGAAAGAAATAATAAGCAAATGACAGACACGAATAAATTCATTGTTGGTTGACGAATACAACACAGATTAAATATGATGATAACTTAAGTAATCAGACAAATGGATCTTAAAGTTAAAAAAATAAATTTAAATTTAAAACAATCACCGCCCATGTCTGTCCGTCTATCTGTCTGTATCGTTTTTGTTTTTGTATTTAAATGTGAATTTTTTCTTCATGCTCAACTGATAATTTTTAAGAATTTTATGATCTGTTAAATTTTATTAGGGTTTCTTATAAATTATTAGAATTTCACCAAGCACATGAACACTTAAGCCCCATCTCATATTTTATTTAAGATTCAATTTAATTTTTAAGTGATCTGAATTTTTATTTATTTTGTTTTGCCTTACAATCGCTCTTCTATTTAGACAAATTTGGCTTTAACAAGTTTTGTTGCTTTTATTTGTTTTTAATAAATTTTCATAAAATTTCTTAATTAACGTTAATTATTTGTGGAATTAGCTGCCGTTTGAATTTTATGATTTTTTTTTTTTTTTTGTTTGGGTTTTTGGAGGGTTTTAAAGTTTTTGTGTTTTTTTTTGTTTTCAAGGAATCGTGCTGATCAAATAGCGGTATTTCAATTATATATTTTGTGTTAATTAAACTCATATGAATAAAAAATTATAGTTAAATAAAAAAGTTCTCAATTATCGACTTAGCTGGTTTTATTTTCACTGGCTTTAAAATAAAACTGAAAGAAGTTATTGATTAAAGTAACGATATTACAGATAAAATCTTTAAATATTGGGTGACCAAATTTGAGGTTAGGAAGTAAATTGCCTGTCAAGTAATAAAATATCAAAAATTGGCTTATCTTCCTTTAACACTTGTTGCGTAAAAGGTTGGAAAATTTTAAAGATGTAACACTGCACTCAGGCAAAGAAGTTTAATTGTGAAGATTAATTATAAAAATTTCACTGCAACACTTCGTAAAATGTAAGCAGCTTTTTCTCTTATCTAGGTTCCTTTTGAGATCGCTATTAGTAATTTAATTAATAAATTCGAGAATCACAGTATCGTTGCTAACAGTGCGCGTATAGTGGACATAGTGATGCCAACAATACTGCTGAGATTCACAAAAATTGGGCATCACTATCGACACTTTGCGCAACATATTACACAAAGATCTTCATTTTCACGAATTATCGAATCGTTCAAGAATAAATGCCGGCCGACCATTGTCGAACGTTTGCGAAAGTGAACGAAAGCAATGCATTTTTCAACAAAATCATATTTAGCCATGAGGCTCATCTTTAATTAGGCGATTATTGAAATAAGCAAAAAATTGTCGCATATGGAGCTCAGAAAATCTGGAAACAGCCCACAAAAAGTTATTAATTCCAAAGAAAGTGACCGTATAGTACGGTTCGTGGTCCGACGGCATCATGGGTGCAGTTACTGAGAATTATCTGCGGTACCAAACCATGACAATAGTTTTTTTGCTCACAATTAGCTAATGTTGACATTAGTGATACCCCCTCCCTTTAAATGTTTTGACAGAAATCCACCGTCATTACATGTGTCTTCGGGGGTAAAAGGAAGCCCAGTACCCTGATAGGCTAGCAGTAGCCACTTGGATAATCCACTATATTGCTACGGGAATCAGTAAAGCCCAAGAGTTCCGGTAATTGCCTTTTTAGCCTTTTGGCTGTTCTCTGACTGATTGACCCTTCGGGGTATGGTGGTAGTTATGTGTTTCACAATGAACACAATGAATGGTTCAGTGAGCTTGAGCCGTCGTGTTCTTAATTATATTAAGCTTCATGCGTTCTGGATCAGGAGTTGGATAATCTCCGAAGGCCTTCTTGGGCGAGGATGACGCTAAATTTCATTCACAGTTGTAATGACCCACCATCTGATTATGGCTTACACAGCTAGGTGCAGATGTAAATCTTATGACGTATCAGTGGCACATATTGATATGTTTTTATGGAAATCCACTATTACATTACATGTGTCAACGGGGGGAAAACGAGAGCCCAGTCCCTGAAGGCTGGCAGGGAGTCAGCTGAAAGTTCCACGTTATTTCCAGGGAATTACTAAGTCCCAGAGTTCAGCTAATCGGTTCTTAAGCATTTTAGCTGCTCTCTGTCTGATTATTGAGGTAGACCCTTCGGGAGTATCGTGAGGGTTGTGGTTTCGCGGCCCTCATTCGTTTTGATTAAAAGGCCAGGATCATCTCACCTTTACTAAGAGCATTAGATGAATGATCCGGATCCTTCGAGCATTCTTGTCATGTGTTCTGACCAGGAGATGGATAGTCTCCAGCTCTTCAGGAAGTTGGCGACACTACTTCGAAACCTCCGAAATTGCAACTAGAAATAACCTGTTGCTAGAAATTAGTCTTCGGCTTCCTAGGGCGCGACGCGCGCATCATATCGCCCAAGTGGTTTGACCACCGTCGAGTTATGGTATACACACGCTAGGTACCGACGTAAATCATATCACGCATCAGTGACTTTTGGTTTCTGCAAGACAGCGCTATAAGCTACATAGCCATCTAAACAATTAATTTATTGCGTGAGAAATTTTCCGATTGCTTAATTTTTCAATTGGCCGCCTCGTTCATATAATTTAACGATGCTGGGTTGTTTCTTTAGGAGCCATTTGCGAGACAGAGCTTATGTAAACTACCTACAAACAACTGACGCTCTGAAAGGTAAAATTCAGCGCTGTATTGACGAGATAAGTGAAGATTAGGTCCAAAAAGTGCTCCAAAAAAGTGAGTAGATGTCTGGCGACGAGCTAAAGGGGGACATTTGCCCGACATCATATACCATTACACTGTACAAACACATGATTATAGGACTTAATTCTGAGAATGCATAACTCGGCAAACAAATGATGCCGTAGTTCAATTTTTTTTGGGCTACTTTCTTGTGAAAATCATAGATTTGAGTCCCAAATCAATGGGCTGAAATGAATGCTGCACTGTAAGCGAAGCCCACATGCTACTCGAAATGATATTGTATTATTAATTACCATATTTCTACTTTACAGTGGTGTCAATTAAAGAGAAGCTGTCAAAAAAGGGGTATATTTGAAGCCTATTAATTTTCTAACCTTTAATTTGCCCAGCCGTTACTTTATTGCTGTGACAAAAACTGCAAGGAACATTCTTAAGGACTCAAGTAAAACCGAAACCCCATAAAATATATTACTTTTTTAAAATAAATATAATTTCTAGCTACTCTTGCGTATCGCCCCAATTGTGTGTGTGTGTGTGTGTGTATGGGTTAGTCTCTAGCAGCACATAATCTGTGTAATTAAATTTTCTCTAGCGAAAATAAATTACAAATCTTTTAGCTTAAATACGCAAACATTTAAACATTTAAATACCTAATTAAAAGTCATCAACTCAAGGATGTAAAGACAATTAGCGCCCATCATTTAAGCATTCGAATGCAAAAACGTAAGATAAAGATTTTAATGTAAACGCGAATAGTTTTTTAAAATATAAATTTCTGTTGCTGTTCTGTGTGTCATTGCTGATGGAGCGTAACCTTTTAAACAAATATCGCTAATTATTCATCATCATGCTGCTGCTAAAAGCATACGAAAACGTTTACATTTTGACTAAAAGTAAAAAAAATAAAAACAAATTTCAACTCGATTGATATTAAAAACGGAGTCTCATTAAATTGTCACGCATGTTGTAGTTGCTGGCTGGCTGGCTTGCTGGCGTTTCTGTTGTATTTCACATTTACAATACAGTGAGCACTTTGAAGTTTAAAAAAATATACTCTTTTTTAAAAAATTTTCATTATGTTTCTTTATCTTATTCTTCTTCTTTTTGAAATTGAATTTTTAAAATGAATTTTTCTTTGAGAAAGATAATGTTTTTCCAGGTACCATTTCAAGATAAAAAATTGCATGCATCTCTTTAGGAATTTCATTTTATATTAAAATTTAATTAATATTTTAATTGTTTCATTTATTTATTTGATTGATTTGAAAATTATTTTATAAATTTTTGATGAAATCTCTAATCAAGTTAATTAAAATATTAATTGATTTTAATCTAAGCAATAATTAAACTTTTTTTAGTCTCAGAAACTTTTTTCTGTGAGATATTTTAAGCCACAATAAAACTTTTAAAGGGGTCAAAAAAATTGTCTACGTTGTTTTTATTTATATAAATTTTATACTTTTATAAATTTTTATTATTTGAAAAAGAAAATTTTTTAAAGTGGATTTTATTTAAAAAAAATGATGTTTTACCAGGTACCAGCAAAAATATTGCGTGCACCTCTTAAATACTTGATTTCTCCTATTATTGTCTTTTAATTAATATTTTCGCTTTTTTCATTATTTATGTAATCGATTTGAAAATTGTTTTATTATTTTTTATTTCTAAAAAAAATATTTAAAAAAGAATTGTTTATTCGTGCACTATGCTACATCCCGGGTTTTCATCGCCATCAATGGTTTTGTTTCCGTTGTCGTATGCAATGAAACCTCTTGAATTTTGTTTTGATCATCGTAGTGATTCTTCGTCATCGACAATTGATTCTGAATCTGATGGAATCTCTTTCAAAACAATTTCATCCTCGATTGATGCCAAAATGTATAAAAAATATCGCTGTCCTTTAGTTTGTTTTTTGCCATAGCTATTATGCGCAGTGGTATTATATACCACGAACTTTAAATCCCTACAGCTTGCACGCTGTAATTTATTTTTAGTGCTACTCTCACTTAATGGTTTACCAAAATTTATAAAAGTACAAAGCCTAACGCAGGTGTATACTAAATAACGCTACTCTCTCTCATCGCTTGACTGACCGTACTCGAATTTAGTACAAAAAATATATTATCAACCTCTCTCAAAGCTTGCCCTATATAGGAAGGTGGTATTTAGAGTATACCACTGAACACAGAATGTATGAAAATTAATTAATTTATAGCACCGCGCCGGAAAGAGTTAATATGCGCAGAAACTTTTTCCTGCGTGTTATTTTTTTTCTAAATTAAAATATTAATTGATTTTAATCTAAACCACAGTAAAACTTTTAATAGGCCCAAAAACGTTCTGCTTGGTATTTTAACCATTATTAAAAATATTATTGTCTTTTAATTAATATTTTGATTTTTTCAATTATTAATTTAATGGATTTGAAAAATTATTTAAAATATTTTTTTATTAAGCAAAGAAATAAATAATTAAATTAATTAAATTATTTTCATTTTTTTTTATAAAAGAGAAGTAGCACTTTAGGCAAGAATGCCTATTTAGTCAAGTACCGTGCTACATTTTTTAGGAAAGAGATAGAGAAGAGATGAAAGAGGTGGTGAAAGTAGAAGGATAGTCGGAAATTAACTGCCGTATAATAAGACAGCACAGCGACCATTGACTATGCCTTCATCGCTGAGCAGCCCCAGCGACAGTCAATTTTTATACTTGTAGTAAAAAAAAACCAAGGTCTTCGTTGGGAATCGAACCCACAACCCCCATATTTACAAGCTACTACACCACCTACTAGCTTACAGGGGCACCTAATTCCAAGGAAATTATCGTTTCATCTGGAATGCCGCGGGTAGCCATCTGGGTCCTTTATTATTTACATTGTTTAATAATGATCTACTCAATGGCATTAAATACTCCAACGTTCTATTATATGCAGACGACGCACAGTGGACCATTTTACGAGAAGGCGGCCAAAAGTCCCTTTTTTCATGGTCACCAATTGTAAAACCCCCATACCCACAAGATGTTACACTACCTACTAGCGTACAGGGGCACCTAATTGATTTTAATCTAAGCAATAATTAAACTTTTAGGTGCAAACTTTTATACAGATTATATACTTTTAGGTTTTTGTTATGCTTCTTCTTCTTCTTCTTTTTAAAACTAACTGAAAAGATAATTTTTATAAAAGTGAATTGTTTTTTAAGAAAGATAATATTTTATCGGGGTACGATTTAGAGAAAAAAATGCATGCTTCTTTTAAAGATTTTATTTCACTTTATATTAAAATTTTAATTAATATTTTAATTGATTCATGGATTTATTTAATTGATTTGAAATTTGTTTCCTTTAAATACAAACTTATTTCAAATAAATAATTTATAATTTATTGGAATCATTTTGAATTTAAGCAATTTTAATTCGTGCTGGATGATATTCTCACAAAATATTTATTAAAAAATAAACATTTTTTTGGTGTTCTCATAACACATTTATTTAAATATAAATATTTGAAATGCATTAAATGCCGGGGAGAGCATATTCATATTGCAATTTCACTATTCACTCATGTAGCTCATTAGTGAATTTTATTTTATAATTTATTTTATAGAAAACTCAAGGGTCTTATATACAAAGCCAAATTGATTCAATGAGAATTATATTAAATAAAATCAACATAGCATAGACAGCAATACACAAAAAAAAAACAGTATTTGTGAGAATATCATGAAATATTTATTTGAAGAAATCAAGCATGAATTAAAATTGCTTTTATTTCAAATATTTATTTAAAAGTAAAATTGTTTATCTCTTTCTGAAAGAAAGAAATAATTAAATTAATTAAAATATTAATTGATTTTAAAGTAAAAAATATCTAAAATTTTAATAGGCGCAGAAATTTATGCTGCATGCTAAAGTTTACCCATTTTTTTATGTGATGAAGTAAATAATGAAATTAATTAAAATATTAATATTAATTAATTAAATTAAATTAATTAAAATATTAATAATTTTAAAGCAAGAACAATAGAACAAAAGTTAAAAAAAAAATGCTGCCCCTTTTAAAGTGCTATAATAACAGCGAAATGCTTTAACACATACGAATATTTCTTTTGGAAAAAGTGAGGCCTTCAGGATACAGAAGACTTTTATATTTTTTATTATCAATTATAAATAAAAATATCTCAGACTTAATTAAGTTGGTGGCTCAGTGGTAATATTTTGACAATTTGTACATTTACCAAGTTTTCGAAAGGAAATTAAATAAAAATAATTGGGATTCAAATTACGTTACCCTGCTTCATTTTTTTTAGTTGCAGTTACGATTTCGTTTCTACAATAAAACTATTTAGTATTTTCACATCTGCCCTAATGGTTTTAAAGATCTTAATAATAATAATTCATTGCAATGCACATTCGCAATTGTCGTAAACATACTCGTCGTATTAAATACTTTTAAGCACAAAAATAAAAGAGACAACACAAACAACTAAACAGAAAACAACAAAAATTGAAAAATCTCCTTATGACTACATGCTGCTCAAATCTGAGTATAAAAAGCGAATTACTTAAAAAACTAAAGTATATTTAATATTAAACGAATTCATCCCTGGAAAACATTATTACTGCGGTTGTTTTTCCACTTGCTTTTTATTATTATTTTCTTGTCTATTATTTTACTGGATTTAAAAAGATATGCTGCCTTTAAAAGAATGTTTTCATTATTAAAATAAAATAGCTCAAATATGCACAAGGCTGAATCACTAAATCTATACAATATCATAGTGTTTATCCTTTAGCTTGATAGATTATTGTCATAAGATGCCAGGCAGTTCTAGACATCCCTGTGCAAAAACGTCCGTAGAGCATTTTGTTTAATTAAAACAAACCTTGAACTTAATCGATGCTTAGAAAATAAAAAGGGAGCCTCCGAGCTTTATCTTAATAAGAGATAATTTTCTGTTGATCAAAGTAGCCTTTTGTCGTGTTACTTTTGTTAAGCCGACTCAATAATTTACTTTTCAAGGCATCACTATTAATAACGGTCAACTACAGTTGATCACAAAATTTTAGCAGACCGAATTACACTCACGACATTAACTATTTTAATCAGACACTAAAGAGTTATACGATTGTGATGTCTTTTAGTTGTGAGTATATGCCGGCAGCAAGGGTTTATTAATTTTACATGCTTGTAGTCTCTAGCTTATGTAGCTTTTACTTTAAAGGATATTAAACTGCATCGGATATATAATTAATGCAACTGCGTACATTTAACCATTCAAACACTACTCATTTAATGGGTATTTCCATATAGAGTAACATTATTAACATTTAATATATTGTGGTTCAAAATATCGAGCCAATTCGAAGGATATATCGTACGTGACATAAAATGGTAGCGATTTTGAGGTATAAGTAAAGATGGAGATATAATTTATTTTTTTTACGTTTTCTACTAAGGCAAATATTTCCAAAGTATTTGATAGTGTCGGTGCTTTTGGTGTCGGTGATAATTTTTCTAGATTTATATCGAGTTTTCTCAGAAATCGCACTATACGAGTTGTTATAGATGGGATTTCATCAGACGAGTTTCATGATGAATTCAGGGGTACCGCAAGGCTCCGTTCTTTCTCCTCCCTATTCCTTATTTTTCTTAATGACCTTCTTTGTCGAACTTTCAACCCTATATATTCCTTTGCAGATGACAGCGCCATTTGTCACTCATATTCATTTGGTAATAGACCAGGCAAAACATGAATGATACGCTTAATCACGATCTTGCGTCAATCTTGGAATGGGGTCGTGTGAATAAAGTAGAATTCAATGCTCGTAAGACGCAATGTTGCATGCTTACGCTTAGATCTTCGTTTGGTGCTGCATCCGTTACTATGGGTGATATAGATATTACGGAATCGGAAGCTCTTGATGTTATTGGTATGAAAATTCAGTGTGATGTTCGTTGGACTAAACACATTTTTCAGGTTTCTAAAGAAGCTTTCAAGAGCTTTCAAGGTGTAGAAGATACTTCAACCCATCCGATCGCCGTACTATCTATACCACCTATATCCGTCTGAAAATGGAACACAACTCTCATGAATGGGCCGGCGCTCCAAAGTCTATTTTCGGGTTACTCGACCGCGTACAGTAGAGGGCCAAGAGGCTCATTGCTGACGGTAGGGTATCCAACTCTATTGATTCTCTAGAACATCGGCGCAATGTGGGGTGCATTTCACTGTTCTATCGTTACTACAATGGTGGGTGCTCTAATGAAATTAGGGAATTTGTTCCTGACAATCGCACGTTTTCACGTTTAACTCAATTTTTGATGAGAGCACATCCTTTTGTGGTTGATTGGCCAGTGAATCGCACCACGCTTTACAGGGAAAATTCGTTTTTCAACAGAACAGTCCGTATGTGGAATTAGATCCCTCCGGAGGTCTTTCCTGTCACTTTCAATCTGAGAAAGTACTCCCTCTTTCCCCCTTCCCGTAACCTAATTTCCTAGTTCTGGCACAATGCATTGCATAGGTAGGGGTCATCCCCTGAATGCTGGTCCTAAAAGAAAAAAAAAATAGGCTTCCTTGTCAATCCATAATATTCGAATAAAAACACTCTTTAAAAGATTTTAATACCCGAATTTATTCTCTACATAATTAACTGGTTATGGAGGAAAATAAGAAAATTAAAGTTGGCGACACTATTTTGACTGACTGCCATTTTGTTAACCTGTAAAGTGATTTTTATTTAGTTTGGTTTGGCAGTTCAACGTAAGTAGATTGACTCTTTAACAATACTTCCAAATTGCTTAAATTTGGCCCAAAATAAGATTATTGTTGATCCCAATTTTCATAAGCGAATTTTGTTTAGCGACAAAGTTCACTTTTGTTTGAATGGGTACGTCAATAAAATAAAAAAAAACAGCTGTATTTGATGTGATGATAATCCTCAAAGGTATACTGAGACACCGTTACGTAAAACAAAAACTATCTGTTTGATGTTATGTATGGGTTGCTACAATTATAGCCCCACACTTATTAAAAAAGGTGCACTGCTCAGCCTACACTGGAGGGTAGACTAGAAATTACACTAGAGGCTAGACTAGAGGCTGGACTAGGGGCAAAATTAGAGGCTATACTGGAGGCTAGATTAGAGATAACACTAGAGACTGGACTACAGGCTAGATTAGAGGCTACTCTAGAGGCTACAATAGAGATTACACTAGAGACTAGGTTACATTATTTAAAGATGGCGTGTAAAGTCAGCTTTTTCCATATCACAAATATGATGACAGCAGCTATAAAGATTTTGTGCAGACATTTACCATCTATAGGCAAGACGCCAAGAAATTTTTGCAGTTTTTCATTTTTTTATTTCAAAAAAACTTCTAAAGAATAAATGAAGCCTTTTACATATCATCTTCAAGGAAAACAAATAGGATTTTTTTAACTGGCAGTCACGATTTTCTATATGTCGTTAAATCGTTGTTTCGTGTATTTTTGGTGTTTAAAATATTTAATGTCAATAAAAGGAAACGCCATTTTTGTTTTGTTAATATGAGGATTACGATTGCACTGTCACTATGGTGTGAATACAATTTTAAGGACATCAAACGCATGAATAAATTTTATTATAAAAAAAATACAAACACCATCACAATAAAAACTAACACAAACACATGAACTAATAAAACAAATAGAAGAGTGTTAGGGAGTTTGATGTTAATGATAATGTTTGGTGGTGTTTTTAAATGGAATTGAATTTTTTGAATTGTTTGTAGAAAAATTTAATTTAAATTGGATCACAATGGAGGGAGCAAACATAAACACAAACACGAATAAAGTAAAATTCCTAAAAAAACAAATATGGCTGATTGTGTTAATGGTGTCAAGACAAATGTTTGTGAATGTTAATGGCACAAGGGCGAGAGAGATTAAAATGAAATAGCAAAGTTCTTCTTTTTTTATTTTTAAAGTAATTTATAATAAATGATTTCGTTATATTTAATTTTAATCATGTCGCTGTTTAATTAAAGTTCAAAACGAATTGGGATTTCTCTACTTAGGATTTAATACACTGCAACTAGAAAGTTTTGCCCAACTTAAGCATATTAGAGGCTTTAACGTCTACTTCTTTTACAATACTTTAAGTTTATGGTCGATAAATTTGGTATAATATTCAATTTATATTTATATTTTTTAGAAATGTATCGAATAAATATCTGAAACTTATTTTTTTATCGGAGGGATTTGAAAGCTTAATAGTTTACCCAAAGGTATGTGCACTTAATAGCAAATTTTATAAATCCCGCACTATAAAAATGTATTAAGATTTAACTAATAATTCGTTTTCTGTAAAAATAATTTGTATTTAGTTAGTTATTAATTACGGGTTTCCATTCCCGATGAAATAGCACATAATTTTTTGACGTACAATATTATTTTATAAAACTTCAAAAATTTGAAAAGGAATAAAAACAGATTAATTTTTTAAATTGACATGGAATTTAATTTATTCGAAAGACAATCTTCGTGCTTTATAATTTAAATATGACTCCAGGTATATAACTTCATGGCTGGCTCGGTCTTGCTCTAATCTGGAGTCCAATTTTCGATAACTTTTTCCACTTGCGGCCGGTAATCGGTAACGCGGCGAAAGTTGAACTCCTAGTTGTCAATTGTTTCGGACTAATCGGCGGAGATTAGCGATTTCGCATATCGCCACCAAAAATATAATAGCGACGTTAAATTGCACGAATTTAGCTGCCAATTGAAAGGTCCAATGTAAAACTATGCGATTACCAAAAGTGTCTAGCGGCGTTATATCACACGATCTTGGAGGTCAATTCACGCATCCTAAAATTTAAACTAATGCGGTTACCAAACGTTTCCCCTAATAAATCAATTAAGGCTCGAGCTGTGTAACATGTTACACTGTCTTGTTGAAACCAACACTCCTGCACATCAAAGCAGTCACCATATTTTTTCTTGTTTTTGGGGTTTAAGGTGGGAGAATAAGTTACGTACCTTGCGAAAATCGTCATACCGCCGTATGCCGGATTCCGTTGCTAAAAACCCACCTTAAGTCCGGACTTATTTTATATTTTGCCTCGGGAAGGATCCCTATTTAGCCAGTATGGCCCTGTTCCAGTAAGCCTGTATCCAGAAACCTACTTTGAGTACCTAATCTGTGCTGGTTCATCGTCACCTTATCCAGGTCACGTTACTTCGTGCAGAGTATACGTTCCACATAATTCGCCACAGCAATCTAGTTTTCGCGACTGCTAACCATTTGGACTACTGTATTCGTCGTTTGGCCAGTTTGTGCCTCCATTTTTGCGTGGTGTCTGAATACCAATGGTAGTACTTGAAGGTCGTCCACTACATCATCCTCCTCGTAAATGCAGAAGCAAGTGCTGCTTTTTTCCATATCGTATAGGTACTTACGAAAGTAGCCGTGTTCAGATAGCATCTACGTTAAGGTGAAATTTACAACTCCGTTCTCCCTGCATATTCATTTATCCAAAACCGGGATCATTTGGTACGTTCATCTCCCATAGTACTCACTGCTCCATGGTTTTCTACGGATTTTTCTCATGATTTTGTCCGGGCAATCAACTCCGCCGCAACTAAGAGATTGCTTCCGATGTTCCTTGCGAGGTCTTTAATACCGTGGATTTTCCTCCCGAAGTCGTCAATATTACGAATGGGTGTGAGGTAGCAACTCACCACCGTGACATCCTTGAATTGTGACCATAAAAAACTGTTCGCAACTGTTGCGTAGGAACCATGTTGCCGCAATTTCTGACTTGTAATCAAACCATAGTCCATTCGTGCATTTGCAATACTGCTCGCATAATTATTATGTCCGTTCCCTGCTCGGTAGATATCTGAGGTGGAGAGCGTGCGCCACTCTTCCTCTTTGCATGTTCGCCTTTAATATCCTTTAATATAGTTCGCCTGTTGTCCTCCACTCTTGCAGCTCCTTGAGCCAGGCATGTGGTATTCCCCTCATTCGATGGTTCTTGCACATGACCGTTTTACCCGCACCTACTTCATAGCCCCATGCCCTTCCTGTCGGGGCCCTTGCACTCCAACTGAAAATGACACGCTCCAATTTGTTTCCTCGTGGAATCTAAGCCGGCAGTTCGTTATTCCGATCCCTTTCCTATTCGTCCTAAATAGCTTATTCACCTTCGCAATCGGTAAAGATACAAAAGCCCTTCTCTGTTTTCCTCTGTTCGTGACCGTTAGTCGGTCTGTAATTTCTGGTTTATTCACACTTGATACCTTGTTCACAGCGACAGCTGCCTCCTCCTCCGTAGAGAGAGAATCGATGTCTTGTATCTCAACAGTCACTATTGACTGTAACGCTCTGACCATCATCGTTTTAAAAAAAGTATGGGCCACTTATTCCACCAGCCCATAAAGCACACCCAACAGTCAGTTTTCCTGGATGCAAAGGTGTTACAACATTATTTTGAGGACTACCATCATACCAAATATGACAGTTTTTTTGTTGACGTATCCGTTTAATCGAAAGTGAGTTTCATGGCTAAACAAAATTCGCTTATGATAATCGGGATAAACGGCAATTTCGGTTTGGGCCCAATTTCCGCAATTTAGAAACGTTGCTTCATCATCATTGTTGAAATGCCAAACCAAACTTAAACTTAAAAGTTCTAAACCTCTATAAAAACACTCTATACTACCAAATAAAGGAAAAAAGAGAGAATATTTTTTTGATTTTTAATTAGAATCAGTTGTTACCATTTCATTTGTTTTCAAACTACTGTGTGCTGTCAGGTACCAAGTGTTGTCAATATAAATAAATACATTTTTTCTATATTCAGTATTATATATTCAATTGAGGTTATAAATAAAATAAAATAATAAAATAATAAATTGTTAATGAGTCAGTTGTAATAATTTTTTAAAATGTGTTAAATGGTTAAATCAAATAAATAACATTTAATTACAGGTTTCTGTTTTCTTCAATTTTTCAATCAGCAATGAATGAAATTTTAAATACATAAATTTCAATTAAACGTTATTTAATCGAATATTTAAACGTTCAAATACTTTGTACTGAAAAATAAAAGCTTTTGTGGGCGGCGGTGCATAAATTATCCGATCAAAGTTTGTTTCGTTGTTTTTGTTGCTAATTTGAATGGATATAAAATTAAAAAATTATGACGGTTTCGATATAATTTTTCAATAAGGTTTTGTAATTTTTAAAGGGTGTTTTTATGGAGGTATAGAAATGTAAGTCAGAAACACATTTTCAACTGGTTAGCATTTTGTCAGCTGTGATTTATGTTTAGTTTGATTTGACATTTAAACGTCTGAAGAGCGTTTCCAAAATATGGAACTTATACCTGAAACAAAATTGCCTTTATTCCCGATTTGCATACGAGAATTTTACATAGCGGTGAAGCTCACTTTTGTTGAAAATGAATACGTTAATAATCAAAACTGCGGTACTTGAAGTGATGATAATCCTTAAGTGTTGAGACTGTTCAGAAAAACTGATTCTTTGGTGTCATTTATGGGGTCATGGTATAATTTTCCAGTACTTCCTTAAAAACGATAGTCAGAGTCAGTTAATGGTGACCGATATACTGAACTTTTGCGATTATCAATTGAATAATTATAATGTGCAGGCGCTGTGGTTTCAGACGACTCAACATGTGGCACAACTCGTACCACAATTGATTTATTGAGGGAAACGCTTGGCAACCGCATAGCTTTAGCTTTTGGACCAGTAATTTGGCCCTCACATACGTACAATCTAACGCTACTCGACTATTTTATTTGGATATATGTAAAGTCCCTAGACTAGGCCTATAATTTCGAAACTATTGACCACTTAGAGGGCAGTATTCGCTTATTATTATTATTTTTATTGCAGATATACAGAAGCACATGCTAGAAAAAACCATCAAAAATTGCATTTCCAGATTATGCTACAAGCCACTTTTGATGAGTCATGTGCCAGAAGACGTATTCAAATTATAATGCCAAAATACTTCTTTCGAATAAAGTAAATTTCATGACAATTTCAAAAATTTATTTTTATTTTATTATATTTCAATTTTCTATACCTCTATAAAAACACCCTATAAAAAAAATAACATGTCATCTCTTACAGCTCACTCCATACGCGTCTGCTATTCAAAAAATATTGTGTAAAATAATTAATTGTGATATTAAAAAAAAAAACAAAAACCCACATGCGATTATGGCTCACATTAACATGCGTCAGTTATTAGAAAATCGCAGGGGATTGTAAAATATCAGTTACTTTAATTCCGGTGTAAGTTTTAATTTACTTTTAATTTTTAATTGTTGATGAAAACAACTTGTGAGAATTTATTAAGTTGTTTACTATTAAAAAATAAAAGCACCTGACATCAATTAGAAAATTAGAAATCGATAAACAATATTTCATTAACACTTCATCAAACAGATATAATTAATTTGTTAAAATATTAAAATTTATAGCGGCATGTACGAGGGAAAGCTCAAGTTTTTAGAAAAAAAATATTTATAGTAAATTTTTTTGCAGTGAAAATTATCTATGAAATAATTAAATATTAATTATTGAGCTGCCATCATTTGTCAGGTGGGAAGGTTGGAAAATTTTTTGAATTTAAAGAATTTTAACTGCGATAATTTACAGTCAAAACAGTGAAAATTTTACTGTATCACTTTGCAAAATTTTCCTCGCAATCAGGCTTCTTCCGAGACTCACGGTGTTGCTGCTGACATAGTGACCGTAGTGATAGTCACTGTACAACGATATGTTGCGAACGAGCCTGGAACATCAACTTATTGACAATTGTAACGATTGGGCATTACTAGAGGGACTTAGGAACTAGTTTTACCGCCAATAAACAATTTTAGTGATTTTATTTTAAAATATCATTTTGGTTATTAGCCAGCGGAAGAGAAAACGAATTTTGGTTTTTAATGCTTTTGCTGTTGTAATTTCGTTATGACTTATTGCCGAATTCCATAGACACTTTCATGTATCTTTTGATCCCCCCAGGGCAAATTTATCGGTCTTTATAGAATACTTGATTATCTAGACCTGTGCTGCTGGGGGTATAAGAAAGCCCAGTCCCCTGAAGGCAGCAGGGGTCAACTGAAAAGCTCCACGTCATTTCCACGGAAATCAGTAAGCCCCAGAGTTTCGGCTAATTGTCTCTTTAGACTTTTAGCTGTTTCCCTGACTGATTATTGAGGTTAACCGTTCGGGAGTGTCGTGGTGGTTGTGGTTTTGCGGCCCCAGCATGAATTGATTTATGGTTGCCAGGATCATCTCGCCTTTAATCACACCAACGGGTGAATAATCCAGGATACAGTGACCATGCTAGTTATGTGTTCTGGACAGGAGTTGGATAGTCTCCAGCTCTGCAGCAAGGAGTAGTGGTTCGCAACCCTGCTTTGGAACTGCTGAAATTGCAACTAGGGAAGATCTGTTGCTATAATTAGTCTTCGGATTCTTAAGGCGTGAATGACGTTGCTTTTCATTCCCAGTGGTTTGACTACCATCTGATGAAGGCTTACGGTCAGGTGCATATGTAAATCTTATCATGAAATGTATAAAACTTTTGATGGGCATATTTGAAGTTAAGAAGTGATCTGTCTTAAAACACACACTTCTTTTTGACAACGTGATCTTTACTGACATCTGTATAAAGTAGAAATACGGAGATTATTAATGAACTATAATATCAGGCAAACTTCTACCTCTAGTTCACCAGCAGACGTCCACTCTTTTTACAAAATTCTTAAGCATGTTTTGTTACAAAGTTTCGCTTATCTCCTTAATGCAGCCCAGAATTCATCCATCAGAGCGTTAGTTATTTATAAGTTGTTCATGTAAGCCCTGTCTTTCAAATGGCTCCAGAGAAAATAATCCAAGGATGTTAAGTTACCAGAACTAGGCAGCCAATTCTCATGCAATTACTGAATTGTTTGGCTTTCGGCGCCATTTTGTTAAAAAGTTACTGATGTCAAATTTAAAAAATTGTGGTTACAAAAAATTGGTTATCATGGTTTGGCAGCGCAGACAATTCACTAACGTCGACGAGTTGATATTGCAAGCTAATTTTCAACATTTTTCATATTCCGGCTACTATCGGCAACAATGGTTCTCAAATTAAGCAATTAAATAACACACAACAGTCTCAGAAGGAGCCTGATTACGAGAAAAAGTTGCTCGAATTTTCAAAGTGATACAGTGAATTTTACACCATATTGATAAAAAATTTTCGCAATTCAAGTTCTTTGCTCAGGAGATTAACTTTGCAGGCGTAAAATTTCCCAACATTTTGCTAAATAAGTTTTAAAAGATAACAGTTCATTTCCTGATATTTAGGCATTTGACAGACTATTACTTCCAAACCTCAAATTTATCCAGCATATATTATAGGATGTGCATCTTCAATTAAAAAGTGTTAAAACATGAAAATAATTTAATTAATTAACAACAGGTTTTATCAAGTATTTGAACATTAAATTGCTATTTATACAGGGTGTCCGCCGGGAAGGTATGCAACTTTGTTTTGCCGCCATTTTAGAAAACATTAGTCTTAACAATAAAGGGGAAATAAACAACATAATATTAGTCTTAACAGTTCACATTTGACGGTCGCGACGAACAGGAAATATTCCAGCAAAATGAAAAATAATTATGATTTGCATTTAATATTTGAATGAAATAAAGTATACAAATATCAATATTAAATATTTTTTATTTATTTACAATCTATTTATGACTATAAATAAATATATAATTAAAAAAAATTAAGTTACACTGTTTTATTTTAAAGTTGACCAAAAACTAGGAAATATGTAAGCATTGTTAAGCATAATTTTAAGTGCAGCGCGCTTTACCGACCTTAATAAAACCTAAACTCGATGAAAGCTTAAGATGTTATCTATTGACTAAAAACAGAATTTCTAAAAAATCTTTGTTAATTAAAAAGTTACGGAGTTTTTGCCAATGAAATACGGTTCTGAGCCACTGTGCGTCGTGAAGTAGGCACATGGCAAATTTATTATGGAAAAATATTTAATAAATCAACGTGTTTTAATCCTTAAAACATTTCATCAAAATCAATCATCGATTACTGGGACGATGAGAAAGTTATGTGAAATTTTTAGGAGAAACAACGAGCCAATAAAACGCACTATTTATCGTGTAGTGAATGACTTCGAAAAAAGAGGATCTATAGTTTATAGGCCCAAGCATGGACCACAACGTACTGCAATATCGGCTGAAAATATTACTGCTGCTCAAGAAAGTATTCAACACAATCTATCAAACTCAATTCGACGCCGTGCTCAGGAGCTTGGTTTTCAAAGAACAACTTTGACCACAATTTTGCACAAGGAATTGCTTTTGTTTCCATATAAGATTCAGTTGACACAAGAGCTTGTGCCACAAAACGATTTACGCTACCGTACACATGCCAATATAATGTTTTAGATCACCCATAACAACCCCGATTTTCATGAAAAAATCATTATCAGTGACGAGGCACATTTTCATTTGCATGGATATGTGAATAAACAGAATAGTCGGTTGTAGGGAAGGGGAAACCTTTAAATTATTCAACAGTAAACTTTGCATCCATTAAAAGTGACAGTCCGGTGCGTAATTTGGTCAAGAAAAATCTTACTTCTTTGAAAATAAAAACGGCGCAACGGTAACTGTGAATGGGTAGCAATATCGTGCGATATGATTGAAAACTTTTTAATGCCACAACTATCGCATGCTTTGGGCTTGATTAGCATGTGGTATCAACAAGACGTTGGCACATTGCATACAGCCACAATTACAATGGAATTACTGCGAGACCTCTTTCCACAACAAGTTATTTCAAGAAATGGTGATATTAAATCACCTTCACAGTTGCCTGATTTGACTGTTCCGGATTCCTTTTTGTGGGGTCATCTGAAAAGCAAGGCTTATGCAAACAAACCAGAAACGCTTGAGCAACTCAAATAAAACATTTGTGAGGAAATTAATGAAATACCGCGTGAAATGTGAGAGAATGTAATGAAAAATATGCTCAAAAGGGGTCGCATTTGTGAGGCTAACAGAGGCGGACATTTATCTGATATTGTATTTCATACATAATTGTTATAAACAAACAAAGTAGTATACTTTCCCGGCGGACGCTCCGTAAAAATAAGTAACTAAAGTAAATAACTATAAGGAAATAATTAAAACCAAAAATTAAAAGGATACGCCTAAGCTACGCCAGCATTCACTACAAAAACTTAAATAAATTCAATAAAAATTTTTTATAAAATCGAAATATCGTAGCAGTTTTAATGTTGCGGTGTAATGTAACTGATGCTTTATTATAGAAAAAAGTGCCAGATCTGAATGATTCATGTTCTGCGTTCGATAATAAAGCAGTTGGAACAAAATGTCCCAGAAAGGAATACGTTGATAATAAAAACCATTGTTAAGAAAGAAAATTCCAAATCATAAAGATACTAAGAAAAACAAAGGGTTTTTGGTAAAATACCATTTAATTGTTGGTGGGAAAGGCTTCTTTCATTTCATACATAAGCCAACGCATCACAAATTTTCAATTAAAATTATCTTTTACAAATAAGTTGCAGTCCAAAAATATTTTTATAAATTCCAAAAAATTCTCTTTATTATGGATTTTGGATTGGCAGCATCAGTTTGTTTTACCTTGGAAAAGCAGCGTTAATTTAATTAAATTATCTAGCTTGTCTAAACCTGAAAGGCGAGGGCTATTATAAGGATAATAATAATATGTGCTTGGATTTTCCGACGGGGCTAAATTGCTTTTATTAAGGTACGGTTTTCCGTCGACCCTCGTCAAATTTGGTTTGTGAACAAACCGGTTTCGGCTGTTTGCCATCTTCAGTGTTCTTTTCGTACGAGTACGAATAATAATAATAATAAAAACGTTGATGATGGTGACTTAATTTGTTTATTAAAATCAAGCGATATAACTTTCATTTAATACCTTCCCGGCGGATACCCTGTATTAACAAGTATATTAACATGCTTTCGACAAGCAAGACAATTCCAACAAAATGGCTACCAATAATATATAAATAACGCTTAAAAATTGTCTTCAGATGTGTGACCGTATGCCATCTTTGGTTACTTAATCTTTCAATTCTGTTGTAATATTCTTCTCCGACAAACTTTAAGCTGCTGTGTCGGCTTAGCAATCAGTTAATTTTATTTACAATTATTTTTCCACAGCTATGCTTAACAGTATGGCGGCTTGTGACCAAAATAACTTCACTAAGTCCACAACAAATTACAACAATTTTACAAATTTTCTGGTTTTTGTTTTTTCGTTGTTTTTTTTACTCGTTTTTCTTACTTGGTAGCTTACAGCATTATTTATAGCACTTATCCTTTGATCTTCTGCCGCAATATTTTACTAACCAGTCCAGGAATTTTCAACCAATCACAGATGCACTAAAAGAAACTTTACAAAAAAGACACTCAAATTTAAAAATGAATACCCTACAACAACAAACTTTTGTAAAATGTTTTAATTTGAAACAATGTAAAAATGCTTGTTTGAAGTTCACTCTTTCGGTTAAAAGCTGAAAAAGAAGTTTGCACTTTTCTTTAAATTAAAATTACTTTTTTAAAATTGTATTTTCTATAAATTGTTGAAACTCAGAGTGAGTTGATTAATTTAAATTTAAGTTCAAGAAATTTGCTTAACTTTTTCAGTTATACAACAAAGACATTATACTTTGTATTGATTATTTCTAAATACAAAAAAGAAATCAAAGTTCAAATTTATATAAATTTTCAAACTTAAGACTTTTAGAATTATTTTTGCAGCAGCTATCTTTTTCACAATTATATAAGATTTTCAATCACGTTATGAAAATAATAATCAGGACATTAGGAAAAAATACAAGGATTTGATGAGTTCACTGCCTTGGAGTATTCTACTGTGTGCCAACTGTAAAATTCAAATATTCTTTACAAAAACCTTTTTTAATTTTTTGTTCTCCTTACTTCTTAAACCCGGTTACTCATGAACTTAAATATCTTTCCTTTGATTACTTTTTTTACAAAATTCCTTTTGAATAAACCGTATGTCTGTCCGTACAACTTTGGATTTTATTTTCCTCTTCTTTGTAATTCTTATATTTTATTTTTGTGTGTGTGGCCGAAAAAAAGAAAAATGGATTCTTATCACTTTGGGAAATAAACACACATATAATGGGTGGTTAGGAAGTAAATTGTCTGACAAATGATTGAATATCAAGAATTAAGCTGGGATCCTTTGACATTTATTTAGCAAAGGCATGCGAAATTTTAGGCATGGAACACTACACTTTCGAGCAAAGAATTTTAATTAAGAAAATTTGCTATCAAAATAGTAAAAAAACTTCATTATATCACTTCGTCTAATTCGAGCAGCTTTTCCTGCCCATAAGACTCCTTCTCAGATCGCTGTGTCTTATTTAACAGTTAAAAACCGAAACAATAAGCTCTTAGAGGCCGTAGTAATACATTCATACCCGCTGTATAGCAATGTGTTAAATATGAGTTGGAAACCTTAACTCGTCAATGTTCGCAACAATGTGGACATCACTAGAGGCACATTGCGCAACATTTTCCATAAAGATCTTCAAGAACTTCACGCTTATTAAGTTAAACTCGTTTAATAATTAAAGCCAACCGACCATTATGTGCATCAAACGTTTATGAATTGGGTGTTTGAAAAACTGAACGACAAAAATGCATTTTGCAACAAAATCATCTTTATTGTCGCATATGCGACTCGCATAATTCACAAACAGCCCTCATATGGCCGTATGATGCAGTTTGTAGTTAGGTGGCATCACCGGCCCGTATTTTGTTTTAAAAGAAAATTCTCTGGGGTACCAAACTTTGATAACAACCTTTGGTTTCAGTTAGAGGGCGCCAGAAGCCATACAGCCACCCAAACAATTCAGTTATTGTGCCAGAAATTTTGCGGTCACCCATAAAAATCACCTTCTGGATTATAAACTTAACAAGAAGAACTCATTTCTCAACGAAGTCATCTTTAGTGGGGCTCACAAAACCCACAAAGAGTCCACGAAAACACAGTACATCCAAGGAAAGTGATCATATACTGCGGTTCATGGTCAGACGATATCCGTGATAAGATTTACGTCTGTACCTAGCTGTGTAAGCCATAACCTGACGGTGGATCAAACCACTGTGGATGATTTTAGCGTCACTTACGCCCCAGGAAACCTTCGGATATCTCTATCCTCCACTCACTCCTGGTCGCAACTCCGAAAGCTCGAAGCAGGCCAAAGCCCTTACTTCTTGCTGAAGGGTTGGAGACTGTCCAACTCCTGGTCTAGAACACATGCAAGCTTAATAAAAATTCAAAACACAACCGCAAGCATGTGCACTGAACCAGGACCATTCATTGTGCTTACTGTGAATGATTTGACTCACACAACTCAAACGAGGGCCGCGAAACCACAACCACCACAATGCCATCCGAAGGGCCAACCTCATTAATCAGTTTGAGAATAGCTAAAAGGCTAAAACGCCAAAAAGCTGAACTCTGGGAATTACTGATTCTCGTCGAAATAAAGTGGTGTTGTCCAGTTGGCTCCTGTTAGTCTATTAAGGAAGTAGGCTCCCTTTTACCCCCGGTGACACATGTAATAACGGTGAGATTCCGTCAAGACATATAAATGTGCAACCGCGGACGGGGAAGGGGGTCGTCAGACGATATCATTTGCCCGTATTTTTTCGAAAATAAGAAAGGAAACACAAATTCTCTGACATATCATTCATGATAATCAATTTTTTATGGCAAATTTAGGTAATACCTACAAAAGCTCTTTGGCTTTAGCAAGACGGCACCACAAGTCGCACAGCCATCCAGTTATTGCATGAGAAATTTTCCAGTCGAGAAACTTCTTAATTTGGAGACGTCAATTTCTAGCCTTGTTGTTGTGATTAACCCTACCGGATTACTTTCTGTGAGGCCATTTACGGGGTTTCGTAATGCTCTGAAAGATGAGAGAAGCGAAGCTTTGTTGTAAAATTTGTTTCAAAAATTTGTAAAAAAAGCGGTCGTCTGCCGAAGTGCTTAAAATGGAGATTTGCTGCTTATCATACTGCATCATAAATCTTCATATTAATACTTTACATAGGTGTTAATACAACCGAAATTGTCCAAAAAAATGTGTGTTTTAAGTCAATTTATTTTCTAACCTCTAATTTGCCCACACTTCTGCGGAAATAAATTTTATTAAAAGAAAAAATCTTGTCGCAAAATATTTAAATGTCTTTTAAAGAATTCAACAAATCTCATTTGCAGACATAACACTTAAAACCAAATACATCACAATATTATTAATATATTACGACATTTCACTAACAACAGCAAATGTATTCATAATCATTACAAATTTGTTTTTCTTCTTTACAAATGCCGTCTTATTATGTCATCATGTAAAATAATAACAACAATGAAAGAAACGGCAAACAAGAAATCAACAGTAAAAACTAGAAGAGAAACCAAAAAAAAAACTTATAAAAATGGGTATAATTTTGTAAATTTAAGACAAGTTTTGCCGCCCTGTGTCGTTGTTGCAATGACACTCATCAACATAAATAAATCATCATCGTAAAAGGATTTACAAATGACAAGGCGCGCTCATTGACTTAAACAACAACGGGCTTTGACGGTATCAAGAGTCGATTGTTATTCTTAATTTATACATATTTTATTTTACTTAAAAACAATGAACAGATAGAGACATTGCAAGACCGAAAGCCATGTAAAATAAATCAAAAAAAATAATAATAATAATAAAGACAAAAATAATGTTTATGGTGATGATGATGATGATAATGATTAAGCCAAATAAATGTTATAAAAAGAAAATGAAACAACAAAACTGCAACACCAACAATCGAATAAACAAAACAATGAATTTATTTTGACAATTACAACGATGACAAATTGATTGTAATTTGTTTATTTTGAAAACAACAACAAAAAACCAAACAAAACTAAAGTTGAAATCTTGTCATAATAAAGGCGGCTTTCATAAGACCTAACTGTAATAAACGTCAATAAAAAACAAATCATTAGCAAAAGTTAAGGAGTCTCTTGTTTTAGCAAACACTTTTAGGAAGGAAAGTTTATAAACCGTCATACCACTATAGGTCAAACCACAGCTTTTTTCAGTGCTAAATTGATGTACATCAAAGTGACATTTTACTATTGTTGTTGTTTTTAATTGGAAATGCTTCAAAACAAAGACGTCTGATATTTTTTCCCGTTAAAAAAAAGCACCGTTACACATTTTTACGTTAAATTCAATCAATACAATTTTTTCTACAAACGTATTAGATTGTTCAGTAGTGCAAGGTCAACTTTATGTTTGTTTTTCTCGATTTGTGTTTGTAATATTAATTTAATTGGAAATATAGAGACTGGTAAATACTACACACAGAGAAAAAACCGGTAGAAAAACACCGTAACTGATGGATGGTCCATTGAGAAAAGTGACACGACCACGTTTTTTATCACTTTGATAACGGATGTTGTCAAGTGATTAAGAACAAGTCGTTCTGTATTTGGTGCCAAATGTTGTCATTCTGACAATCAATTGTTCAGTTTTTCATTTGACAACGTCTGTTTTCATTTTGGCAACAATCTTTCTTAGTTTGACAACGAAACGTTCTCATTTTTACAGCGAGACATTCTCGTTTTGATAACATGCCGTTCTCATTTTGACAATAAACTTTTCTTGTTTGGACACCGTGTCGTTCTCACTCTGACAACAATCCGTTCTCACCTTGACAACGTCTCGTTCTTTATCAGATAACCCATTGCGAAACAATACTTTAAAAATGAAAAGACACTGTGATTAAATTTTTTGTAAATTAAAAATATATTAAATCCATTTTTTACAAAAATTATACATATTTAATTCTAAAATAAGTTTTAGCATTATTCATCTATATATATAAAAGAGGATGTGTGAATGTATGTAAGAAATAGACTCGAAAATGGCTGGGCCGATTTTGATGAAATTTTCAGAGAATCTTCAGAATATTCAGGCGGGTGACACTGTGAAGTCCGATTTTTGATTTTCGGTATGTGGGCGGAGGGGCGTGGCAAAACCCACCAATGACATATACATATACATATTTATTATTTTTTTTCTTTTTTATTTTATTTTTTAAAGCCATTGTTATGCTTTTCAAAACGAGATATCAATCTCTTAAATCGGTTATGTAGTTCCGAAGATATTTACAAAAAAAAAACTCACTAATATATAATAAAATATCAAAATTTTAAAACTTCCGAAATGTTGAATTCGCTTGAGTTATCTGGACTGCCGCCCCACCGCCTACAAATGAAAGTTGGTGTACCAATTACTTTGCTTAGAAATATCTGCCAGCCACGACTTTGCAATGGGACACGTTTAGTAGTCAAAAAAGTCATGAAAAATGTGATTGAAGCAAAAATTTTAAAAGAAAAATATAAGGGCGATGTGTTGAAACCACGCATTCCTATGATTCCTCCCCATACCTGTTGCTTTTCAATGATCCCTGTTTTTTGCACGGTCAGTTATATGTATCACGTGCTTTGTTTTTCAATACCGCGAACCAAAATCGATCAAAAAATGTCGAAGAAATGACTTGCAAAGCAGTCACGGCACGCTAGTTGAATATAAATGAAAAGGCAGACTAACTAAATCGGTTGTTAGTTTTAAATAAATACTTTTATTCATTTACTAACTTATTACCAATTCGTGTGCTCGACAATCAGACAATTTTGGCCAGGCTTGAAGAAACTCCATACTTGATGAGTCCTTATCATCTTTTTGACGTAAAAGATAAGTCTTGTTCCATTTGTCACACACTTCAATCCAATCTGCGCCATCTCTGCTAAGTGATGTTTTTAATGCATTACAAATTCCCTCATCAAACTCTATAGTCTCATTGTCAGATACCTTTCTTGTTGAGTGACTGAAGTTTTCAATAGAATCAATTAATATTTTTCTTTTTAAGCATTTATTTTTGTATTTAGAGTACAACTTTCAACTAGCATTATTTTTGGCTTTTCTTGGAATATAGTAGTAGTCCTAGAATAAATATGTGTACAAATTAACTAATGAAATTCGCTTGAACTTACATATATAAAAAAAGGAGACACGGAACAAATTTCTTCTGTCAATCGTACAAAGTCATGTGCATACAGCACCGTTTTATTATTAATAGCATCTTCGATTATAATGTTGATAAAGTCTCTTTGCTCACACCTTAATTGGTGGTTCTGGTTTGCATATTTAAGAATAGCACTTCCTTTTGCAGACTCGGACATCAAACATTTTAAATCCTAAAATAATTATTATGTGTTAATTACTCAAAAGACGCAATTCACTTTCTCCATAGTTTAAACAACAATAAAATCATAAATAACTTTTCCACAAGTAAAACAATTTGGAGACATAGCATTGCTGCAATTTTTATTAAGCCACTGTTCCACTTTTGACGGAATTGACATTGTTTCATCTTCGATTCCCAACTAAGTAAAAAATTTTAAAATGACTAAAGATTAATAGGAAAAACAAGAATTAATACCTCCGCTTTCTTCCATGCGAACAATTTTTCTCTCAATTCAACTCAAAGCCCTAAGTGTATGACTTGTGGCGCCGACGTGCTGGAACAAAACCATGAAATCAAAAAAATGTTAATCATAGTTTGTTAGTGCATAGAAAATACGGTGACGTAGTTTTCTTGCTTATTTTCGAAAAAATACAGGTCAATGATGCCGTCTCACCAAAAACGGCATTTTTCTTTGGATGTAATGGTTTTTCGAGGATTGTTTGTGGACTTTGAGAATGCCTTAATGGACAATTTTATTTGGTTACATAGGCCTCTTAATTACTAGTGGTTTTGGTGAAAAATGCCTCGCTTTCGCTTAGACAATTCACAAACGTTCGGCACAAACAATGGTCGCTCGGCTTTAATTCTTAAACGAAACGAACTTTACGAGCGTGAAAATGAAGATCTTTATGCAAAATGTTACGCAAAGTTCCTCAAAGTTCCCAAAGTGTTGTCCAATTTTTGCGAACGTTGATGAGTTGATGTATCACACCCATTCTTAACACTAAGCTATACAGCGGTTATGCGTGCATCACTACGGTCACTGTGAATGCATTGTTTTGTGTGTATTTGATCAGCAGCAAAGCCGTAAAGCTCGAATTTAATGATTACACACAGCGATTTCAGTAGGCATCTGTTTATGAGGAAGAGGCTACTGGAATTGTACGAAGTGATGCAGTGAAATTTTTATCATATTGATAGTAAATTTTTACAATTGGAACTTCTTGGCTCAAGAGTGTAACGTCTTATGGTGAAAAATTCCAACTTTTTTTTAAATAGGTGTCAAAGGATGGCAGTTCAGTTGTTGACATTTAAGCATTTGACGGACAATTTACTTTCTAACCTCAAATTTGCCCACCTAATAGGAAACCTAAATTAAGTCGTAATTAATTAATAATTCAAAAACTTAAAAATTAAAATAAATATTTTTTATGCTTAAAGCTAAAACAACAAGTTCCACTAAAAATTTATAAAATTCAAAATATCATTTTAATGACTTTAAAAAACAATAAAATAAAACCATAATTAAAAATAAATTAAAATGCCACTTTAAATATAATAGAAAGCATTTCTTTTCACAAATAACAGACACCATTTTCTATTTCAATGATGCAAATCAACTCAAATTGGTTGTATAATTAAAAATATACCTTCGTACTTCACTTCAAAAGCATTTGATTAAAATTGTTTATCATTAAAGCAATTAAAATATTTAGAAAGAAAAGGTCTGCTTAAAAATAATTGTTGTCTTATTAGCATTCGTTTGTAAAGCAAAATAAATATTTTAAAATAAAATGAATAAATTATGACGTTACTGTTGGGGGGAAAAAATTAATGAGCAACACCTTTTTTCAAAATTTTCCCTTTAAACAATTGTATTAAGAAGCGAAAGCTTGTTTTATATTTTTGCCTTAAAGAAAAACTAAAAACTGGGTTATCTCGCAAGTGGCAGTTGACTGTTTAAAACTCTGTGCTACAAATTATAGTGCAGAAATTCATTTGAAAAATATTTAGCTCATTTAAAATTTACAGGGAACCCCAGTTTAATTGCAGTTGTATACATGAAATTTACATGACGGTTTGTTACTTTTTATTTTAAATAAAAGTGCGTGTTATGGGCGGCCAATTAAAACAAAAACTTCTAACAACTACAAGTTTCAGCTTTAATTAATGTTAAATACATATAACAGCCATTTCTGTTGATCGTTAGCATATAATATGCTGACGATACTCTAAGACTTTAAGTAGTCATTCCACTTTTTATTCGATATTTGCATGTGACTTTTGTTGCTAAACACTCAACTCATTTGTTGCATGCACATGATTTAAGAACAAGATTTTAATGTGTTGAATATTTGAATATGAATGCATTCAAACATGCATGCTATGACTGCTGCATATTAATCAAATCGTTTTAACTAACGTATGAATCTCAGTATTTACACCATTTCCCTTAGAATCGAATAAAGGGCTCTAAAATTGGCTTAAGGCAAACACTTCAGTTTTATTAATACCCATGTAAAATAGAAATATGGGTTATAGTAATGGAATATGATATCCATTGCTAGCTCGTCATCAGCAGATGGCCGCTCATTTGACAAAATTTTTAAGCACATTTTTTAATAAAGCTTTGCGCCGAATTTCATCTTTCAGAACAATAGTTATTAGTCGATTGTTAATGTAAATCCGATCTTTCAAATAGCCCCAGAAAAAATAATACGGCGGCGCGTTAAATCAGAAGAACAAACCAGCCTATTGACATCAACAAATTGTGAAATTACGCAACCGGGACATTTCTAAGGCAGGCCAATTTAAATCATCAAATTGAGAAAGTAATGCAAAAAGTGATTTTTAGTGGCTGTATGGCTTGTGATGCCGTCTTGCTGAAATCAAAGGTGACTGATGTCGACATTAGCCAATTGTGCCACCAAAAAAATTACTTTTAGTTGGGTACGGGTTTCCGTCGACCCTCGTCAAATTTGGTTTGTTCTTTTCGTACGAAAAGAACACTGAAGATGGCAAACAGCCGAAACCGCTTTGTTCACAAACCAAATTTGACGGGGGTCGACGGAAAACCGTACCCAAATAATAGTAATTCTAGTCCCGTCGGAAAATCTAAGCACATACCAAAAAAATTGGTTATCTTGGCTTGGTAGCGCAGAGGAGATTTAACGGTGATGACGTTTCCTTGCTCTTTTTCGAAAAAACACGAGACGATTATGCCGCATGAATACAAATCACACCATATTGTCAGTTTTTCTGGCCGTAATAGTTTTTCGGAAACTTTTTGTGGACTTTGTTACTCCCATATGCGATAATTTTGTTTGTTTACACAACCAACTAAAGAAAATTTTGCTATTTTCCTTAAGCTTTTCAAATACCAAATTCGATCGTCTTTGATTCTTGTACATGCTGAACTAAATAAGCTTGAAGGTGAAAATCTATAGAATAGAGAATGTTGCGTTAAGTTCCCTGTTTCGAATGTCGACGGGTTGATATTCCAGGCTCATATTCAACACTTTGCTGTACAGTGGCTTTATTTGCTTCACTACGATCACTACCAGCATATTGTTTGAGTCTATTATCATCATCAATGATAAATTTAGGGATTAAATTACCTACAGCTGTCTCAGAGGGAGCCAACTTACAAGGAAAAGCTGGTCGAATTTTTTTAAGCGATTTTGTAATTTTCACCATTTTGATAGTAAATTTTCACAATTAAAATTCTTTGCTCAAAAGTATTACGTTTCCCCACTCTTTAATAAATAAATATTAAACGATAGCAGCTTAATTATTAGTATTTAATTTATTGACAGATAATTTACTTTCCTAACTAAAAATATGCCCACCCGATATTTTGTGAAAAAAGGAATTTTTTATAATTCTTAAATAAAATTGACGTTTATTTTAAGTTGAATAGATTATACGAAAAGGCTAAAGGCTATTGCGCTCGCTTTTTGGCATTTATGATCATTAGCAAATTATTATGAATAGATTGATTGATTTAATGCTACCAAATAATCAGGATTAACTTTAAAAAATAGTCATCGATTCAAGCAAATTATAGAAAACTGAACCGAATGAGATTTTATACTGAATGAGATTTTTTTTTGCGGTATTCGCAACTACATATTGCCGCGACAGGTCGGTTATCGTGAAATATAGGTGCCGAATTATCATGTACAGGATCATAGTTTCCCAAGAACCGAAGTACTTATACAGATCAGAACTTGACAGAAATCGAATCCAGAGGAAATAAAAGAGTCTGCTATCTCAACGACAGTTCTTAATTTATACAACCAGTCTTTGGAATTCTTTGCCATACAATATTCGCAAACTTCGTGACAGCTCGGTTATTGTAACGGCTTAATTTTTAAAATTGCGAGTTTTAACTATTCTTTTTTTAATACAAACAAATATCAAGAAAGGGAAATCCCCATTTTTTTGTTATATTAATATTTTTCGATGATGTCGATTTATTTATTTGTCGGTTTATTCGTGTAATTTGTTGTGCTAACACATCTTCGACATATTTAAAAGTCGGCCGTTACTTAAAAATTAAAAAATTTAAATAAATTTATAAGTAGCGATTCCATAAATTTAATTTGCATGAATTACAAGTTGTAGAGGTCTTCGATTTACCGCATTATAAGGCAAGAAAAATTCGTTAAAAAGGTTGCTACGTACAAAATTGCAACTTTTTTCGCTCGACCCAGCACTCAGGGAATAACCCCTACTCATGCAATGCATTGTACCATAACTAGGAAATTTGTTTATGGGAGTAGGAAAGAGGGAGTAGTGTTTGAGGACAATCGATTTAAATTTACCTACATTGAAAGTGACAGTAAAGACCTCTGGGGAGAGTTTATTCCACATACGAACTGTTGTTTTTTTAATTTTTTTTTAAAAGAAGTAGCACTTCGAGCAACAATGCCTATTTAGTCAAGTACCATACTAGAGAAGAGATGAGACAGGTGGTGAAAGTAGAAATATAGTTACGGAAATTAACTGTCGCATAAAGACAGCATAGTAACCAGTGACCATGCCTTCATCACATAAAGTGAAAAAACCAAGGTCTTTGTTGGGAATCGAACCCCCAACCCCTAGTCTTATACACTACCTACTAGCCTACAGAGGCACCTACTGTTCTGCTTAAATTCTCCCTGTAATGCGTACTGTGATTCACTGGCTAATCGACCACAAATGGATGTGCTCTCAACGAAAATTGAGTCAAACGCAAAAACGTGCAATTTTCGTGAAAAAATCCTTAATTTCGTTAGAGCACTTACCACTATAGTAACGATAAAATAGTGAAACACAACCTACGTTGCGTCGATGCTCTACAGAATCAATATAATTGGATACCCTCTTACAGGAGAGGGCCAAGAGGCGAACAAAATAGACTTTGGGACGCCGACTCACACATGAGAGTACGGAGAACGGATGAAGTGAATTATCTCTTACACCGTTTTAAAAAACCGAGGTACTTGAAAGCTTCTTAGGAAATGCGTTTACTCCATCTGTATTTTCATGCCAAGAACATTAAGAAAGCTGAGTATCCAAGATTGGTATCCAAGATTGGAAAGGGATCTGTTAAACAAAGGGAAATAATGTTTTAACAACAGCAGCGATTTTGCGGCCAAAACCCAGTTATATGTATTTCAAATTTTATGAAACCAATTTTATAGTTATAGTTTTTTGACCTTTTTAATATTTTTTAGTAGTTAATTATAAAGCACTAGGTCACTATTTAATAAAATATTTTTAAAAAACTTTTATTTTTTATTATTTTTTCGATATTTCGCCACACCGTTGGTTGGCATCATCAGGAAAAACAAAAATAATAATGAACAAAAAATTTGAAAAAATTTTTTGATTAACAAATTCAAAATAATCAAAAAATTTTTTTCAAAAAACAAAACAAACAAAAACAATAAAAAAAAACGACAAATTAAAAAATTTTTTTTTGTTTTACATACAAACAAACAAATTTTCAATATTAAAAATTTTTAAATGAAAAACAATTTTAAAAATACATAACACATTTACAAAACAATAATATTTTACACATATATTTTAAAACATAAATTTAATGACCAAACGTTACAAAAATTAAAGTATTAATTATTAATTTTATGCAGATACAGAGTTTTGTTTTATAATTTTATGCACTAAATGTCTATAATTTTGAGCAACATTCTCCGTATCTGCTTTAAAATTTATTCTTTTCGTTAATGGTACTTTAATTATTTGTAACATTTCTAACATATAACGACGTTTATAATTATTTTCTAAATTTAAAATTGAAACATTTTCAAAATTAGGATAGTGATTAACTTTAGAGCAATGCGAGGATAATGCTGTTTTTTGTAAACTAATATTATTCCTGTATTTCTGGTCTGACCTATGTCCTGCGATTCTAGTTTTCAATTTATTTTTTGTTGTGCCTACATAAACCTTATTACAATCCTCCTTATCATTACCGTTACAAGGAATTTTGTACACTACATTGGACATATTTAATTTTTGAATTTTATCCTTAGTTTTACTAAACAACCTATTTAATGTGTTTGTATTCTTATATGAAATTTTGTATTTATTTGTATCATAAATTTTTGAATTCGCTATTCTCTCAGACAAGACTGGTATATAAGTTATCGATTTATATATTTTGGGTTCCGTTCCACTACTTATAACTCTTTTCCTCCTATTATTGAATTGATTAATTAACTTAATGGAAAATTGTTCTCAGTTAAAATATTTCTAATCTTTTCTTTGTTCTTTCTATGGAATTCTTTGTCACTAATTGTTAAAATTCTCTCTATTAAATTATTGGCCGTGTTAATAATAATTCTTTTATTTTGTTTAGAATAATAATTAATAATTCTACCTGAAGCATTTGGTTTTTGGTACCAATCTATAACTAATTCTTTATTTCTTCTTATTACTAAAGTGTCTAAATATGGAAGTTTAGCATCACATTCCCTTTCAGTTGTAAATTTTATTGAAGGGTCAAATTCACTTAATGTTTCTAAGATTTCGTTAATGGCAGATTCAGATATAATACAAAACAAATCATCTACATATTTTGTCATAATTTTTGGTTTTACATTTAATTTTTCAATAACATTATCTAACAATTTGTCCATAACAATATCTGCCACAATTGGAGAAGCTGGAGAGCCCATCGGAAGTCCTTTTTGCTAAATATATATCTTTTCATTATACTGAAAATATCTATTATCTTCTATACAAAACTTGAGAATACGAAAAAATAAACCTTTCTCTATCTTTGTAAAATTTTCCAAAACATTCCATTTTTTATTAAAATTGACCTAGTGCTTACTAATTAACTACTAAAAATTTTTTTATATTTTTTATTATTTTTTCGATATTTCGCCACACCGTTGGTTGGCATCATCAGGAAAACAAAAATAATGAACAGACAACGGTGTGGCGAAATATCGAAAAAATAATAAAAAAAAATTTAAAAAAAATGAAAGTTAAAAAAAAAAAATTTTATTAAATATATATAAATATATATAATTAATTATATATAATTAACTACTAAGAAACCAATTCAAAATTGAATGCCCCAGTGAAGACTGGTTGAGGAAATTTATGCGTGGGCAGGGAATTAGACTTTTAATAATTGCGAGGTTGCCTGCGAAATCCCATTTTATTGGTCCATTTGTGATACAGTTTAAAGATAATCTTGAAGAGAATTTGTTAACTTTTCATCAAATCTGTAATGCCGACGAATCCAGCTTATATTATAGGATGCTTCCAAATCAAACTTCTGTTACCTGCAATTTGAAAACGTCTCCCAGAAGAAAGAGCAAACGCCTTTTTTTGCCAAATTCAAATGCGAATGACACAAACAAGCTGAAGTCGTCGGTTGTTAGAAAATCGAAAAGCCAAAGCGCTTTAAAATCCTTTTTTTTAATAAACAATTCCAGTAATAATGTCAAGATGATATCATCACGCACTTGTTTTCCACGTACTGTTAATTCGTAAAAGTAAGCTGTTCACAGATAAGAATTTTTTAGGTCCGAGAATTTTTGGCTTCAAAAGAGCTGCTTTTGGATAACGTGGTTGTTGGAAAATAGAAAAAAGCGTGACGAGAAAAATCTGTTTACGCGACAGGTTAAATTTTTAACTAAATATGAAATACACGCTTGCACTGCATTAAAGTAAAAATAAAATATTAATAAAACTAAATTTAATTTATTAAAATATATAATAAATCCAACAACATTTTATAAACAACATTTAAATTCTGGTAAAGCAAATAAACATGGTTAACAATCATAAGAAACGCCACAAGCCATATGAAAATGTCAAACTATTTAGACACCTGCAGCAAACGAAACGTAAAGAAAAGAAATATCAGTGACACCAAGCCACTGCCCTAAATGTTAAAGGCAAATTGTTAAAACATGCAAAAGAAATGTTTGTCTTCTTTAGCCCACAAAACAGAAAAAGGAAAATAAAACTAAAATAACGCCCTCATAATTGACCATAAAACTATAGCAACAAATTTGCTATGAGGGACCACCATATAAATTTGTTATTCTTTTACTATTCTCTGTCTTGTCATATTGTTGAATTTTTGTAGTCCTTTTATTATTCTAAAACCGACATTTTAAGAAAATTTTTTTATTGTTGTTTTAGAGTCATCAAATTAAAAAGTGAACATGTTTCAACATCATTATATAGTTTATTTTTCTAGAGGTATAGAACTTTGAATGTTTTTAAATTGATACGAAATTTATTTTTATTTGAAAGATAATTTTTTGACTTTATAATTTAAATATGACTTATGGAATATGACCATGACAGCTACATAGGTCGGACGTAGTCTAAACTGGAGGTGCAATTTTTGGTGACTTTTTCCAATATTTATAGCAATAACGCGCAGAAAGTTGTTTTCCAAGTGATAAATCGGTTTTGGGCTTATCGGCGTATATATTCCTACAGAATAATCTGATAATTATGCGTTTAACCGCATGATCTTTAACACAATTTCACGGGAACGCAACGTGAAGCTATGCAGTTATCAAAATTATCTTCAGTATATGAATTAAGACAAAAACAGTGTGACATATTGAAAGCACAGCTTCTGCACATTATAGTTGTTCAGTTAATGAAAGAAAAATTATTAATCATAGCTCTATAGCGGCTACCATGCGGCTGTAATATTCTGATCATCATCGTTTTTAAAGAAGTACGGACCAAGGATTTCACACACACTTAGTGTTTCTGAATGTAACGATGCCTCAATATAAAATTAAGGATTATCATTACTGCAGTTTAATTTATTGACGTATCCATTCAAACAAAAGTGAGTTTCTTCGCTAAACAAAATTCTGTTATGAAAATCGAGATCAATGGAAATCTTGTTTCGGGCCCCACTTGCACAATTCGGAAATGTTATTTAAGCATCAGTCTATTCATGATGAAATGTCAAAGCTAAAATGACTTGACGGCTGTCAGAATGGCCGCCAGTTAATAAAGTGTTATCAATTCCAATTTATATACCTCTATAAAAAACACCCTTTTATAGAAACTTTGCAATGTTGACCTGTTTTTCATTACTTTTGTTTCCTTCTAGAGGCAAATAATATACAAAATTGTCTGCAATTAAAGAAACATTAATAAAAGAAAACAACAACAATTATAACAACAAACATTATATTTGTTTAAATAATAAAATGCAGTAAAAATTAAATACAAACTAGTTGTTATTTAAATTTAAAAAAAACGCAATTAAATTTTGCCAAAATGGCGGCATATTAAAAACATTTCAGAGGATTTGTGTTTGAAGCGAAATGAAGAAAGATAATTTTCTTATGCAATAACAAAATTGTTTGGGTGGCTGTGTGGCTTGTGACGTTGTGTTGCTGTAACGAGAGGTCATTGATGTCAACATTAGCCAATTGCGGCCACAAAAAGTTGGTTATTATGGTTTGATAGTGTAGAGAATTTATGGTGACTGTGTTTCACTGCTTATTTAAAAAAAAAAAAATACGGGCTGATGATGCCACCTAGTTAAAATGGTTTTTCAAGAACGATTTGTTGATTTTGTTTATCCCATATGTGACAACTTTGTTTGTCTATGCAATCGCCTAATTAAAAATGAGCCTCATCTTTAAAGTTGATTATGTTCATTGTCTTCGTTCAGTTTTTCAAACACCCAACTCACAAACGTTCGACGCAATTAATAGCCGGTCGGCTTTAATTCTTGAACAGATTGAACTTTATAAATGTGAAAAAATTTGCTGAAATTGCCGCTAGTGATGTTCAATTTTTGCAAAAGTCGACGAGTTGATGTTCCAGGCTGAAACTCAACACTTTACAATACAGCTGCTATGTTTGCATCACTACGGCCACTACAAGCCTATTGTTTTGGTCTATTCGCAGATACAACACCTGGAGCCCCAAATTTAGCAATTTAATTACACACACAGCCATGTCAGAAAACTCCGAGTACGATTAAAAGTTGCTCGAATTTTACGTGATAAAGTGACTTTTTCAATATTTTGATAGTAAACTTTCGTAAATAGAACTCTTTGCTCAAGAGAACAAGGCTTCATTTTCCTTAAAATTTCTTAACTAATTAAAATGTTTAGGCATAAAAGCTCAATTCTTGTAACTCAATCATTTGACAGACAATTTACTATCTAACTTTAAATTTGCCCACCCTGAATAACAAAACATATGAGTTAAAAAAGGGAAAAACCCCATGAAAATTTTTGTTCTTGGTTAAAAAAAAATTATCCAGATTGTAAAGTTAAAAATTATCCAAAATTAAGAAAAGTCCAAATTTTTGGTGTGACCGGTTAGGCGTTTTTCCGGGCAGTCAAAGGCTTACTGTACTTAATAGACCTGAAAGTTCACTTTAATAAAAGTGAAATTATTTGAAGTCATTCATTTAGGCTTCTGAAAATGTTCAAATATTTGTATTTATTCTTTTTGAAAATGCTCTGTGCAAATACAACAATTAAATTTAAAATGTGCTTTTATTTTCAAAAAATATTTTTTCTTTTATTTTATTGTCTTAATTCACGCCTTTCACAATGGGTCCTTTTTACTTCAAATGAAAATACATTAGTTCAAGGTGTTAGACTGACGCCTTATGAATATACACACAAAACACATTAATACTCTAACACAAAGATGATTAGGCGGCCCGTATTTTTGGACATCCTTCTACTCAGAATGCCACCACGACAGCCGCATTAAGTGGTTTTTAAATTTATTTATTTAGTTTGGCTTTTCTTAAATAATTTAATTCATAAAGCAGTCAGTCATTTGTTTACTCGTGTTTTTAGAGGATGGCAACAATTATTCGTTTGTAAATCGTGCTCTAATATCCTTTCATTATAATCATAATTTGCGTTGGTAATGCATACACAACAGGTGTTGCACGTTTGCTTAGAAATTAAGAAATGAATGGTGGCCAGCAGAAGGATTGAAAAAGGGCTATTTTTAATAAAAAGACATTAGACAGGTGCGCTTAAAAGAATTTTTTATTATATATAAACGCTATTGTTTCTTTTGTTTGGTTATTAAGAAAATTAAACATTAGAATTTTATCAATTAAATTTTAATCGATTTGAAAATATTTGAAGGTGTATTGAGCGATGAGAATTTAATGGCATGTTTTTTGCTATTCAATTAAAAAATATTTCATTTCACCTGCATTCTACTATACCAGGATACGCTTGAAGTAGAGAAAATTTACAGTTTTTAATTTAATTTATTTATTCCTTCACTCATAATAATTAGTGTTAAAGTTTATAGTCCTTGCTATCAAAAAAGGAAAAAGTTCCGTTAATTTCTTTTTCATTGGTGGGTTCCCTGTACCCTCTAAATCTTTTAGGCTCAATTTCATTTCATTTAAATTGTATTGTATATATTTTTAAATGCTTAAAAATGTATTTGGTGGTCCTATCAAAATGCCCGATGTTGATTGTAAATAAAACAAAAAGTTATCAGAGATTTATCTTTTTTTACCTTTTTTACTATGACAGAAGGATCTATGACTATTGTACGTGAATCAAAATATCGGGCAAATGCTCACTAATGCTTCGGCAACATAACTCTATTTGATGATTGATATTTTCTATGACTTTGAGGTTTAATATCGTTAATGTTTATAAAAAACTTGACTATCTAGACCTGTGCCGCCGGGGGTATAAGGGAGCCCAGTCCCCTCAAGGCAGCAGGGGTCAATGGAAAGCTCAACGTTATTTCCACGGGAATCAGTAAGCCCCAGAGTTTCCGCTAATTGCCTCTTTAGACTTTTAGCTGTTTCTCTGACTGATTATTATTGGTTGTGGTTTTGAGGCCCCAAGTATGAACTGATTATGGCGGCCAGGATCATCTCGCCTTTAATCACACCAACGGGTGAATGATCGAGTGAGCATGCTAGTCATGTGTTCTGTACAGGAGTTTGATAGTCTCCAGCTTTTCAGCAAGGAGTAGTGGCTTGCAACCCTGCTTTGAAACCGCTGAAATTGAAACTAGGAAAGATATGAAAGACATGAAGAATTGTCTTCGGCTTCCTAGTGGTTTGAGCACCATCTGATTAAGACCTACGGCCAGGTGCAGATGAAAATCTTATCACGAAATCCCTTAAATCTTGATTTTTCCTTGGCTTGTTGACATATAATTCTTTCTTTAAATGTCTCCAATTAAAAGTAGTCCAACAGTGTCAAATTAAACGATCGCGGCGGTCAATTATCATCGTCGCGACTTATAATACGACGACTGCAACTTTCTCGCATAATATGCTATCTTGCTACATCTACATACCATTCAGATCCATATCTTAAATTTCTATCCACAAAAAGTCAATTACCGTCTCGTGATAGCAAACACCATGTACGATAACTGCCTGGCCGACATCCTTTTCGAAGAAGAATTGCCCGGTCACATTGCCAGCCCATAAACCGCAATAAACAGTCAATCTTTATGGATTCATTGGCTTTTTAAAAATCACTCAAGGATTCTTATTTACTCAGATACGGTACTTCTGCTTGTTAACGAATCCACTGAGGTAAAAGTGTGCCTTGTCGCTAAAGAATATTTTCTTTGTGCGTTTAGCCAACCATGCGGTGTATTGACCGAAATGGTCCGTAGGTTTTAGTTCAGGAATCAATTAAACCTTATAAAAGTGTGAATTCAAATCTTTATTTAAAACTGGCATCAGTGATATTCGTGAAATGTTTAATTGTTGAGCACGACGAGGTGTAGAGGTTAATGTCACTTCTGCACACCAATGCAAACTACAGCAAAGTTTTCTTTAGAATGAACTTAATGTGGATGAACAGATATTTTCAAATTTCCTTTATACCCGCTTTGCTAAAATTTGGCTACAATTCCTTCGATTGTAAACACATTTGCTCAACTATGCTAAACAAATAGATCATGAAATACACCAAATACATTTTGATTTGAACGCTTACTTTCGTAGAAGGCTTCAACAATCTTTACACGCTTCTCAACTGTATATATCACCAGGACTGAGTTTCTCAACACTAAAATAATGAAATGTTAAAATAAGTATGACAAGAAACTTGACGTTGTGTTATAACTCATAGTTACCAGGTATAACATTCTTCTTCTTCAAGTTCCAATTCACATTTTTCCTTTATGCAAAAAAAAAACTGCAGCATTGTTTAATATTAAGTAATGCAGATTCTATTATGACGCATTTATATGGTGAGCATGGTTAGAGTAGAACTGATAATATGTTAATGCTCAGTGACCGGTTTCGGATTAGAGACCATTTGCAGTGACGTCTATTAATAATAATGCTATCAGTAGGTCAAATTTTTGCCCATAGATATATAGGCTCTTGTCTATCATAACTTACCTGTACAACTCTTTCCTAACGAAATCTATTTTTTCCTGGGGAATGGAAGTCTTTAAGGATCATTCCTCTACCCAAAGCTAATGGTGAATTCCGACCTAGCTATTTTTATTTAAGGTATTTGAGGATATCCTCAGCAGATAATATAAAACAGTATCTATCACGAAATAAATTTTTATTTCACGTGCAATCAGACTTTATTTAGGGTAGAAGCTTTAGTGGACGTAAATCAGAGCCTCAGATCTGAACTTGATGACGAAATGGTAGCTTTCTGAATTCTTCTGGATGACAATAATGCGTTCGATGCAGTGGATCACTCCATCTTTTCATTTCTCTAGCTCGGCCTGCAATCTTTTTTCCTACTGCCTTGCTGACCGACCTCAGGTAGTATGTATTAAAGATAGCATATCTGATCCTCTTGCGTTTAATAGAGGAATACCACAGGGTTCTATTTTGTCAACAGATAAATGACTTGCCTGACGTTAGAATCAGTAATGAAACGCATATGTGTGCTGATAATATCCAGGTTTATAATTGGAGTGGCATAAGTGATTTTTCCATTTGTGTGGGAAGAATAAACGACGATTTGAACATGATTTACTGCGAGGCAATGAATAATGGCTTGTAAATCAACGTTTCATAGTCGAAATGTATTCACCTCTCGAAATCTAGGAAAACTTTTGATAATATTTATGTGAGTTCGTGAATTCTGCATCGAACTTGGGTGTAGTTTTTAATGCTAAACTAACGTGGACTGATCACATCAGTAGTGTTGTTGGCAAAGTTTACAGAAAGTTACGCACGCTAAGGGCGATAAAGTATTCTACTCCGTTGGCTATACGCATGGTATTGGCAAAAGCTTACCTGATCCTTTCACTCCTTTATGGCTGTGAAATTTATGATAATTGTGAGAGTACGGACCGACACAAATTGTTAGTAGTATACAACAGTATTAGTCGCTATATATTTCAGAGGGACTGCCGTGATCACATCTCACCCTACTCTTAATTTATTTCTGGAATAGCATTCGAAGATCTCCTGAAATACAGGTGCCGAATTTTCTTGCACAGGATAAAAGTTTTCCAACAACCGAAGTAAAAAAATTTTTTTAAAGAGAAGTAGCACTTCAGGCAACAATGCCTACTTAGTTAAGTACCGTGCTACATTCTTTAGGAAAGGGATATAGAAGAGATGAAACAGCTGGTCGAAAATTAACTGCCGTATATAAGACAGCACAGCGAACAGTAACTATGCCTTCATGGCTGAGCAGCCCTATCGACAGTCAATTTTTATTTTTGCAGTGAAAAAAAACCAAGGTCTTCGTTGGGAATCGAACGCACAACCCCATATTTACAAGCTATTACACTACCTACTAGCCTACAGGGGCACCTACTTATACGACAGAATAGGTTTTGCGAGGTCACAACCTGACAGAAATCGAATACAGAGGAAATACAAAAGTCTGCTATCTCAGCGACAGTTCTTCGTTTATACAACCAGTCTTTGGTTTAAAATATTTACAAACTTGGCAAGTTTTGTTTGTTTAAAAAGGAGCTATTTAGATTATTTAAATTATTTTACTGAACAATATGTTTTATTTTATTATTATTTAATTTATATGGTGGCTGTATTAATCATAAAAATATGTTATTAATAATATTGCTACTGTTAGCGCAACTTCCAAAGGCCACTTGAATCAGATGGTATCACCGATTTTATTTCGGTGTAGCATCGGCTCTCATTTCCTGTTGTGTTGCCACCTTTGCCATTTTCTTTTTTTTTGATATACTTCTTTTGGTACGAGGACAGCAAGCAGCTCAGACGAGATTGACTATATAATAAAAGTTTCCAGAATTTCCTTGCCAAAAGGAAATTCAATAAACTAATATTTCATAATAATCAAGTTTTGTTGTGTTTATTTTTTATTTAAAATCCAGAGGAAATTGTTGGCCTGGTCGACAGCCTTTTCAACAGCTACCACTGTAGGATTTTGTTTCATTGGAGTTGTGTATGTCTTCTTTATGTTATAATTAGTTTTACAATGCACTAGCACTGTAATTTATAAGATATCCATCTTGTCGTGCTATGTGAATAATAAATAACAATAATAATAATAATAAACCTTTTCGTCATTATTTCTACTGATGTAAAAACTTTTAAAAGAACTGTTTTCGATATATGGTCACCATTAACTTATTGATATGTTTTCAAAAATGTTCAAATAAATTTGTGACAAATTACCCTGACTGAACTCACATCAGTCATCATGGAAGTATACATTTGTAGGAACAGAGTTACATGGATACCCCATCAACAACTGACGCTCTGTAAGATGAAATTCGTCATTGCATTGACGAGATAAGCGAAGTTTTTCTGCACATGTGCTTTACAATTTTGTAAAAAGAATAGAAGTCTGCCAACGTGGTAGAGGTGGATATTTTCCAAACATCATATTGCATTGTTAATTACCATATTTCTACTTTACATTGGCATTAATAAAACTGAAGTTGTCGAAAACAGAAGTTGTGTTTTAAGAAACTTTATTTTCTAACCTCAAATTTGTCCACCCAATAATTGCCACCTTAAATATTTTATTTTTTTTATTTCTGTTATTGAGCCATAGCTCAAGGTTAAAAAAATTTATTACAGAATAAGAACACAACACAAAAATTGTTGTAAATAATTTTGAATACAGACTTTTGAAAAATTGTCCGCCTTAAAAACAATACAAATTAATTATAAATACATGTCCCACAGGTAGTAATAAGACTGCCAATTATCATAATTATTATATTGTAGAATTGGATTTCTTTGTTTTTTATTTAAATTAATGCTTTTTTATTTTTGTTGTATTCTATTATGAAACATTGTTGTGGCTCTGTTTATTTTTGCTTTTATATCTCAACTTACTGAAAGTAAATTCTCTTTTGCCAGTTTTTATATTCTCCCTTCACTGTCCTACATCCTCAGACTAGAGACAATACAACTTGTTGAATATCAACCAAGAAGACTTTACTTTTATTTGCTTATTTACATGTCTACATACATATTGACTTAACATTTTCCGCACTTCTTATTTGTTTCATATTAACTTTACATATTCTCATAATGATTTAGCAGTATAAGTCGCAGGGTGGTGTTGGAAATAATGACTGCTTATTTAATAACAAGCCAACTATTTCATTGAAGACATAAGAAATTATTCATGAACAGTTGCAAGTAGTGCTATTGCTAGCAAAAAGATCTACTAAAAAAGCCTTATTTTAAGTCATACAACTGTGTAAATGTAAATTTTATAAATGTATCAGGTTTATCAGTTGTGACAACACCAACAACATAATAGTTCGTGATATTTTCAGACAACATAAACGTCCTTCTGACTCTGCTATTAAGAATTTGGTCTTTAAATTTGAATCGATACAAAATGTGCGAACACCAACGCATGTTCAACTGAAAACATCGCAACCGTGAGCCACAGTGTTGAAGCAGATCCGAATTTGCCAATTCCGCACCGTTCTCAACAACTGGGGTTATCCAAAACCACCACATGGCGAATTTTGCGTAAGGATTTGACTTTGAAGCCTTACAAGGTTCAACTGGTGCAGGAATAGAAGCCAACCGACCATTTACATCCCCGTAGATTTAATCAATTCATTCTGGAGCAACCGGCTGGTTTTTCTAAAAGAATCATCTTTTCATACGAAGCCCATTTTCACTTGTCAGGACACGACAAAAATGCCGCATTTGGGCTTTAAAAAATCCTAGCGATTATTGACAAGCCTTTGCATGCTCTACGTGAGCTGAAGGGTGATTAGGCCGTTTTTTTTTTTGAAGATGCGGCTGGAAATGCCGTAAGGGTCACTGGATCACGCTATCGCGTGATTACGTGATAAGATTTACATCTGCGCCTGGCTATGGAGCCTTAATCAGATGGTGGTCAAATCACTTTGCATAAATAGGAACGTCATGCTCGTCCTAGGAAGCCGAAAACTAATTCTAGCAACAGGCTCTTCCTAGTTGCAACTTTAATGATTCCAGATGCTATCGCGAGATGCTAAAAACTCAATTTTGGCCTATTATTGACGACGTGGATATCACTGACATATGGTTTCAACAGGACGGAGCCATATGTCACACAGCCAATGAAACAATCAATTTATTGCAAACCAAATTTCGCGATCGCATAATTTCACAGCAATCAGTGGTTAAGTGGCCAGCTAGATTGCGTGATTTAACACCACTGAATTATTTTTTGGTAGGGCAGAGTCTAATCGAATCGATTTCAGCCTTAATACTCAAAATACGTCATGTGATTAACGAAAAAGCACCACCATTTTGCCAAAAAGTGATTAAAAACTTTGATGAAAGAATCGACATCGTGGTGAACGTTTGCTAGATATCATTTTTAATTCATAATTGCCGAACTTTTCCCTTCGTAATACAATAAAAATTTTAATCATCTTTTTTGTATTAATTTGTTTTAGAAAACAAACTTCTTGTTGAAAACCCCTTTGTCTGCCAATTAAATAAATTTAACAATTTCACAAGCACCAAATCAAAATGAATTATTGCAAAAAAATATCTATTCAATGGCTGTAACTTATTCGAAATGGCTTCCACTTACCGTCCAGCACGACTTGAAAACATATGGCCGCTCATCGACCGCGAGACGCACTTCATGCATAAGAAAATGGTCAAGTGCATGGGATCGCTACAACGACTCAGTATTTGGTTGTAGTGCAGAGCAAGCTATGCCGTCTATAACGAACTAAAACTTGTAATCCACCGGGTTAAATCCTGGACTACCAGCTGGCGAATCATCCGCTGATATTAAATGCAGAACGTTGTTAAGTTATTTTTGTTTTATGAATGGGAACAATTTTGATGAAAAGTGCATGGCTTGTTGGTGAATATTGAGTAATTGAGAGGCTTCAGAGTGGCCTCCAATACGATTTATTAACATATTATGGCCGTTTATTTCACTGTTTTCTCCCAAAAATAGACCTTATTAACGCCATCGTAGCACACTCCCTACCATACTTTTTTTCAGACCAGCACTCAGGGGATGACCCCTACACATGCAATGCATTGTATCAGAACTAGAAAACTAGGTTATAGGGAGGAGTAAAGAGGGAGTAGTCTTTTTGGGCATTCGATTTGAGCTCTCCTACTTTGAAAATGAAAGGAAAGACCTCTGGAGGGAGTTTATTCCACATACGAACTGTTCTGCTAAAAATGGAATTTTCCCTGTAATGTGTAGTGCGATTCACTGGCTAATCGACTACAAATGGATGCGCTCTCAACGAAAATCGTGTCAAAGGCAAAAATGTACGAGTTTCGGGAACAAGTTCCCTAACTTCATTAGAACTCTTACCATTGTTGTAACGACCAAATAGTGAAATACAACCCACATTTGATCGATGCTCCGGAGTTGGATAACCTACTGTCCCCAATGAGCATCTTGACCCGTGTTCTAACACTGATTATTAGTATTTGCCATTACTTCACCACCCAGTGCCTCTTCAACGTCATCTGATATAATCCGCTTAAATCCACGACTTTCATAAACTTTCTTCTGCTTAAAATATCTTCATTGGACGGAATGCCCATGGTTTGCCCACCAATATCTACACTGACACAGTCTTCAAATGATGCATCGATGTTAGCTACTTTTCTAAATGAAGCCTGTAGAACAGCTGATCCCAATTACTATTTTGAATCTGCATGTCATCTTTTAAAAATCCTGCCTTTTGGAAGCAGCTTGCAGTAGTCTCTGCTTCAACATAGATATTCCATATTGTGCTTAAATTTCGGTTAGCTTGAAGGAAACCTATAGCTATTGCAAGTTTGTTTTCTTCTATTTGTGTCAATATGTTCACCAAAATTCGTTGTCTGTAAAGTAGTTTTATATTGTAGATTATGGCTTGGTCTGTTGGTTGAAGAAGAGAAGCCAATATGACTTCTCCCAATAACATGGGAGGAAAGTAGACAAGTTAAACCCGGTCGAACAACTCCAAAATAGACTTTCGAGCGCCGGCCCCTATGGTTCGTATTCCTTCTTTGGACGGATATAGGTGGTATAAATAGTTTAGAGATCGGATGGATGAAGTATTTCTTACACCGTTTTAGAAAATCAAGGCGCCTGAAAGCTTTTTTAGAGACCTGAAAAATGTGTTTCACATCAAGAACATCAAGAGCTTCCGATTCTATAATACCCTTATCACTCATAGTAACAAATGCAGCACTATTTCCTAACACAGATCTATGCGTAGGCATGCAAAATTGCGTCCTACGAGTTTTAAAATAAATGTTAATTGTCAAATCCCAATCAATACGATATGACTGAGCCCAGTGTTGTATTTGTAATGAGTGCATTCAGTTGCATACCAGTATTTATCAAGTTTAATGTACAGGAGGTTTTTTATAGAGGTATAGAACTTTAAAATTGTTTAAAATGGAGATGAATTTTTCAAATTGACATGAAATTTTCTTTATTCGAAATTGAATCTACTGGCATAATAATTTCAATATGACTGCAATGGCTGGTTCGGAATTAATTTAATTTTGAGGTTTACTTTTCGATGGTATTTGGCAACATTTGTGAACATATATCGGGAATAACGAGGCAAATTTTGTTTTCCAAGTGATCAAACGCTTAGCGATTATCGGCGTAAATTAGGGACCTCACATATCCCTCTAGAAAAAAGTGTAGTGGCGTTAAATCGCAAGATTGTGGTGGCCAATTCTGGGATTTAAAACGTGAAAGTATGTGATTGCCAAACGTTACCTTCAATAAACCACTTGCGGCACGTGCTGTATGATATATTTCATAATTTTGATTTCAACTATTTAAGCATCTATTGTTGCATTTCTTAAGGTGCAAAATAGCTTAAAAGAGGAACTTTACAATAAAATAAAAATAAATAAGAAAAAAAATTAAATGTGGTTGACTTGCTTTTACAATTTGGTACTTTTTTTAAACAGTTCCTGGATAAACAACAATAGAAATTTACATATTCATCCAGGCTTTTTTTATTGCTGTTTCTAAGTATTTCTACATTTCCTTTGCCATCATCATTCATTTCCACTTTTATATATTTTTTATTGTCAAGACCCTTTTTCCATTCCGTTTATTTGTTTGCTTTTGTTTGTGATTTTCATTCCACCCTGAGTGACAGTTTTAAAATTGTTGTGAATTAAATTGAGTTTTGTTATTTGTTGGCCATAAACAAACCAAGTGGTTGTTAACCACATCGAAAGTATATTGACATTAGAATTTTATTTCCAGGCAACCTAAATGTGCATGTACTTGTATGTTTGTGTTTATGTGTAAATAGAAAAAAAAATAATTTTTGGAAAGAGCAGCCAGCCATTGTAAATTGCAGTTGTAAATTCTATATTTTATATTGTGGTTGCATTTTTAATTTAGTTGTCAACTCTATTGCGTTTTTTTATTTGTTCTATTTGTTTAATTTCCAAAGGGTATAATTTGAAAGGATTAAACTTACGTCAGTATTAGTGCAATTATGGTAACTTGTACTTTGTGCAATAATTTGAAATTGCAAAATTGCTTTTTATTGGTGGATATTAGTAACTGGCTTTTTATTATTATAAAACACCAAATGACATATTAGAAATAATATTTTTGTAATGAATATTTGATAACATATTTGATAGGTTGTAGAATACACTGTTCAACAATAAAATGACTTACAAATTATATGAAAAATTTAATTAAAAATCGTGCAGCATCGAAGAGCTAATATTGTAATTGACTTATACTCCCTTATTACATTATTAAATTTATTATTATTAAAATTAAAGGGTGTGTCCATTGGTAAGTACATAACTTGGAAAGGAAAATTAGAAAAATTACTTGGAATATTTAAAATTCTTAGAAATAAAACTAACTGTGTTTTACTATGGGAGTTTTTATTTTTTTTTTTTATATTTTTTATAAATTCTGCGACGATTCTGCTGTACGACGAACGTCTTAAGTACGAAAATTATGCATTGCATGTTCAAATTTGAGGTTAGAAAGTAAATTGTCTGTCAAATAACTAAATGTCAATAGTAAAGCTGTCATCTTTTGACATTTATTTAGTTAAAAGTTGGAAAATTTTAAGCATGGAAAGTTACACTCTTGAGCAGAGAATTTTACTGGTGAAAATATACTATTAAAAACGGCGAAATTTTCACTGTATTACTTCGTGGGTAAATTTGCGGTGAGGAAGCAAATTGGCTTAAGAGACACACGTTTTTAGACAACAGTTTCATTGACGCCAATATCAAGTACAAATATGGTAATTAATAATGGAATATAATGTTGGGCAGACATCCATTCTTTTCACAAAATTTTTAAGCATATTTTGCAACATCTCTTCGCTTATCTCATCAATGCAGCGCCAAATTTCATCTGTCAGAGCGTCAATTATTTTAAAGAAAATAATCTAGCGGCGTTAAATCACAAGGAAGAGGCTCCCAATAAACACCACCAATTTGAAAATGTATACGATCAGGAAATTTTTCATGTTATAAGTGAATCGTTTGGGTGGTTGTGCGACTTATGACGCCGTCTTGCTGAAACCAAAAGTCGCTCATTAGAATATTAGTCAACTGTTGTTTGATAGCGCTTAGAATTCTCGATGACCACGATTCTTTGCTCATTTGCGATCAAAAACGAGCCGATTTGGATTTTGTAAACACCATATGCGACAATTTACATAACCGCCTAATTGAGCCTCATTCCTAAAGAACGACATTGTTTTCGTTGTTTTTCAAACAGCTAATTCAAAAAAGTTCGACGCGATGAATAGTCTTTTGATATGTGCGTAAATTTTCCGACGCGGTTTGATTTGTTATTTGGGTACGGTCGACGAGGGGTGACGCAAAACAGTACCCAAATAAAAACAATAGTCTTTTGGCTTAATTTCATGAACCAGTTGAACTTTATACGCGTGAAAATTGATTTTTCTGTGAACCGCACTACGCATTACAGGGAAAATTTGTTTTTTAGCAGAACAGTCCGTATGTGGAATTAACTCAATCCAGAGGTCTTTCCTATCATTTTCAATGTAGGAAAGATCAAATTGAATCTCCACAAACACTACTTTTTCTTTCCTCCTCCCCATAAACTAATTTCCTAGTTCTAGCACAATGCATTGCATGTGTAGGGATCATTCCCTGAGTGCTGGTTCGAAAATAAAAAAAAAACAAAGAAGATGAAGATTTTTATACAGAATATTTAACAAAGTGCCAGTGGTGCAATTATTCCGAATATCTAGGAGTTGATGTTTTAGGCTCATTCTCAACACTTTGCTTAAGTTTTGCAAAGTGATACAATAAAATTTTCACAATTAAAATTCTTTGCCCAGTGGTGAACTGTTCCATTCTTAAAATTTCCCAAGATTTTACTAAATAAATGTCAAAGAATGACAGCTCATTTCTTGACCCTTAATCATTTGATGAACAAGTGTATATGCGAAGAATGTTGATGACGTTTGTAGTGGTCCACAAAATTTTAGCATTACATTCAGCTAGTGTTTATTTCCTCGTTTCTTAGATACTTTTAAAAATTAACAAGAAATTTAAATTAAATATTTCTTATTATAAACAGGTATACAAGTTAATAATGTTGATGTCGATTTTGCTTGAGAAATGCTTTTATTGTAACAAAATCAGTTGATACATTTATCAAAATATTGTTCCTCATTAGCCACTACTCTTTCCGATCTTTCTGATAGCATATGGATTCCGCGCCAAAATAACTGCTTCGATTTTCTGATCTGGTATTCTGTTCCAAAGTGAAGTGTATTCCTTTAGGGGTATTCTGCATCGATCAAAACAAATGGTAGTCAAAAGAGACAAGGTCTATAGGGCTCGTGAGCTAAAATTTTCAATCCACTGCTTTCCAAATAGTTTTTGTTCAGTGTTGTAGCATGTGGCCGAGCGTTTTTATCATGGAAGATTATAGCCTCGTGTCTGGACATATAGACTATTCGCTTCAATTATCTTCGGTTTAGTTCCCCTGTATTCCTCTGAAATTATTTCATTAGCTCATAATACAAAACATCCTTCCGATCGCAACAAGTACAGAGCATTACCTTGGCGTCATGGATGTTCCTTTTTGGCGTTGATTTGGTTGGTTGGTCGGGTTTTACATATGACTTTGTGCGTTTGGGATTATCGCAATGTATACATTTGCCATTAACACAATACGATGCAAAAATGATTTCTTTCTGTAGCGTTCATTTCCGACATGTAAAATTGCCTTTCAACATCTCTCGGCTTCAATTCATATGATCCAATATTCTTGCTTTTGAATGAGTCTCAATGTTTTTAAATGTAGGAGAATTGACTTGTGATTCTCAAAGATAACGCGGGTTTTTTTTTGCCTTTGACAATGTTGCCAATTCCACATCTTCACACTTTTTCCGCTGACCAGTAGTTGTTTTCTATGTCGAAATTACCTTGTTAAAATCGCGTAAACCATCGTTGACAAGTTTTTAGACAGTGCCTGTTGTTCATAAGCTTCGTCCTACAATCAATAACTTTCAGCAGCCGTTTTCTTCAAATGAAAGAAGATTATCAGATCTTCAATAATATTATAGCGTTTAAAAAAATATGTTTTGACACTTTGGCGTCTATCGAATACTGAACTCACATGACAGACACAAACTATATGTGACAGTTATGCCATATATTATCCAAATCGATATTATTAACTTGTATATCAACAATCCCCACCGGGGGCATATTTATGGTCTTTATAGTACGTAACAGCTATCTAGATCTGTGCAACTGGGGGTATAAAGGGAGCCCAGTCCCCTGAAGACATGCAGGGAGTCAACTGGAAACTCCATTTTATTTCCACGGGGATCAGTGAGCCCCAGAGTTCATTATTTGTCTCTTTAGACATTTAATAGTTCTCTGGCTGATCATTGAGGTTGGCCCCCATATGGGAGCATCGTGGTGGTTGTGGTTACGCGGCCCCATATCAGTCTCTGGTTTTATGGTGGCCGGGTTCATTTCATCTTTAATAACACCTACCTGGTGAAATGTTCCCAGATCCAGTGAGCATGCTAGACGTGTGTTCTGGACAGGAGTTGGAAAGTCTCCAACTCTTAAGCAAGGAGTGATGATTTGCAGCCCTGCTCTGGAATCATCGAAGTTGCAACTAGAAAGTTCTGTTCATAGAATTATAGCTTCGGCTTAATCTAATCACACGTTGTATATCAATAATTTCCCCAGGGGGCACATTGATATGTTTTGACGGAATCGCACCGTCATACTTTTAAAATCATTGCAGTGGTGGCACCAGCGATAACTTAACTGTACCACCAAAGATACAGAGCTTAAATGTTAAAATGTTGGGATTTCTTAAATTTCCATTTATTCCTGTACTTTCCCCACCCCCCAGGGGCACATTTATATGTCTTAATGGAATCTCACCATTGTAATTGTGTCACTGAGGGTAAAAAGTGCCCCCACTCTACTAAATCTTAGCAGGAGCCAACTGGAAAACTTTCACTTTATTTTTACGGTAATCAGTAAGCCCCAGAGTTCAGCTGTTGTTGTTCTCTATCTGATTATTTAGATTGACCCGTTGGGGAGTATCGTGGTGGTGGTTTCGCAGGCCGTCATAAAATTATTAAGGGGCCAGGATGATCATCCGACTTTTGATCAAGAATACAGGAATTGGAAAGTCCCCAACGCTTAAGCAAGGAGTGGTGGTGGCGGCCCTGCTCCTTTCTCCCGAAATTGCAACTAGAAGTGATTAGGGGATAAAGATATCCAACGGCTTTCTTGACATGGCTGACGCTACATATCACCCAAGTAACTTTTATCGGTCTTTATAGAATACTTGACTATCTAGACCTGTGACGCTGGGGGTATAAGGGAGCCCAGTCCTCTGCAGCAGGGATCAACTGGAAGGCTCTACGTTATTTCCACGGGAATCAGTAAGCCCCAGAGCTTCCGCTAATTGTCTCTTTAGACTTTTAACAGTTTCTCTGATTGATTATTGAGGTTGGCTCTTCGGGAGTATCGTGGTGGTTGTGTTTTTGCGGCCCCAACATGAATTGATTTATGGTGGCCACGATCATCTCCCCTTTAATCACACCTACTGGTGAATGATCCGGATCCAGTAAGCATGCTAGTCATGTGTTCTGGACCAGGAGTTGGATAGTCTCCAGCTCTTCAGCAAGGAGTAGTGGTTTGCAGCCCTGCTCTGGAACCACTGATTGCAGCTAGGAAAGACCTGTTGCTAGAATTAGTTTTCGGCTTTCTAGGACGTTAATGACGTTGCTTTTCATTCACAGTGGTTTGACCACAATCTGATTAAGGCCCACGGCCCAAAGTGGTATGGCCCACCATCAGCTTGTGGCCTTAATAGCTAAGTAGTGATGTAAATATAATCACGTATTCCTGTACTTATCCTTTCAATTAGGAGAGTAATACTTTTCTCCTCATTTCATTATGAAATGATCAAATAAATTATGCCTTCAATAATAAAGTCTCTGACCTGATGGATTGCATTTCTTCTTAGAAATTATTTTTCTTAATTTAATGAAAAAGTGACCAAAATAAAAAATGACTTTCAAAAGGTTTAAGTGTCTTTAAAAAGAAAAAAATTCTAAACCTTTTTACATAATTTCACAATAATTAACCACAAAATCCTGTCATCATAAATGTTGTGAATTATGATGCTTTGTGGTTTTGTCGTTAAGATTGTTATTTTAAAAGAAATTATCTAAATTGTTTTTCAATATTCTAAAAGTTTTCGGGTCATTTAAAAAATTAAAACTTTATTCGCTAGAAGTCGCTGCTTATTTCTTATTGTTTTTAATTTGAGTAAAGTTTATTTCTGAAGCATATCACACTTATCTATGCTTCACAAATTATTCACATGTATTTTTTTGCAATAAGCGACATGAACAGCAATAATGGCCTATGAAGAAGCTTCAGACACACTCATGCATGTTAGTGTTGTATGTTACTTTGTTGTTGTTGTTGTTGTTCTTTGAAATGTTGACAACATTTGCAACAAGCTTGTAATTTGCGGTTTTCTAAACATGATTGCATTTTTTGTACCCTACAGTCACGGTAAATACGCATTTTAGTTATTTCATAGATTGAAGCAATAAGAAAAGTTAAATCTTTAAAACAGCGTAAATTAGCCCAAAACCGTGAATTTATGTTTAAATAAATATTTAAGAATTTAATAAAAACATATTGTTGTTGTTATCATTATTTAGTGTATGCGCCTGTTTGACTGCTTTGCTCTATGTGAGTTGTTTTTGTTCTCTGTTGTTAAAAATTCCAGGAAAAAGGATATTTTCTGGAATTTATAATAGGCATATTGTCGTTGTCTTGTGTGTAGTAGATTTCCTAGAAATTACGTAATTTGTAAAAAGACACAATAGGCCATTTCGTTTACTTATTTTTATTGATAAATATTTTCTTTTAAAACTTAAACAATATAATAATAAAATATGATGTCAGGCAAATGTCCACATATAACACCTCGTCGGATGTGCGCTCTTTTATGCGTAATATGATTTACGTCAGTACCTAGCTGTGTAAACCATAACTTAAGGGGGGATCATACGATCATCAGCATCATCCTCGCCTTAGAAAGCCTTCAGATACGTATATCCTCCTATCACTCTTAGTTGAAACTTCAAAAGCCCCGAGCGCCATCCCTTATATGGCAAAAATATTTTCATATTTCTGTAACCAATTTTTGTAATTTTATAAATTTTTTATTTCATATTGTCCTTTTGTAATTGTTTCTGCTTTAAAAATTTTAACAACAAAATTTCGCAACAATGTCTTTACTATTTCTTACCCTGGTTGTATTGCATTTAACCCACAATTTACAATAGCTAATGAATTGACTAAATAAATTTTAATTTCTATCAAAACAAAACGACTGTTAATGCTATTTGCATAACATTACATGAGTATTAAAATGTTAAAAAATAATGTTTATTACGTTTCCAACTTAATTGTTGTATTTTGTGAAATTATTTTAGAACTAGCACATCCGGCAAATTTCATATCGCCTAACAGTCGATTCTTTGTTTTTTTTATACTTATTCTGCTATCCGGGACACCGGGGCAGCTAGTGAGATAAAACATTAATAAGGGAATATGATAAGTTATCAATTACATTATGTCAAAAAATAAAAATTATAAATCGCTTTAAATACTTTTAATATTCATTAAAAATCACAAAGAAAATTACAATTTCCGATATCTTATTATGATACCAACCTACTTATCATATTTTATTTTTACTTATTACTAAATTAGGGGCCATTTTTATTGTAGTACTTTATGGTACACGAACAGATAGTTTTTCAACACGGGACCTGTTTTCTAGATAATACCACAAACACTTAATGACTGCCCCCGGGATTTGCTTATAGTCATTGCGAAAGCAAGCCGTACTGGAAACTGTAGTCTTTTAAACTCAAATGGTATATCTGTTGGAATCATTGTTATGCGTGGTATCAAAACGTCTTCTCCTTTATACTTTTCTTTCAATATGATTGCTTCTATTACGTTATTAATTAATTTTTTTTATCGCTAATCGTGAAAATTTGGATAGTCTCCAACTCTTCAGCAACAAGAAGTGAAGGCTGCGGACTGCTTCGGGCTTTTGAAGTTGCAACTAGATGTGACCGAAGGATATACGTATCTGAAGGCCTTCCAGGGCGAGGATGACGCTACTTTTCATCCAGAGTGGTACGATCCACCATCTGGTTATGGCTTACGCACCTAGGTACAGATGTAAATCTTATCACATATTAAGGAGCGGCAATTTTCTTTATTAAAGTTAAATTAAATTTCTACAATTTAACCATCTCTGCTATTATTCTAATTAGGTTCACTAATATCACCTACTTAGCCGACTGAAGAATTATTTTTCTTCTCTACTCAAGACACTGGCAGTAAAGTTTTAATTGGTTCTTAGCCTTTAAACAGCTTAAGTACCGCGGCTACTTAACAAAAATTAAATGTCTACTTTGAGTCTACTAAAGTTGTTGGGATTTGAACTTATAGCCCAAGCAAGTAGACCATTACTGCTGCTCAACATTTGTAAACCCACTTTCCCTTCATTCTGTTTTTACCACATATTTAACTTATTTTTAAATAAAATCTGTATTTAATATTGACATTTAAAATACTCTTTATAATAATTAATCGTGTTACCATGGGGGGCTTTAGAATGGCCACTTCATTCTGAACATCTTTAGTTGTTAATTATTTGAAAGTTAAATATTTTCATAACATATTTGGCGCTGGTGGAAAATTAGCTTGTAAAATGTGACTCACTTCAGGCATTCTATGTATTTATTTATTCAACTGTAACAAAAACTATAGATATGAATAAAATTTCCTTTTAATTATCACCTTCAGTTAATATTGATTTAACGTCGAAAACGTTACTGCTGCTCAAGAAAGTGTTCAAAAAATCCATCAACCTCAATTCGACACCGTGCTCACATTTGTTTCCATATACAATTCAGTTGATACAAGAGCTTCTGCCATAAGACTATTTACGCCGCCGTACATATGCCAATAGGATGTTACAGCTCACCCATCAATAAATGAGCCTCTTGGCCCTCTTCTGCACGCGGTCGAGCAATTCCAAAATAGACCGTGGGGTGTCAGCCCATACATGAGAGTTGTATTCCATATTGGGACAAATATAGTTATACCAACTATACAGTACGAAAATCGGATGAAGTGAAGTATCTGCTCCACCATTTTAGAAAACCGAGGCACTTGCAAGCTTCTTTAGAAACCTAAAAATGTGTTTAGTCCACCGCACATCACGCTGAGTTTTCATTTCAAAAGCTTCGGTTGGTTAATATTTCACAACATTGTAACTGTAGATCCAACCTTTAATTGAAGATTGAGAGGCGACAATCCTGGCAAATCAAGTGAGTTTAAAAATTCCTGTAAATAGTTCATGACATCATCTTCGTTAGTTCTCATATCAACTGATTTATATGTCCTCATTTCTCTAGGAATGCCATCTTGAATTTAAATCATTTACATCAGTATTTTTGGCAGCCAGCATAGATTTTTCGCTCAACCAATTATGGAATAAGTAATTTTCAGCAACATTTGGAAACACTTTAGGAATGAAATCATCTTTTGATTGCGTTAACTGACAAAAAATATCAGGAAAGGTGATACAGCCACTCAGCACATCTATAGGAAATTTGCCATTACCAATATCAAAGAGTTGTTCAGAAAATAGGTCTCCAGATTGACAATTTTGCAATATAACACGCATATTCCTGATTAAATGTAATACCTTGACGTCTTTCTACAATTTGGAGGACTTTAAACATGCATTCAGTTCATCAGCTTGCCTTAAACGTGTAACCACTGACAATGTTTGGCTGAAAATCTCCTGATAAAAAAATTAGTGCGCGACCAAATTGGTTTTGGTTGGTACGTAAGTAGATCTTTTAAAGTTCTACCTAAAGCGTTAAAAGATTTTTTTATGCGCCACCGTTTGCATTGCTGCAAAAACTTTGCCATTGCTGAATTCTTAGAAATGTTGCAGGTTGGACTTTCATTGCCTGGCATATTCAATGGCAATTTCAGGGCTGAATGGACTGTTAGACCGCCTTCTAGCAAAGTTGCTGCAATGCCTGACGAAGCAAGAGCTAGCAAATTGTTGTCAATATTAAAGTGATCAAAACAGTTTTTCCTATACCACCAGGAGCGTCCAAGAAGTAATTCCCTCCAGTTCCATCATTTATTACTTTCATAAGATTATCAAATACATACTTTTCTTCTTCGTTCATTAGTGGACGATTTATTTGAATCGATTCTTTCAAAGTATTGAGATAATACGATTTTTCACATTCTAACTCTTGATGAAAACCATCATGCATGGGGCCATTGGGCGCATCCATTCCCAATTAACATAATGTTTTTTTTTGACATACTCAAGCACCTATCCTTGAATGGAAAACACGTAATTGTAAATTCAGATCCCCTGCTCTATTGCGCATATTACATAAAATATCGTCACACATATTATCTTTAGACTTCATCCACAATCAAGTCTACTTTTACGTGTCTTTTGTACGGAGGTATGAAAAGGTGTTGATTTTATACTTTTTTAGACCATTTTTTACATTTTTCTTACCATCCTCGTACTTCAAGGAATATTATAAAAAAAAGAATTAACGAAATCGGTTCAGCTGTTCTCGAGATTTGCGCTTAGCAATAAATTTAGCGTTTCGCTTTTATATTATAGAACAAAATTATATTTAACTTGAGCAGTTGTCTGATTACTCTCACGGTGAATAGATCAATAGAGAACAGCCGCATACTGTTTTATAAAAGGCTAAATACACGTGTTTTAAATTGTATTAATAACTTTCTTTATTATATATACAAGTGAAATAAATTAAAGAATAATAAAGCCTAAATGGGTGAACCTGCCGATCGCGGTGGTTTAACACCACACATAACATTTAATAAAAACAAACAAATGACAATTTTATCTCCTGGTGAAAAATTTCTAATTATGGAAAGAACAGAAACTAATGGCACATTTGCTAATGTTTCCCCCTTTTTAATAAAAAAGGTAATAGACAGTGAAGCAGGAGGTGAGATGCTACAATGTAAGAAATTGCTGAATGGTTCCAACCTTATTCAAACAAAGAATTTTATCCAAGCCAATAAGCTAATACAACTCACTTCATTATCTCCGGCAATAAAAATTAATATCAGAGAACACCCAGGCCTTAACTACGCAAAAGAAGTAATCTACTCAAATGACCTTCGTGGGATTATTGAAGAGGAAATACTAAAGGAATTGAAATCCCAAAACGTTACATATGTAAACAAAATATTAAAAAAAGATAGTGGTAAATTAGTTGAAACTGGCTTTATAATAATAACATTCGCCTCTACCAACCTGCCGTCTGACATAGCCGTTGGTTACGAAAAATGTCGAGTTCGAACCTATATACCTTTGCCACTAAAATGCAAAAATTGTCATCAATTCGTCACCCGATAAAGGACTGCAAAAAGGAAAGAGCATGCCCCAACTGCTCAAGTACTTTCCACACCAACGAAGAAATGAAGGAAACTTGCACAAATGCATCATCGTGCATTAATTGCATAAATTCAAATCTTCAAGTCACAAAACACCCTACAAACGACAAAAGATGCCAAGTATTTTTAAAAAAATAAGAAATCCAGGCTATTGCTACAATAGAAAAAGTAGGTAAAAAAAGAGTCGCTGCGATATACAAGCAACGTCACTCCCAACACTGCACAACTTCACAGTAACAAAATCAACAAATGCTGACAAAACATCATCCTCCTACAAATTTCTGACACCACTCCCAGAACCATTGCCCGAAAAACCAAAACCAAGGTTTGTAAGACTATTCAGATAATATCAGCCATATTTTTTTTTCTTTTTTTTTATTTTAAGAGAAGTAGCACTCTGGCAGCAACAATGCCTATTTAGTCAAGTACCGTGCTATATTCTTTAGAAAAGGGATAGAGAAAAAAAGATAAAGCAGATGGTGAAAGTAGAAGGATAGTCGGAAATTAACTACCGTATATAAGACAGCACAGCGACCAGTGACTATGCCTTCATCGCTGAGCAGCTCCACCGACAGTCAATTTTTATTTTTGTAGTGAAAAAAACCAAGGTCTTCGTTGGGAATCGAACCCGAAACCCCCATATTTACAAGCTAGCACACTACCTACTAGTCTACAGAGGCACCTCTCAACATCCGAAATGGAAACGGATGAGATAAGTAATTCTTCTCAAATTCAAATAGGAAATGACCCAATTATTTTGCCCAAGAATGCCTCGAAAAGGTTAAAACAAAAAATAAAGGCAGCTACAAGAACATCAAACCAAATAAATAAATAGACAAAATATGTTAAAATATTAAAATATTATATTATTTCTCAAAAATTTTGCTTAGAATTTTTATTATTATTACTTTATTAACTGCACTCCACATAAAATGCTTTTTAACGTTTCTCACACTATATACAATTAAAATTAAAAATATTTACGAAAACCAAAAACGCTACACATACGAGTATATTACATTACTTTTCTCACCAAGAAGTTTTAAATTCCTTTTGCTTTTAACAATACACACTCTTCACCTATTCCCTCTTACCTACTTTTATTTTAACTCTTTAATCTAAATGTATCAAAAAAAAAAAATTCTATTACAAATAATATTTAACATCTGCTGAGCTGAAGGCCTATGCTGCTATTGCTCTTCCTTCCTATTTTAAGTTTATTTTATAATTTGTAAGTATAAGATAAAGAAATGTAAATAAATAAAATATTTAACTTGAGGGTTCATTTTAAGTGTCTAATGCCGAAACCATTTAACTTTTATAATAAAATTGTAGATTTTAATGCTTCTTTATTTTATGTCACCGTTCTTACCACAATCAGCCAAAAAGCCAGCCTGCTTAAAATAACAAGCCTAGTGCAGCTTTTCTTTGCCTTTTGTTAAGTTTTTATTTTATTTTTTTTTTTAACAAAAAACGAGAACAACCTCACCGACCGCATGTTTATGCATCCGAATTTTCTTTGGTATCATATGTACATACATGCATGTGCATGCATGTGCATATACATATGTATGTTTTTATCTTTGTTGTTTTTTTTGTTTCTTTAAAAAATAAAGTGTCGTCGTGCATTTTAATGGATTTACCATTGTGAAACTCATTAGCACTTATTAAATTAAATGTTGCATGCACCGCATTGTAAAAATAACACAGACACACATACACACACATATATATATATATACTTGTACAAAATATCAGCAATAATATATTAAAGCCCATAAAGAAACTAACTGCACTACTTGCCAATATTTATGATTTTGGTTTCCTCTGATAGACTTTTATTCATATTTTGGCTCATCTTTCTTTGTTCTCTTTTGTGGTTGTTGCCAATTTTTCTTTATTTTACGGTTTTTTTTTTTATAAATATTTTATGGATCATCCAAATAATTGCCGAAAACACTGTAACATTAATAATCAACAAATAATGTTAAGTGACGACGACAACACACTCACAAAAAATATTTTTGAATAAAATCTTCAAAATAATAAATAAAATTTATTTATTATTTAATTATAATTATTTATAATTTTAAATATATTTGTAAGAACACCTTTATAAATTTACATTACATTTACACAACCATTACGGCAAATCTTCTAAAAAGAGTCAATTAAAAATTTTTCAATTCCAACAAAATACAGTTGTATTACTCTTCTTGATATAATAGTAAGGGGTGGGCAATTTTGAGTTTGGGAAATAATTTGCCGGACAACTTATTCAATGTCCTTCATCAAGTTGAAACCGTATATCTTCAGTTTCATCCAGCAAAATCACAGCCATGATTTTTGCGACTGGATGAGTGCCTGTCAAAAAATAAATTATTATTTTAAATATAAAAAGATATTTGATAATAATGAATTATTTCAAGGTCATTTGTTTAAAAACACAAGATGGCCATTGCCTTAAATTCTGAGTCATTTTTAAGTGTTTTTAAAATTTTTGCCTACTTCCATTTCGAGGGGAAAATTATCGAATGGGCAAAATTCAGGTTAGGATGTAAATTGTCTATAAAATGATAAAATATCAAGCATTAAGCTGTCATCCTTATTTAGTAAAGGGTTAGTTGCATGACACTAAACTCTTGAACATAATTCTTTGTTCAATTGTGAAAATTTATTATTAAAATGATGAAAATTTCACTGTAACATTTCGTCAAATTTAAGCAGCTTTTCCCTTGCTGTCTTTTCCCTTATTGTTTCTTATCTCGTTAACACGGCGCCGAATTTTATCTTTCAGAGTGTCACTTATTTGTAGCTTATTCAGATAAACTCGGTCTTTCAAATGACGCCAGGGGTGTTAAATCAAAGCCGCCAATTGATATCAACAAATCGAAAAATCACGCAACCGGAATATTTCAATAACCAAAATGTTTGTTTGGACAATAGTCGGTCGGTTTTAATTCTTTAAAGATTTGAAGTTTAGAAGCGTCGAAATGAAGATCTTTATACAAAATGTAAAGAGAAGTGGTGACATATTAATGCGAACGTCGACGAGTTGATGTTTCAATCTCATTCTCAACACTTTGCCGTTCAGCGGCTATGTTTGTAATACTACAACCATTACGAGCGAGAATATTTTCCCCCTTCTGTCAACAACAATAACGAAAACCTCGAATTTAGCGATTAAAATACGAACAACGGTCTCAGAAGAAGCCGGATTCTGAGGAAAAACTGTTTGAATTTTATGAAGTGATACAGTAAAATTATAACCATTTTAACTTAATTTCCACAATTGAATTTCTTTGCTCAAGAGTGTAATGGTCCATGTTTAAAATTTTCCATTTTTTTTGCTAAATAAATTTCAAAGGATAACAGCTCAACTCTGGACTTTAATCATTTGACAGACAATTTACTTCCTAATCTAAAATTTGCACATCCATTACTTCAAGAAAAAGGGCTTAACTATTTTTTTTTTGAAATTACAAAATTATTAGTTGATTCTTCTTAGAAGAATCTGTGCGATGTAAATTGATAAAAGGTGTCGGGTTTTTCAACAAGAAGTTTGATTTTCAGTTTTATTCGCAATGGATGAATTAAATTTCATGCGAAAATCGCATTAAAATAATTAAAATCCACTATAAAAATGGTGGTTCTGTTAAAGTTACGTTTCGTAAAATTCGTCATATTTTCGGACAACCGCTATTCTGAGATCGCTATTAAGAATTTGGTCGTTAAATTTGAGTCGACAGGCGAAAACCAACGCATGTTCGATTAGCTCAATTAACTGAAAATATCCCAGCCGTGAGCCACAGTGTTGAAGCAGCTGTAAATTTGCCACCACAGGGCGAATTTTGCGTAAGGATTTGAATTTAAAGCCTTACAAGATTCAACTAGTGCAGGAATTAAAGCCGAACGACTATTCACATTGCCATAGATTCGCTCAATCTTTTTCAGAAACAACCGGCTGGTTTTTGTAAAAAAATCATTATTTCAGACGAAGCCTATTTTTACTTGTCAACAAGCAAAATTGCCGCATTTGGGCTTGTGAAATTCTAGAGTGGTTATTGAGAAGCCTTTGCATGCTTAACGTGTCACAGTATGGTGCGCTATGTGGCGCAATTGGACCATTTTTTTTTCGAACATAAGACTGGAAATTAGGTAAAGCTCAATAGATCACGCCGTTGCGAGATACTAGCAACTCGATTTTGTTCTGTTATTGATGACGTGGATATCATATGTAGTTTCAACAGGACGGTGACACATGTGTCGCACAGCCAATGATACGATCAATTTATGCAAACCAAATTTCCCGTTCGCATAATTTCACGACAATCAGCAGTTTAGTGGCCAGCCAGATTAAATTAAATTTGGAAGGGCTATGTTGAGGACACAGTCTATGCGAAGCCAATCGAATCGATTTCAGCCTTAAAACTAGGAGACCCTGTAGCTAATAAACTAGCTTATCAGTCTGGGGGTTGTGGGTTCGATTCTTAACAAAGGCTTTGGCTGTTTTTTTCACTACAAAATTTAAAAAAAAATGGGCTGTTGGTGGGGCTGCTCAGTGATGATTCATGGTCACTGGTCGCTGTGCTGTCTTATACGACTACCTCCCGGGGGCACATATATATGGATATAGCAACAACTTAGAGCTGTGCAACTGGGGGAATAAGGGAGCCCAGTCCCCTGAAGTCAGCAGGGGTAAAACTGGAAACTTCACTTTATTTCCACGGGAATCGGTGACCCGCAGACACTTAACTCTTTAGACACTTAACTGTTCTCTGACTGATTATTGAGGTTAGCCCCTATATGGGAGTATCGTGGTGGTTGTGGTTTCGCGGCCCCATAACAGTTTATGGTTCTATGGTGGCCGGGTTCATTTCACCTTTAATAACACCTACCTGGTGAAATATTCCCAGATCCAGTGAGCATGCTAGACATGTGTTCTGGAGTTGGAAAGTCTCCAACTCTTAAGCAAGGAGTGATGATTTGCAGCCCTGCTCTGGAATCATCGAAGTTGCAACTAGAAAGTTATGTTGCATAGAATTATAGCTTCGGCTTCCTAGGACGAGCATGACGTTCCAAATTATGCAGTGGTTTGATCAACCATCTGATTAAGGCTTCATGGCCAGGCGCAGATGTAAATCTAATCACACAGTTGTCTTATACCACTGTTAATTTTCGTAACTATCCTTCTACTTTCACCACCTGTTTCATCTCTTCTCTATTCCTTTCCTAAAGAATGTAGCACGGTACTTGACTTAATGGGCAGTGCTGCCTGAAATGCTACGTCTCTTTGCAAAAAAAAATCAGTGATGTGATTAATGAAATAGGACCGCCATTTTGCCAAAAAGTTATTAAAAACTTTCATGGAAGAATTGACATCTGTCAGCGTGGTCGTGGTGGACATTTGTGCGTCTTAATACTTAATTAAAGGAGAGTCCATAACAAATAAATTTCAAAAAAAATTTTAAAATATTTTGCCAAAACATAAAAGACTTTAACATTCAATTTAAAGGAGAGACAATTTTCATAGTTTCTTTTCAACTGCCTGCCATTTAATTTTAATACAAAATGGCAGCCTTAACTTGACAAAATACAAAACTCATTAAACCCAATTAATATATAGCAAAACTAAGTCGACGTGGAAATGGAAATTATAATAAACAGAAAAACCATTTGTAATTAGTTGCGGCTCATGAATTTCATGTCTCGTAAAAATTAAAAATAAAATACTCAAACCGGCACACAAGTGACAATCATACTAAACATACACACAATTATCATAACATAGACAATAGACGCCAACAAAAAATAAAAAAACAAGAAAAAAACAAATTAATTAAATTAACTAACAATAAACATAAATAAAACAAGAAGCAAACAATAACAAAAAAAAAATAAACAAAAATTGTCACACAAACTTTAATAAAGAAATCGAAAGAAATTACAACACAATTGTTCAAAACAGAATAAACAGTTGTGAATGTAAATGTAATTTCTATAATTTAATATAAACAGATACATAGAAACAACTTGTAAGTAAATACAAAGGCATTTTGTTAAGCAAAAAACAATAAAAACAACATCAACAAACAAACAATTTATTTGTCACACAAAATTGGTTACAATTCATTTGTGTAACAAAATAAACAAATTACCCAGTCAGCAGAAGAAAAGTAATTTAAAATAACAAAAACAAGAGAGTATATGAGTCTCATTAGTTGTTGTTATAACAACAACAACAACAGCTACTATAAAACATAATCATACATGTAAATACTATAAGGAACACATTGCATGCAGTCACCTACTAAATGATTCTGTATACAATCTACTGCACAGCCAGCCAGCCAATCAGACAACTAGTCAGGCAGTGAGTCCGTCAGCCAGTCATTCAGTTAGTCAGTCAGTAACAATTAAAGCGCAGCACCATTTACTGTCAAAACATTTTATTTAATGAGATTTCTGCTATTTTTGGTAGATTTCCAAAAAATAATTATCATTTCCTTCAAGGCAATAATTCATTAGTAGCAAAAAGAACAACAACAACAACAACGATGACATTACAATCATAATCGTGCTGTACATATGCAAATTTCCATGTAAAAATATTTAAATATAGTTGACGATTGTTTGTACATGTTCTCATTACAACAACATAAATAATGCAACAAAAACATTGCGTTACAATCGTTTGACAATCGTTATGCTTCAAATAACAACCTCATCATCCTCATGTTTGCAACGAATAGAAAATAAAAAAAAAATAAAATAGCAAAAGGAACACAACTTTTAATTCTTTTATCATTTTATATCTTTCGGCATAAAACTGGTTATTTAGGAAAACAAAAATACTTTTCCCTATAAAATGTATATTGAATTTACTGAAACTCCAAAAAAGAGACAAAGTTTGAAGCCCACTGTAACTGCTTTTACAAACCTTAAGCCATTACAGATATTACAGGTTTAGCTTGGCCAGTTGTATCGAGGGTTTAGCTTGGCCAGTTTGTGTTTTAATTGTGGCAACACCAACAACATGATCGTTGTTGTTATAGTTTTTTAGCGTATTCGTTGTAGATGCATTTTCAATTGTTGCAATAAAATTAAATTTCGCACGAAAATCGCCTTAAAATAATTAAAATCCACTATGAAAATGGTGGTCCTTCTGAGACCGCTATTAAGAATTTGGTCGTTAAATTTAAGTTGCCAGGCTCGGTACAAAATGTGCAAACACCAACGCGGGTCCTTCAACTGACAATATCGCAGCCGTAAGACATAGTATTGTCAATTCCTCGACGTTCTCAACAATTACGGTGACCCAAAACCACCATATGGCGGATTTTGCGTAAGGATTTCACTGTGAAGCCTTACAAAGTTCAACTGATTGCTTGACTTGAATTGAGAAGCATTTGATTTTGGTTGTTCATTTGACTACAGCTTTCAAATTGGCTCAATGGAGGTTGTGTGCAACTATTGTGGTCCATTGAACTTTACTAGAGAAACATCTAGATTGTGCTGTCTCAGTGACAAGGTTAAATTACCACCACTCATTACATTCTTTGTCTTGTGGCAAAACACCAGAATCACGCCATTTTCTATGGAACACTCAGATATATAACGGATGCTTTCAAATAACTTCATTTGGAGCAAATATTTTTTTGTTTTTAAAGAGAAGTAGCACTTCAGGCAACAATGCCCATTTAATCAAGTACCGTGCTACATTCTTTAGGAAAGGGATAGAGAAGAGATGAGACAGGTGGTAAAAGTAGACGTATAAGACAATACATTGACTAATAACTATGCCTTCATCACTGAGCAGCCCCACCGACAGCCAATTTTTATTTTTGTAGTGAAAAAAACCAAGACCTTTGTTGGGAATCGAACCCACAACCCCTAGTCTTATAAGCTTCTAGCCTACAGAAGCACCGACCGACCATTCACATAGCCGTAGGTTCAAGAACAACCGGCTAACAACTCAATTTTGGCCTATTATTGACATCGTAGATATCTCTGGCATGTGGTTTCAACAGAACGGTGTCACATGTCACACAGTCAATAAAGTAAGCAATAAATTGCAAACCAATTTTCCCGATCGCATTCTTTCACGACAATCAGCAGTTAAGTGGCCTGCCAGATCATGTGATATAACACTACTGGATTATTTTTTGTGAGGTTATGTTAAGGACAGAGTTTTTACGGAGCCAAACGAATCGATTTCACTACTAAAACTCAAAATTCGTGATGTGATAGGATAGGAGCGCCATTTTGCCAAAAAGTGATTAAGAAACTTTAATGAAAGAATCGACATTTGTCAGCGTGGTCGTGGTGGATATTTGCCAGATATAATTTTTTATTCATAATTTCCGAACTTTTCTCTTCGCTTTCTCGTCGTGTTCTTAATCATATTAAGCTTCATGCGTTCTGGACCAGGAGTTGGATAGTCTCCAACTCTTTAGCAAGGAGTAAAGACTGCGACCTACTTCGAGCTTTAGAAGTCTCAACTAGGAGTGACCGGAGAGAGCACGGAGTCGAAGGCCTCCTAGGGCGAGAATGGCCCTATATACCATTCACAATGGTTTGACCACCAGCTGGTTATGGCTAACTGCCGGGTACAGATGTAAATCAGATCACGCATTTCAAAGCTGTTTGAAAAACTGTTTATGGCGTAGCTGGCTTCTATACTGAAGGGAGTGGATTGTAAAGCCGACCATCAATTTGGCTGCAGAACTCAACATAGCACCATCCAGCAAACACACAGACTGGTAAATGTCATCAGCAAGTCTTTTGAAGATAGAAAATATTGTTCAGTGCTTTTTATAGACGTTTCTCAAGCTTTCGACAAGGTTTGGGACGACGGTTTAAGGCACAAGTTGAAATTAAATTTTCCTATGGATATTAATGATCTTTTGGAAAGCTATCGATATAGTCGAAAATTCGTCATTGGAGAAAGTGATTTTATAAGCCCAGTGCAGCCCCAGGCTCCAGTATTCTGGGGCCTATTTTGTTTTTGATTTATGCAACTGATATGCCAACTGACAGCAATATTTACACATCAACTTTTGCAGACGACACAGCATTTCTAAGCATTCATGAAAACCATCAAATAGCATCACGACGTTTGCAGGCACATATTTTCAAATTAGAAAGATGGTTAAGAGTATGGAAAATCGGTGTAAAAGAGCTAAAATTTAGTCATTTGTAGTACATTTTCTATGCGCAAACAGACGTGCTCCATCATCAGAATAAATAATCAAATAATACCTTAAAGCACTGAAGTCAAATATCACGGCATTCATCTAGACCGACGACGCACAGTGGCTCAGAACCAATTTTCATTGGCCAAAAGCTATATTTTTTCTTGACATAGATTCTTAAAATTTTTATGCCATCAGAAAGGAAATAGATCAGAACTTAGGTAGTGAAAAAATTTTGGCAAAATATTCACAGTAGTAGGCGTGGCAAAACTACAAAAAAAAAAAAAACAAATGTGCAACTGTGCATAATTATTTCTATAATCATGTAAGTACAATATAGCCACGCAAAAGTCTACAATGATTCGCTTTACCATTTGACCGACTTTTCGTTTAATTTTTGACATCAGCTTAAGACAGCTTATGCATATTATAGTTGGGCCTTTAAGCAATAACTGAACTGTTTGGATGGCTGTGTGGCTTGTGGCGCCATGTTGCTGAAACCAAAGATCACTAATGCCAATGTTAGCCAATTGTAGCCACAAAATAGGTTATCGTGGTTTAATAGCACGGAGCAATCACAGCGACGGTGTGTCTTTGTTCATTTTTTAAAATTACGGCCCGATGATACCGCCTGACTACAAACCACATTATATAGGGAAAATATGTAATGGTTTTTGGAACACAGTTACTAAATTTTGTGTGGTCTATATCCCATAGCTTTGTTATGGGATATAGACCACACAAACAAACAGCCCATTCACAAACTTTCGATGCAAATTCTTGAACGTTATGATTAAAACCCTTGTGCAAAATGTTTCGCAAAGTACATCTAGTGGTGCGCAATTACTTGGAATGTTGACGAGTTATTGTTCTAGGCTAGTTCTCAACACTTTGCTGTTCAACGGCAATGCTTGCATCACTGCAGCCAATTAGAGCGTGAGCTTCGAATTATGCGATTAAATTACGATCTCTGAAAGAGTTTGATTACTAAAGTGCTGCTCGAATTTGTGAAGTGATACAGTGAAATTTTCACTAATTCGATAGTAAATTTCATAATTAAATTCTTTGCTAAAGAGCACAAAGTTCCATGCTTAAAAGTTACCCGACTTTTACTAAAAAAATGTTAAAGGTTAAAAGCTTAGTTCTCGAAATTTAGTTAATTAATAGGCAATTTACTTTCTAACCTCTAATTTGGCCACCTATTATATTGTTTATAAAGCTGCACTCAATAAATTTTTAGTGTTGTAAAATGCTGTAAAATTTTTATCCAATTGCTTCCGCTTGCTTCAAAAATAAGCTCCCTCTTTGAAGCGTTTAATGGATAACACACATTTATTACCTGTGGTTCATATCACCGGCTAAACAGGTTGATGTTTCACCATTTCACCTATAGATGTCACTGCTATACTTTAATTTTCTCGATGGTTTGTTTAATTTGAAAGCAGTGCATTCTAAACCGTAGATGTTTGTGTCTTGGATATTGTGTGTAAAGAAATATTTTTCAAATTGTATTCTTTGTGACTACGTAAAATAAGTAGATACAGATAAAATCCACTATAAAAAGTAAATCTAGGATCGATCACACACAATTGCCACAAATACACCAATCATATCCAATTTTTATTGTGCTTAATTGGTGCACAATAATAAAATTGTCCCAATCAAATTCTTTGGGGTCACACGATTGACTTACTCTAGATAAATTAGATTGTTGCAAATTGACGAAAAACGATTAAGTGGCAATAATTGTCGCACTGCAGTCACATGAATGTGGTAATTTTAGATCCAAAATTCACTTTATTTTCAACTTAAGCGATTTTATTGAAAACTGTCATACAAGTTGCACTTATCGAAAGCTATAAGCTTTAATTTTTAAAGAATACTTTAAATTTTAAAACAGTTTTTATAAAAGATAACTTAAAAAGGAGTGAGATCCTCACATAAACATAAATGTGTAAAAAGGACAAGTTGCTATATAAAAGCTCTGCCATAAAAAGTACTGAGATCAAAATTTGGACCAAGTTCTTATTTGGTACACATTCACATTTATGTTTTTGTGAAGGCAGAATTTTCTTCTTCGGCTTCCATTACGGCTTTAACAAGCTGTAAGTGCAATTTGTTGGCAGCCCTTTTGGTTTTTCTTGGCAATTTCCCGAACTTGTGATGCCAAATACGTACCAATTGCAATTCCAATTGTCTTCTTCCGACTCTAAACACTTAACTACATGCTGCAACATATCAGTTTTGTCTGGCTTGACTATCTCAGGGATTGAAGAATTTGCTGACTTGGGGAAGGGTAGAATTTTGTGACGTTCTACTGTCTAACTGAGTTTCTTCCAAATCTTACGTTAACACAGGACATGAGCTTTTTGATGTCGACTGATTATGATAAAATTGCATTGCAGTCCAATGGGGTCAATGTGTCTTGATGTTTTCGGCTTCCTGGCCAGAGTTTGCCTTAAGTTTTGGTTTTTTTTTTTTTTACATTTTGAAATGCCGTTTTGACATTGAAACATTTGGCTTTGCAATCTGTCACCATGCGCCCTGTACAAATTGTTTCAATTTCCCGCCATAACTGCTCCCGTTTATACCTATCTTTATATTCTAAGAAAGAATATTCCCAAACACATGGATGCTGTTCCACAGCTTGTATCAACTCCTGTATATCACTGTAGGTCCAGGATTAAGATAAACTTGGTTTGTTTCGTTTTTTGGGGCAAAGTGTTTGTGGTTGGAGATTGAGGGAAAAGTACACAACTTCAATAGAATCATGTATTGCAGTGTAGTCATCGAATTCTATATTAAAACCTCAATTAAAGTAGATATAATTATAAATGGTCCGCCATCATGTTTGATTTGACAGATAATTAGGTTTATCCTTCCGCTAAACGAATATGGTTGTGTATACGCTTGAATAACGCTCGGAAATATTGCGTCATTACTTTGAAATTCGTGGTTATGTTGCAGAATGTGTGCGAAAATTTGCTTATGGATTTTGGAAGAAGAGAAGCACCGTCAGCTCCGTATGTTCGTTATATTGTGAAAAAAGTAAAAGAAACTGGCAGCCTCATCGATAAACCAAAGCGTGAAGCGCCATCAACATAAATTCACCGTCGTTCTCAACAATTGAACATTTCAGAGATATCATTGAGACGAATTTTTGGTTGAGGAGTTGAAGCCAATGCGTTTTCGCTTCGCTAACAGAAGATGCCGATTTTGCAAAAAAAATAAATCATCTTTTCAGATAAAGCTTATTTCGATCTAGGCGGGTATGTAAACAAGCAAAATTGTCGCATTTGCGCCACAGAAAACTCGCACGCATACATTGACGCATCCAAAACGAGTCACTGTTTGGTGCGGATTTTGGTTCAGAGGCGTAATTGGGCCAGTTTTCCTCGAAAATGAGCAAGGAGTAGCCGGTGCAGTCAATAACGATCGTTAACGAGCCATGTTGAACGAATTTTTGTTCACAAAAATTGAAAAGGAGGATATTGGCAAAATTTGGTTTCAACAGGACGGCGCTACGTGTCACACTTAAGCACCCCCCCCGGGGGCACATACATATATATGGTCTTTGGAGATAGCAACAACTTAAACCTGTGCAACTGGGGAAAAAAAGGAGTCCAGTCCCCTGAAGTCAGCAGGGGTACAACTGGAAACTCCACTTTATTTCCACGGGAATCAGTGAGCCGCAGAGTGCGTTATTTGTCTCTTTAGACATTTAACTGTTCTCTGACTGGTTATTGAGGTTGGCCCCTATATGGGAGTATCGTAGTGGTTGTGGTTTCGCGGCCCCATAACAGTTTATGGTTCTATGGTGGCCGAGTTCATTTCAACTTTAATAACACCTACCTGGTGAAATGTTCCCAGATCCAGTGAGCATGCTAGACATGTGTTCTGGACAGGAGTTGGAAACTCTCCAACTCTTAAGCAAAGAGTAATGATTTGCAGCCCTGCTCTGGAATCATGGAAGTTGCAACTAGAAAGTTCTGTTGCATAGAATTATAGCTTCGGCTTCCTAGGACGAGCATGACGTTCCAAATTATGCAGTGGTTAGATCCACCATCTGATTAAGGCTTCATGGCCAGGCGCAGATGTAAATCTAATCACACAGTCACACTTAAGCTACACTCGATGTTTTGCGCCCTATTTTTGAAGATCGCATTATCAGTCGCAGAGCGGATGTCGTTTGGCCACCTCGGAGCTGCGATTTGACATCGTTGGACTATAGGTCAAAAAACTAAATGTCAGAACTATGAAGTTGTTGGTGTTGTCACAACTGAATAACAAACTTCTTGTTGAAAAACCCGATATATAGAAATCTAAGAAATCAAAGTTAGATAAAAGTAATACGAGTGCGGAAATCTTACTAATTGAGGATTTGTTTTAGTTTTTGTATTGTTTGGTGTAAGCAGAATGAAACACCCCGAGCATGGTAAATATCTTCTGCTCGCCGATGAAATACGTCTCCAAGAGAAAAGACCGGTCAGTATTCTAAATAACAAAATGTCATAAAATATTGTTTGTTCATTATTTTTCTTTTTATTTCGCCACACTAATGGGTGGCAGCTTTAGAAGAAGGAAAAAAATATTTATGAAATATTGAAAAGATCAAATAACTAAAATTATTATTTATCAAAAATTTCAATTTATGATGACTTTTAAATTACTTTTCAGTAAATTGAGTAAATTTTTAACTTTATGTTTTTCTATTTAAATAATTTTAATTTTATGTTACAACATCAAACAGTCGCTGCAATATTTGCTGTGTCCAAATTAAAATATTTTATGGAAACAACATTCACATTTAAATATCAAAATGCGATTAAAAAACAAAATCTATTATCACAACCTCCATATGATCAATTCGCAAAGCTTTAGAGGAAGACACTCAATTTGATGACCATAAACAACGAAATGTTTAATTTTAAACAACTTAATGATAAATTAACTTAAATGCCAAAGAAACTATTATGCAAAACATAATCGTGCAAACCTCTAAATTTAAAACAAACCATTCAAGCGATAACAGCAACAACAACAACAATAATAATAACAACAATAGCAACAAAAAGCCACTTTATAAAAAGTTCACATGAAAATTTGCATCATTTCCGTCAAAAAGAAGCAACAACTGCGGTCTAGTTGGTTGTCATATCAAATGAAGCGCGATTTGTTGCATTCGACACGTTTCATATTAACAAAAACATCATTAACATCATCATCATCATCACATTCATCATCTATGTACATTATCATTTCCAACAGCAACAACAAATTAAACTTTGTTTTTTTTTGTTGTTGTTTAAATGGCACTAATAACAGAAAAAACTTCATCTTCTTTACGATGGGGATTTGTTTCCCTCAGCTCAGACAGCTTGAACAGAATTTGTTAAAACAACAACCACAACCAAAGTTTTACATTCACTATTCACCACTCAAACAACTCAAAAACTGAAAAACAAAAACAAAAACAATAAATTCAAAACTTACTTTTCACATTTTTATATTGTTTTATGTTTTTCTTTGTTGTTGTACAATGTATATGCTTAAGCCAAATGGCAAATTGTTAAGAAAATGGCTGGCTGGCTGTTTTGTATGACTCAATTGGTTGGTTACTTGCCACAAACACTGTCTGTTTGCTGCTGGCTACATTAAGTATCATAACTTGAATGACTTTCAATATTTGTATGCACGAGTAGGCCACATGTATCCATTTTACAAGAACTTTTTGTTGTTGTATATTTATGTGAATGTGTGTGTGTTAGCTATAAACAGATGTGTTTGTAGCTTTGAATAGCTGGCTGTCTGAATGGCCTGTAGTCATCCATAAATGCATTTCTATTCAACGGCAACAAATCAATTTTAAATAGCAATCAACTATAAAATCCAAAAGCAAAAACAAAAACTACTGCAATAATAACAACAACAACAACAACAATAAAAACATTAATATTATCATGTCTACACAATCATTATTAAGACGAGCTTTTTTCGTGTATTAAAATATGCTAAATTATAATCAACTTTTAAACATTATTAATGTTAAATGCTAAAATAATAATGCAAAATTAAAAAACAAAAACTAATAATGTCAGGCATGGGAAGTTGTTTATTTAAAAGAAGTATAAAAACAACAAATTATAAAAAATACGTTGGCAAATTTGTGATTAGAAAGTAAATTGGCTTATAAGGTTCACTCTTTTTTAACAACTATAATTTTATTGATACCAGTATTAAGTAGAGATATAGTCGTATTAAAAAGTTTATGTCTTTGCATGAAACAATAGCAAAACCTTGCGTTTATTCTCATATACTAATTAAAGCAACTGCCGAAATTACAACAACAATTTAGGACAGCTGAATATTTAAAAAATTTTTCAAAGTTTTTAAAACAACACTTTTCAGAAGTCTCAATTGTTTTATAATCTTTTATTGCAACAGCAGATCCAAAGAAAATTGAAAATCAGAAATTGTCTTCTTTAGATTGTTATTCATACTGACTCGTAAAAGTAAACGGAATAAGTCATGAATGAAGAGAGGGGAAATTGAACAAATAACTTTCACAATCCGCCAATTTACAAGGACTTTAAATATAAAGAGGAACACAACATTCCGAATGTTGTGAATGAGAAAATGCCATGGAAAAGTAAAGATCCATCTTTTTAATAGTGTTTAATGTTAAAAAAGTTTTGTTCTCTCCTATAATATCGGGTTTTTCATAAAGAAGTTTGTTTTTCAATTGTGGCAACACTAACATCATAATAGTTTTTACATTTAGTTTTTTGACATATTCGTAGTAGACGCACTGGCAATTGTTACAGTGAAATCACGAAAATCGCCTTAAAATAATTAAAATCCACCATGGTTTTGTTAAAGTTTCATTTAGTAAAATTCATGATATTGTTACGTTGTGAATTCTTTATTGCAAAATATAGAAATTAAGATATTAGAGTTTTTAAATTTATTACAAAATTTATTTCTTTTAACTACACAAATTTGACACTACAGAACAATTTACTTAAGATTAACGTCTTTATTTCACCAGATTTGGTTTTACACTGACTGACTATCCATTCAGACGCTGCCCTATTTATATTTGTCCACTAAAAGTCTAGAAAAATTAAGAATCTTCTACTCCCTTTGTATCACATTTTGTTGTTGTATTCAATGTATTCAATGTATTCAGTGTATAGGCGCCTGTATGCCTGTGTGTATTTTTGTTTTTATGCTGATAAAGTTTCTTCTTGGGATTTATTTTAAAATATTTGTTGTTGTCTTGTGTAAATAAGTTTTTTTTAGAAAGCCAAGCAGTTAGTAAGCAGCACATCAAATTGTTGTTGTTTGCATGTATAAAATTTCTATGCAGTTTGTAACTAGAAATTTTGTTGTTGTACATAGGTTTTCTTAGCAAGCCACGCAGCCACAAAATATCCAGTAGTTTACTTTATTGCTTAATTATTTTCTTTTAAAACTTAAGCAAAACACATACGTAACAATATTTAAACGTCCTTCGGAGACCACTTTTAAGAATTTGGTCATTAAATTTGTCGGCTCAATATGTGCGAACACCAACAAGTGCACGACCGAGTCGTTCAACTGAAAACATTGCAGTCGTGAGCCACTGTATTGAAGCAGCTCCAAATTTGTCAATTTTTCGACGTTCTACATGATAAGATTTACATCTGTGCCTGGCTAAGGAGCCTTCATCAGATGGTGGTCATACCACTGTGAGTGAAAAGCAGCGCCCTAAGAGGCCGAAGTCTAATTCTAGCAACAGTTCCTTCCTAGTAGCAATTTCGATGATTCCAGAGCAGGACTGCAAGCCACCACTCCTTGCTGAAGAGTTAGAGACTATCCAACTCCTGTCCAGAACACATAACTAGCATGTTTACTGGATCTAGGATCATTCGACCAGGTAGGTGTTATTAAAAGTGACCTGTTATGGGGCCGCGAAACCACAACCACCACGATACCTCCGAAGGGCCAACCTCAATAATCAGTCAGAGAAAGAGCTAAATACCTAAAGAGAGAAATAGCGAAAGCTCTGCGGTTAGTGGCGTAGAAATTCGCACAGGGTGGTACAGCTAGTATCAAATAAACATTTAATCTCTCATGTTTTTTGAAAACCCTTTTCAACATCATCCAACTGATAATTACATTTCACAAATTTTAAGTTTTATGGTTCTACGAAATGTTATACAAGAGAAACGATTTTAAAAATTCGCCATGCCGGCCATAAATATCAAGTAGCCAAATTTGAGGTTAGGAAGAAAATTTTCTGTCAAATGATTAAATGTTTAGAATTAAGCTATCATTCTTTGGCATTTATCTAGTAAAAGGTAGGAAAATTTTAAGCTTGGAATGTTATATTTTTCGAGGCTCAAGGTATCGTTGTGATGCATGCATAGCTGCAGTACAGCAAAGTGCCTGGAACATTAACTCATCGTCTTTCGCAACATACGTGATAAGATTTACATCTGCACCTAACTGTCTAAAGTCTAAAGAGACAATTAGCAGAACTCTGCGGGCTACTGATTCCCGTGAAAATAACGTGGAGCTTCCAGTTGTACCCCTGCTGACTTCAGGGGACTGGGCTCCCTTATACCCCCAGCTGCACAGGTCTAGATAGTCGAGCGTTCTATAAAGACCATAAATGTGCCCCCGGGGGGGAATATGGTCGGAATAGTGATTTAACTTCATCAGCTTTAAAAAGACTAATTCAAAAATATATAGAAAGACTGAATCAATTAGTGATCTTAAACAGTCCCCCGGGGGGGAGTGGGGTACCTCGACGTTCTCTACGAATTTTGCATATGAAGTTGACTTTGAAGCCTTAAAAGCTTCAACTGGTACAGGCATTGAACCCAACAAACCATTCACATCGCCATAGATTCGCCTAATTCATTCAGAAACTGGTTTTTCTGAAAAAATAATTTTTCAGACAAAGCCGATTTTCACTTGTCAGGGTATATCAACAAGCGAAATTGCAGCATCTGGGCTTCTTAAAATTCTATTGCGATCATTGAGAAGCTTTTGCATGCTCAACGTGTCACTGGGCCATTTGTTTCGTAGATGAGGCTGAAAATGCGGTAACAATCAATGTGTGTTCAACAGGACGGTGCTACATGTCACACAGCAAATGAAATGATGAATTTATTGCAAACCAGGACAGAATTTATACGGAATCGAATTGATTTCAGCCTTAAAACTCAAAATCCGTAATGTGATTAATGAAATAGGATCACCATTTTACCAAAAAGTGATTTAAAACTTTGATGAAAGAATCGACATTTGTCAGCGTGGTCGTGGTAAACATTTGCCAGATAGCATTTTTCATTCATAATTGCCGAACTTTTCTCTTCGTAAATACAATAAAAATATGAATCCTCTTAATCGAAATTTGTTGTTTTATTTGGTTTTAGAAAACAAGCTTCTTATTTCACTTTTAATTACCGATGGATATAATGTCGATGGTGGATAAATATCGAAAATTGGGTAGGTTGCTTACATGAGTGTGGTTTCTGAAAAATGTCCCGACTTCTTGTTAAATAAATGTTAAAGTCTAGAAAAATTAAGAATCTTCTACTCCGTTTGTATCACATTTTGTTGTTGTATTTAATGTATTTAATGTATGCCTGTATGCCTGTGTGTATTTTTGTTTTTATGCTGATAAAGTTTCTTCTTATGATTTATGTATTTTTGACATGTTTACTCTATTATTCTATTTACTTCCTATTTTCGTCCTATTACTTCCTATTTACTTCCTAACCTCAAATTTTCCCAGCCGATATTTGATTCTAATTAAAAGATACCGTTTAATTTAATGCTCTAAATGAGTTAGGAATTTAAGCTATTAATATTAGCATTTATTGTTGTCTTCGCCATGAGACCAAACTTTATTAAAACGCTAAGATAAACATTTGAGTTTTGTGTGAAACCGTCAAATATACATCTGTGTTTTACAAAGAAAATCCCCACCTCAAACTGTGTTCAAACTCTTGATAAATAAATTTTTATATAACTAAGCAGTTTTCCAGAGACATATTCAAGTGAAATTGAACTTTCAGCTGTTAAGAAATTCCAAGACTTAAAATTAAAATAATCAGGAAAGGGAAAAACATAATAAAAGAAATTAGTTCGTTATTTAAATAAGCGGGCACACTGTAAAAAAAATTCAGTCAAAAGCTTCATCTAGAATTTTGAAGATATTACTTTTTGAATTACTTTATATTATAGTGCCAATCCTGTGTTGGCTACAGTATGGCAACACATTACTTTCCGCTAACTACAGAGTTAACACTGTACCTCATTTCTGGAGTCAAATTTATAAAATAAGTGAATGAAGACAATAATGGTAATTCTATCAGGAGGCCAGTCAGACAATTTGGTTTTATTAATTAAATGTGATTGGACGGCGACTAAGCGGATCGTTCACACTAACTTAAATTCACAAAAAAATTCTACGCTGCTTATCTTGGACTTAGACTTGAGAAATTTACACAAATCCACTCATTTCTTGGTTTCATCAATGTAATATTTTATTCTTGTTAACAGAAAAAAATGCAGATTTTAAAATCAGATTTACAAATGGAATTTAGGAATGAAAAACCTTATAGAGCTCTGTAAATATTATTACGCATCGATAACAGTAGAACGAAACCATACAGTTTTTAATGAATATATTAGAACGCACATAAGTCAAAATTTGACTGATTGGAACAATTATCTTTTATCGCAACACGACAACAGGCAACGTCTTGGACATTAAACTTACGCCATTTGAATTAGTTTTCAGAAAGAAAGCGACATTATTTAACGAAGATAACATAAATCTGAATACAATTTACCGTTTAAAACATGGATGGAGAATGATGTGTTCACATCGAAAGCGCTTGCCGTTCATACCGAACAAACAGTTAGCAAAAACGGAAAGAAATGACAACAATTGAAAATGTTGACAACCATAGCAAAGAAGTTCAAAAAACCGATTGGAAAAAACTCATTTCTTGGCAAAGGCTCTTATTGACAATCACAGGAAATAAGGGCTGGTTTAGTATCACTTTTGTATTTGCAACAGTACGGCAACACGTTCCATTCCACTAACACTCTATGTCCCATTGCTAAAGTCAAATTAGTAAAGTAAGTTAGTCTTGTGAAGTAAGTGAAATAGTATATTACAACATAAATTTCAAGCACTTAATATCCATCCCTGCATTAAGTATTCCTAAAAAAAGCAGACTTTCAATTCAATTCAATATCTTTGAACTGATGAATACGTTTTTAAATTGTTTTATTAAAATTGCTGTTATGGCCGCGCAGATAATGTCTTACAATCTTTTCAATTGTTTTGTGGTTATTAAAGGCTTCAACTCCGCATACTTACAACAACAAACTTTATATCTATTTTCCAACATTATTGTTACTTTACTTTTTTTTTACTTTTCTTATGTGACCGCGAATTATTGCCAGCAGATTGAATTGTTGGAAAATAAAGTAAAATGGATGTTGAAAAAAGATGGCAATTCCAGATTAAAAGCGAAAAGAAACTGTTAAGGAAAAGCATCATTTAAAGGAAAATCATTTTTAAAAGTTGAACCGTAGAAATGTGAAATCAACAATCAGCAACAATGTTATATCGCATGGACAAATTTCAGGTTAGGAAATATACAATCTCTCAAGCGATTAAACGTCAAAAGTTAAGCTTTGATACTTGGACACTTATTTGGTAAAAGGTTAAGAAATTTGAAGTGTGAAACGTTACACTCCTTAGCATTATCAAAATGGTAAAAATTCCCTATATCACATCGGAAAATTCGAGCAACTTTTGTTCCTTCTGAGGCCGCTGTGGGTAATAATTGGTAAATTCGAGGCTCACGGTATTGTTGCTGGCGGTAGACCTAAACAATATGCTTTTAGCAAACAAAATAGCCGCTGTACAGCAAAGTGCTGAGAATGAACCTGGAACACAAACTCGTCGCCGTTCGCAACAATTGGGAATCACTAAAGGCATTTGTGCAACATTTTGCATAAAGGTCTTCAGCCTTACTCTTATTTAGTTCAACTCGCCCAAAAATTAAAGTCGACCGACCATTGTTTGTGTCAAACGTTAGTGTTTTGGCTATTTGGAAAACTGGAGGAATACGACGCATTTTTCAACAAAATCATCTTTCGTGATTAGGCCCATTTTCAATTACGCGTTTATGGTAACAAACAAAGTTGTTGGATATGGGATTCATAATATTTACAAACAGTCTTCAAAAAACTATTATGTCGAAAGCCGCATAGTGCGTTTTATGGTCAGGGGACATTATCTGCCCGTATTTTGTCGAAAATGAGCAAGAAAGCAACATCACCGTGAATTCTCTGCACTACCAAATCATAACAACCAAGTTTTTGTGGCCACAATTGGTTAGTGTTAACGTCAGTGACTTTTGGTATTAGCAAGACGGTGCTTCAAACTATACAGCCACCCATACTAATCAGTTATGGCATGAGAAATTTCTAGGTCGTTTAATTTCTTGATTTGGCAATGTTAATAGGCCGCCTCGTTCAAAAAACGGGGCTTATGCAAGCAATCCATAAAATACTGATGCTCTGAAATATAAAATTCGGCGCTGCATAGACGAGATAAGCGAGTCTTTGTTGCTTTAAAATTTTGTGAAAATAACAGGCGTCTGCTGACGTGGTAGTAGTACGCATTTGGCAGACATTATATTCCAATGTTAATATCAATAAACCTAAAGTTTTTAAAAAAAAGAGGATGCTTCAAATCAATATGAGGGTTTTTCAACAAGAAGTTTGTTTTCTAAAACAAAGTAAAACAAAACATTTAAAATAAAATGATTCAAATTTTTATTGTATTACGTGTGGGAATTATGAATGAAAAATGATATCTGGCAAATATCCGCTACGATCATGCTGACAGATGTCGATTCTTTCATCAAAGTTGTTAATCACTCTTTGCCAAAATGCCGGCCCTACTTCGTTAATCACATTACGGATTTTGAGTTTTAAGGCTGAAATTGTTTCGATTGGCTCCCTATAGACAATGTCTTCACCATAGCCCCACAAAAAATAATCCAGTGGTGTTAAATCACACGATCTGGATGGCCGCCTAACTCCTGAATGTCGTGAAAATCCGTTACCGCATTTTCAGCTTCATAGAAAAAAAACGGCGCGATCACGCCTCCAGACCACATAGCGCACCATACAGTGACACGTTGAGGATGCAAAGGCTTCTCTTAATTATCTCTCTAGGATTTTCAGAAGCCCAATAGAGCAATTTTACTTGTTGACATACCCTGACAAGTGAAAATAGACTTCGTCGGTGAAAAAATAAGAATTGAGTGAATCTACGGCGATATAAATGGTCGGACGACTTACATTTCTGCACCAGTTGAACCTTGTAACGCTTCAAAATCAAATCCTTACGCAAAATTCGCCATGTGGTGGTTTTGGATAACCCCAATTGTTGAGAACGTCGAGGAGTTGACAAAACTGAATCTGCTTCAACTCTGTGGCTCACGGCTGTGATGTTGATGATGTCACGGTCGAATACGCTTTGGTGTTCGCACATTTTGTATTGAGCCTGTTGACTCAAATTTAACGACCAAATTCTTAATAGCAGTCTTAACTTAAACAAAACCGCCATTTTCGTAGGGGATTTTAATTATTTTAATACGATTTCCGTGGGAAATTGAAGACATCAAAAAAGTAAATGTCAAAACTTTCAAGTTGGTGATGTTGCTACAATTGAAAAACAAACTTCTTGCTAAAAAACCCGATACTTACCTGAAACAGATTTGAAATTTTCGTCATTTATTTAAAAAATAATTTAACAGCCAACAGTTAAGAGGTAAGTAAAATTGGAGTTACTTGGCTGCCACATTTTTGTGATTTAACGCTACTGGATTATTTTCCCTGGGGCCATTTGGAAGATGGGGCTTACGTGAATAGCTCACAGACAACTGGCGCTTTGTAGGATGAATTTCGGAACTACGAGATAAGCGATGCTTTCAAAATTTTGTGTAAAGAGCGGACGTTAACCGACATAAGGCCCAACTATAATATACATAACTTGGCTAAAGCCAACTTAAACAACTGCGGAAATACCTAATAATCATATGTGGCAAACTATAATGTACTTAACAAAACTTTTCCTCCAGTTTCGTTAAATAATAATTGCTTAAGCAAAGTACGAAACTGATTGCACATTCCGTATGGAAACAGCTGATTTTGCATTGTGCATTATGTTATAGATACATGAGTAAACAAATTGCTTATATGACAAAAGAGATGCGTTTTAATATAATCGCGATTCAAAGCAATGATAATGGAAAAAAGTAGCAGAAGAATGCAGTAAAAATGGTTAGTAATACCTTAAAGAATTTTGTTCGCAGTTTTCATTTTCATACTGGCATGAATTATATAAAGTCACGCAGTGCAAACACAAATAGAAATTACTACGAGAACGTTTCTGTAAGAAAATAAAAGGATGGGAGCTCCATCAGGCAGCGGACAAAATATGATTATTAAACATCTTTTTGTTAATAAATTTCATTTATTTATTTAGAAATTATTTTTTTTTTTTGCAAAAGTGCGAATAAAACAAATGAGCTGTGTAGAATAATTTCTATATTCGAGTAAGTACATTATAGCCAGCTAAAAGTCTTCAATGATTTGCTTAAACATTTAACAGACTTTTCGTTCAATTTTAGACATTATCTTGATTCAGTTTATCCATATTATAGTTGAGCCTATAGATATTTACCCGACGTCATATTCTATTATAGATTCCCATATTTCTTTTTTACAAAAATTCTGTATTTTAAGTCATTTTACTTTATAACTTAAAATTTTCCTATACATTACGAAAGTATACTCGACAATGACAGAATAATTTTGCTTAAGTTAATAAATTTTGTGATTTAACGAATATTTAAATAATTATCTTAAAACAAACCATTAATTATTTAACTGAAATATTTCATAAAATACAGACGGAAAGCAGCGATTAGATATTTAATTATGATTTAATTAATTTAATATTCATTTCAAAATTTAACGTTAATTATTTCATTTTCACAAACGCCAACAATTTATAATTATTTTAACACAGTTCAAGGGATGGAAGAAGGGCAGGCAATAAAAAGAGGTTTTAAGCAATAAAAAGATTTAATAATTGTATTATTGTATTTATTATCTGGTTGGATGTTTATCACAGAATATTGCATATTAAATAAAGGCTCTGCTTTCTAAAAATATCCTCAATTTCATAGCACACACACACTCAAGCACACAGGCATTTTTAATGAACAACAAACAATAACGACATAAGAATGAGATTGACGTTACATGGAACACAAGGACCATTTGTTTTACCCAGTAAAACTCATTTTAATAAATTAAATATGGGATCCCCTTTTCGCGAATATAATTTCTGTTGGCTGATGTTATTATTGTTGTAGCTGTTTTCATTTTTTTTTTTGTTGTTTTACCATTTTGGTGTTTTGGTGTATGAAAAACAATGATTCGACACCCTTTCAAACACTTCGTTTATAGTCAATTGGCATGTAGTTAGTTGATACACTGTGTGGATTTAACTTAAATTTTATACGTACGTACACAAATATATACTTGTGTATTTATTTTGTGTATTTGAATTTAGGGGATGTACAGTGGTTGGTGTGAAAGCGAAAAGAAGACAAATAAAAACATAAAATTTTGCAAATTTATTTAAATAATAGCTGAAGCAATTTAACAAATCACATGTAATTACTTTGTGATATATAATAATGAAGTTATAATTGTAGTCTGACGTTACCACAAACAAAGCGGATGGTTTCCCAACTCGTGAACACACAACGTATAGCTGCCCATGTGAAAAACAATGATTTTCTAAATTTATCCCGCAAACACTAAGCGATTGGTCTTGCGACTTGTTAATTTTCATTGCGAACGCAAGGCGAACCGGAACTTGCAATCGTTTGAAGTCAAACGAAAGATCAGTCGGAAAAATTGGTATTCGCGGAATACATACATTTTCACCTACTTACTTTTAGTTAATAATGGTTGCCTCAAGCAAATTCGGTATAAGTCTTTTCACCGCAAGTCGAGTACCGTTGCAAAGTCACGGTGGATTCAAATAACGCAATATCATAATAACTGAACCAACTTCGAGTTGCAAGTTATGTGGTGGAAATCCTGGTAACTTCAGAGAGTTCAAAAACTCCGTTGGATAATTTACTGCATCATCGGGATTTTTTATAGAATCAACGGATTTCTATGTCTCCAAATCGCCATCGATTTTTGATGGAATGGTGAAGTTCAGTGCGTGTACATCATTATTCTTTGGGGCGAGAATTGCTCGTTGACTTAACCAAGCATAATTCTGATAATTCTCACTAATGTTTAGGAAAACATTCAGAGTCTCCAAATCGGTAAAAGTCGTTGGTAAGAGTAATTAATCCAGCTGTCGCATCAACTGGGACTTTTCCATTTCCAGCAGCTAACAATTGCTTGGAAAATTGTGCAGCACTTTCAACATTTTGATGTTAAACTCTCATATTAGTGGTTACCAAATAATGTTTTTACCTTATTCCACAAAAGTGATGCCTTTAGGCAAGCATTCAATTCATCTGCAGGCGTTGCACGGGGAATTACTTGCAGCGTCTGCCTGAAATTGCCTGCCAACAATATCATCACGCCGCCAAAGATGTTGTTATTTCGCCGAAGATCCTTCAGTGTGAAGTTAAGTGCTTCAAGTGATTTCTTATGTGCCATTGTGCACTCATCCCAAACAATGAGCTTGCATTGCATCAAGCCCATTGCGATGGGTCGGGAAATATTGCATGTTGGAGTATCAATTGTGTTTAGAAGAGTCGCCGCAATTCCAGATGATCCTAACGCCAAAGCTATGTCACATCTTAATCGAATAGTGGCCAAAATCAATGAAATGACAAAAGTTTTCCCTGTTCCTCCTGGTGCGTCCAGGAAGAATAGACCACCAGTATTATTGTCCACCGATTGCATAAATGTTTCGTATACTTGGTTTTGCTGTTCATTCAGCAACGACACATTGTGTTACAGCTCTCGATTTAATTCTTTGTTGAAGGCATCGTGCATCGATCGATTTAGCGCAATTATTCCTACTTTAATCAGTAGCTTGTTTGCAATAGTGAAGCATTGATCCTCAATCAGAATCAATCCTTCATTATATATTTCATCGGTTATTTGCATGTCGGGATTATTCGTTCGAATGCGCAAGCGATGCTAGATATCTTCACATATGTCGCCTTTGCATTTGTTCCATAACTTAATTGGTTGTGAAGGGAAACATGTGGTGATATAATAGCGAACAGAGTTCGTATTTGGTATGCATTTGATGAAACAACCGAACCCGCAAGTGTTAGATCCCAATGAGAATCGTTCTCCAGCAAGCCCAATAGTTGACATGCTTCTCGATATGTTTGGCAGTGGTGGCCATTCACAGTTTTCAAGTGCGCAAATGATTTTGGTACACATACATTTAACAACAGCAGTCGCAAATAAAAACGTTCATCATTTCTAGGATAAACAGTATACATGCGACCTAGCGCATCAGTGGAAAACAACTGTGGCCAATCTGGAACTGGGGTTCCTTGTTTGCGACGTTGGAATTTCTTTGTTGATTGATTCCAAGTGTAATACTTGGGCATTTTAACGTACAGCAGCGTCGCTGCGAGTGGATCTGCTTCATACATTGCAAAGAAGCTACTCAATGTTTTCGATTGTGGTCTCTCAGCTCGTTCTGCCGCATTAGCCTCAGTGAAGTAAACTCTTTGTCTATTTTCCAAATGCACTGCTAAATGTACAACTGTAAGATATCTTTCATGAATTTGAAATGACAATAATCGCAATAGTGCTTCATTAGTACTGACGTGTATGCCCATTTGGAAGTTGCTGATTTCGTCATTCGCATTTTCCAACGCAATACTAAACACAGCCATGTCGCTGCATTTTGCACAAATATTTGACTGATTTGGGCGATTGGCAACTCTCAACGTTTGCATGTGTTTCGAACATTCGTGATAGCAGCAGGCAATATGGTACAATGAATTCATTTGCGATCTCAATCTCTTGATTTTGAACTGTGATAGTTCGACAATTATCTTCTTTTGAACGTCGACGATAAACTGGATATCCATCGTTCCCTGTGACTCTTTCAGCAACTAGCGGTCGCGGATATCGTTTTGTGCACTTTCCATCAGCCATGCAAGGCGATAATGGATTTAATGCACCGCACGGTCCATGTATCATCTGTGTCGTCATAATGTCGTGTAGATGGGGATCAGTGACTGGATCAGGAATTTCAGCTGATATGATGTCCATCCACTTCATTTGAATGTAATTTGTTCAGCAACCAAATTAGGATATGAGCATGCGGTAATCCACGCTTCTGCCATTCCACGGAGTACATATAACAATGTGTGTCACCAAAAACTTGATACTTAGTTAGCACATCCATCATAACCTTGAGTTTTTGCTGATATACTCAGGCGATTAAGTCATGGTTTTTTATCAAATTTTGTGTGCACGGCGCCATCTACTTAAAATGAAACGTACTTATTTTCGTGAGGGATACTCACACACCACGTACTGGTGCCGTTGTAGTATATGCTATGTATCAAAGATGGCGCTATATGTGAAAAATGATTTGCCCTGCTTTCCTGGATTTTCTTTGCTATAAGCCTCACGGAGCCCAAGACCTTTCCAACCAATGCAAAACCGTGGAAATCGGTTCGTGCATTCTGAAGTTATAGCGCCAGGAAAGAAAACCCGACTTATTTTTATATATTAGAAGATAAATTAAATATTTCCATTAAATAAATATTTTATGAAAAAAAAGTTTTAAATTTTGTCGAAAATGTGTGTTCACATTTTTAGCAATTATACCACTGTGCTCAAATCGTATAGATAAACACAGGCAACATTAAAAAGGAAATTTATGGACACATTAGGAGAAAATTTTGTGCTTTTGACTCCCATATGTACAACAAACAAACAAACAACAACAACAACAAAAAGTCTGTGTGGTATTTATGAAAACAATTTGCAATGATTTTTATTGTTCAATTTCATTGTTTGGCTAAAATGATTTTTATGATCTTCCCCTGCCCCGGTTCCAATCAAACTAAAGATGAACAAGAAACAAATTTTCATTAATTTATAAAATATTAATTTTCGTAAAGAAGAAGGAAATTAAATTTCCTCATCAGGACTGTTGTTGCCCATACAATTCGATAACATAATTTAAAAGATAACAAAAATAACATTAAACGTTTATAAAATTTTTTTATATTTAAAAGAAACTAAATGAAAAATAAAAACAAAAATAAAAAACACTTTAATTGAAGCTTGAGTTTAGTTAAAGGATTTTTAGTAGATCTTTAGTCATAAATTGCATTTTGTAAATCTTCACTCATTTTAAGTTGCTATTTATTGATTGTTTAGATTTGACTTAAAGGTACCGTGTGTATTTGCGATCATGTACGATTGAAGTATTAATCACACATCATCTGGCTTACATTCACACACACACACATACACATACATAACTTGCCGCTTTTATATTTGTAAAAATGTTTGTGATACTTCAACAACGTCTTCACTATAACACAATCAACACGTACGTAACGTAATTTAGTGAAAAAGCCATTTATCTGAAATTGAAATTTGATTTCAAAACGTTAAAAGTTTAAAGTTGTTGTGATTTCACATCAATATCAACTAAAATTAAACAACTACAATAGCAACAACACGATCATTAAAATTCATCATTGTGCCTTCTATCATCAATAATGAAATATAATCAACAACCGCAAAATCATTCAAATCAAAATGTTCATTCGAAAAACCCCATTAAATTTAACTAAATAATACTTGTTCATAATTTATTCAGCCAAATGAAACGGACAAGTTAATATACTCGTATACTCGCGTATAATAATAAAATGAAACAAAAACAACAACAACAACAACAACAAAAAACAGAAATATAAGAATTGCCAAGAAGTAATTTAAATTAATGGTCATCGAATCAATCGAATGGCGTTTAAATTAAATTTCCTCTGGGGGAATAAATGCAATTGGAAATATTTTACATAAAAATATAACAGCAGACAAAGGCTTTTGCATCTTGTTGAACTTTGCAAAATAAAGCCTTTTTCAACTTAATTTATAATGAGAACCGGTGTGATAACTAAAACTTAGAAATCTAATATTCATATAATGACTGCTCATCTCGTTCAACCAAAAGCATACAGAGGAGCAATAAAACTAATTTTACATTTTGCCAAGTGGTACATAAGTGGACTCGATTCGATTGTAATCCTTTCATCTACTGGACTATTTGCTTTTTTAAACTCTAAAAGAAAGGCGCGGAAGAATTTTCAAAACTCAGATCGTGCATTTTTGCAACCGAAACAGTGGCATCATCGTAACGTTATATTTTATTTTTCTACTTAACGCGGGTATTTTTTCGATTTCTTCAATTAACTGATCATTCTAGCATGTCCGAGCCCACCGAAGCGCTCATTTGCCAGAAATCACATTTAAATTATAATAACAGAAGAAGACGATTAGAAGTGACCCGTACCGAAGAGAATTGATTAACTTGGAGAGAGCGATCTAGGAAAACCAAGCAGATTATGCGACAACGGTGGTCACTTGTTGCAAGCCCGGTCAAAAACTATCAGGGGATAGGAAGTTTTGGCTCACCCATTTTTAACCCAGACCTTGCCCCATCTGACTTCGATTTGTTTTGATCGATGCAGGGCGTCCTTATTGGACTAGGCTTCAGTTTACAACAGCCTGATTCATTTTTTACTTCAAAATCGAAGCAATTGACGCGAAATCCATGGGATAGCAGAAAAATGGGAAAAAGCAGTTTTATTTGGGTACGGTTTTCCGTCGACCTTCGTCAAATTTGGTTTGTGAACAAACCGGTTTCGGCCGTTTGCCATCTTCAGTGTTCTCTTCGTCGTTGAATTTACGCATATATCGGAAAAAGCAATATTTCGCTTTTCTAAAACGGTGTAAGAGATACTTCACTCCATCCGATCTTCATACTATTTATACCACATATATCCTTCCAAAGATAGAATACAACTCTCATGTATGGGCCGGTACCCTAAAGTCTATTTTTTAGTTGCCAAACCGCGTACAGCAGAGGGCCAAGAGGCTCATTGCGGATGGCATGGTATCCAACTGTATTGATTCCCTAGACCATCGACGCAATGTAGGTTGTATTTCACTGCTTTATCATTACTACTAACGGTAAGTGCTCTAACGAAATTAGGAAACTTGTTCCCAAAACTCACATGTTTTTGCTTTTTGCTCGAGAGCGTATCCATTTTTGGTTGAATTTCCAGTGAATCCCACTATGCATTACAGGGAAAATTCGGCTTTTAGCAGAACAGTTTGTATGTGAAATAAACTCCCTCCAGAGGTCTTTCCTATCACTTTGAATATAAGAAAGATCAAATTGAATATCCACACTAACTCCTTCCTCCCCCCCATAACCTTATTTCCTAGTTCTGGCACAATACAATACATGTATAGGGGTCATCACCTGAGTGCTGGTTCGAAAAAGAAAAGAAATCTACAAAAAGAACACGCGAAATAATTTTGAAACCCAGATTGTTCATTTGCACCTGGCCGTGGGCCTTAATCAGATGGTGAATCATTACCACTGTGGATGAAATGTAGCGTCATCCTCGCCTTAGAAGGCCTTCGGATACGTATATCCTGCGGTCACTCCTAGTTGCAACTTCAAAAGCCCGGAGTAGGCTGCAGCCTTCACCCCTTGCTGAAGAGTTGGACACTATCCAACTCCTGGTCCAGAACGCATGTAGCTTAATATAATTAAGAACTTAACGGCATTCATACTCACTGGACCTGGACCATTCATTGTGTTCATTGTGAATTAACCGACCCACAAACTCAAACGAGGGCCTCGAAACACACAGTCACCACGATGCTCCCGAAGGGCCTACCTCAATAATCAGTCAGACAACAGCTAAATGCCTAAAGAGACAAATAGCGGATCTCTGGGGCTTTACTGATTCCAGTGGGAATATAGTGGACTGTCCAGTTGGCTCCTGCTAGCCTTGAAGTTAACTGGATTCTCTTTTACCTCCGCAAGACACAAGTCTAGATGGTTATGTGATCCATAAAGACCTAAATTTGTGCCCCCGGGGGGGGGAGTGTCATCGTCATAACGTAATATTTTATTTTTTTTACATAACGCTGGTATTATTTCGATTTTTTCAATTAACTGTTCATTTTGATACCTCCGAGCCCGCCGAAGCGCTCATATGCCAGAAATCACATTGAAATTATAATAACAGAACAAGACGGTTTCGAACTAAATTTTCAACAAAATGTTATAATTATAAAAGGGTATTTTGGTAGAGGTATAAAAACTTAGATAGGCAACAAGCTTTTAAGTAGCCGACATTTTGTCAGCTGTCAAGTGATGTATATTTAGTTTGATTTAGCGTTTAAACACGAATTGACCGACGTATGAAGAACGAATCCAAAAGGTGCAAATTGGGCCCCAAACAAGATTGCCTTTGATCACGACTTTTATAAGCGAATTTTAAATAGTGCCAAGCACCAGATACTTGTGAGCAATGCTGCCAATAGTGATGTAATTTAGAGTCATTTTCATTTGTAAAACTAAAAATTTTTTATATTTGAAAATAGTTTAATTTCACCAAAAAAATTTAATTAATTCGCTAAGTATACCAGTTGCAAGCTGCCAGCCATTACCGTCGCCGCAGTCACAGCGATTACCATTACAAACGCAGGTGTTACAGCCATTGAATCGTCCGTGAAGACTTTGCTTCCTGCTTCTTCATTGTCGCCACAGTTTAATCAGCTTCATGGTCCACTAGAAAAAAAATATACTACTGGAAGAAAGATAAAGTTAAAAAGTGTGATAGAGTAGAGTCATTCGTTATCAAACGAAATAGCTAACGCAATTCGGGAGCAAAATCAAACTGGCGTTAAACATGGTATTAAGTCTTATATCGAATAAACTACAAATAGTCCTTTATTCCAGTGCTGATCTCAATGCGAACAATTCTACTGCCACTCTCTTATCGAGTGGAATACAATATATTAGTTCTCAATATATTGGTGCTCAATATATTGTACTCCACTCACATCGTTAGCACGTCACACCCCCAAAAAGTGCTGTTGCGGTCCTCTAAAAAATAACATGAATTATATCCTTTATGAGGAGGTATTATTAAACATACAAATTGCCTTCGTCTTTCTTCGGAATATCCAAACGCGATCCCAACTTGAGGCAACACGTTTAGATTCATGGATGCTACTGCATCTACAATTTTTACATTCTGGAATAGAGTTTCAGCAAATGTGATTTCAGGTTTTTTTTAGCATTTTCTATCAGAAAAAAATAGTAAATAAAAAGGTACTTGCTAAATACAAGGACTATCGTCTGTTAGTTTAAAATGTTTAACTACTGCAACACCACGATTCGGCTGGTTGCTGGGGTATGCTCAAGCGGAGTCCAGGGTCATTAAAAAAAAAACGTAATAAATCACCAGATTAATGTTATAATTCTCTTAATTACTCTATTGGGTTGGGTACTGCCTACAATACTGTCTGCTCGCTCATATGATGTCCTCGTGTGAGAGCTGTCCTTGACTTCTCATTGACAGATTTCCGGTAACGACATTTTTGTAGGAGTTGGAGATCAGGATCTTTTTCTGCCACTCTTCAACAACGAGTGGTCCCAAGTTATTAGATGCGGGCCGATTTCTCGTGGGAGTCGAGAAGCCAACGTGTCCAACGATGAAAGTTTTTCCTGTCACTCCGCAACACCAAGCCGCCCTAAATTCTGCCACTGGGGATGGGTACAACTCCAGTGATAGATCTCGATTTGCAATATGTTAAGATTAGTGGATGTCTTCAACTACTTTTAGTGTTCTTACCATAACACGAGCCGCCTTCTCACGTAGTAACTGTGACATCACTTATGTTCTATTTAATACATGTGCGCTAATTCTACCACTTATTCAATAAATCCAAGCGAATTACCGCAATCAAACTTCAAATCCCGTTTTCGTACTTATTCAATTGCTACTAAATGGTTCTCTTTTGGTATTTGGTTCCTAGTGTGGGGTAGTGTTGAAGTTCTGGTAATTTTCTTGGGTGATGTTGAAGAATCATCAGCTCCTGTTGCTGGCAATGAAAATTGTAGAAGTTTTCTCGTTATTGCATCATTATTAATTCACTCGTATACTGCTTACATGTTGTCAGATAGTTCGGGAGTTCCTCCATTTTAAGGAAGTAAGACCACGTTGTTTTTGCCTCAAAGCCGACGGAAATATTAATGAAGGTTTTCGTTGATCTGTTGTCTTGTCGAACAGAATGTCTTTATCTCTTTCTCTTCCTCTCTCTCTTCCTCTCTCTCTTTCTCTCTCTCTCTCTTCCTCTCTCTCTTTCTCTCTCTCTCTCTCGTTAGGGCAAATAGGCTTTGTTTAAAAACAATCCAAAGTCCCTCGCGCACACCGGCGCTAATCTAAATTAAAATTAACCCTGCCGTCTCCCTACGCTATTAATGAATTCAGTAAGTTAATCCATATTTAACTTTTTTTTCTTAGTGTTATTTAAATTTATTTAAAGTAAGACACTGAAATTAGTTAAAGATTATTTTGTTTAAATTATTTTCATATTTTCTAAGGCTAAGCAGCTTTCACACAGTTTCCATGCGATCATAGTTTCTTTTAGGAGCTCTATAAGAGGAGCCTTGTATAAAAGATTTTTAATTTCAATTTAAAATCAACAGAAGGCTGTTTTTGACCACCAAATAAAAATTCTTAAAACCTTTTTAAATTCTTGAAAAAACCTTTAGTTTTAATGAGCCACACCCACCGTCAGTAAAGCTTTTCGAGAGATATTAATTTTATTTTCAGGATTTTTATTTTTCCTAAGAAATTTTAAAAAAATTTCAATTTGAATTTAAATTAATGACAAAGTGAAAAGCTGCCTGTTTAAAAAACTAAACTGCAGGCAGGTCTGTTCCCTACAAAATGAAGAAATAAATTATGAACAGCAGCGAAAAAAATCTCCAAGGATACAACAGGCTGTACTCACTGCAAATTGCCAGTTTTTTTAAATTGTTCTTTTTATTCTTGATTCTTCATAATGTTAATTGTTTTTTTGTTTTTTTTTTTATTTTTTTTTATATACACTTCCATTGTTTTTATTATTATAAATGAAGATAAATAAAATGGAAGGAAATTAAAAACAACATGTTCATTTATTACGTACAACACCAAAATGAATTAAAAATGAATTCAGCAAGAGAGTAAAATAAAAAAATTAAAGAAAATAAAAAGTAAAAATATATCTTAAATTAAAAATTTTTTATTAAAAAATGCCAAAAAACAACAACAAAAATCTTCATCAGCTTAAAAGCAACAAAATTAATGGCCGCAAAATGCTGAGTAATTTTTTATAAAAAACCATTTTTTTTGTCTTTGTGAAAAAAATTAAAGAAAGTTTTAATTTTGAATGTTAAATAAATAAAACTGATTTTTCTTTCAAAACAATTTTTTTTATTTTTCATAACACTGGGATAATATAATTTCAAGCAATAAAATTAATTTAAAATAGTCTTTTTATCAAATACGAAATAAATTAATTTAACTTGTGCACAGAAAACAAACATTAATATCAAATGGTAAAACTATATTAAATTTATTATTTTATTTTGTACATAATAAATTAGAATCGTTAAAAAAAATATTCGATTAAAAGTCGTATTCAATTTAACATATATTTTTAGGTTTTTTTTTTTGTTTTTAATTTAAATCACTTTTAAATCAAAGTGACGAAGTTTTAATTAATAAAAGGCAACAACAATACAGGAAACAGTTAATTTTAAATGAAAAAAAAATAACATAAAAAACTGTTATCTCAAAATATATATTGAAAACATTCACATCATTAAAATAAATTTTAATTTAAATCACTAAATTTTAATACGGGAAGACACAAAATCTAATGCCCAACAGCAGCGAATCTATAAAAATGAATTGCTGTTCGTTAGTCTCGGCTGAAACGATTTTGCTTATTTTTGTTTTGAATTATTAATAAAAGTCGAGCAAAGATATAAATAATAAGTAATGGAAAATACCAAAAACAATAATTTAGTTTTTCCATAAAAAATTTTTTAAGCTGTGAAATATTTGATGTCTTTTGTTAAAAATTGTCACTTGGTTGTCAAACAGTTTTATATGCGTTTACACGTGAAAAGAGCTGACAATTCAATCTCCTGCAATCTTATTTTTGTTCAACAGATGTCGCTGTGCTTTAATTTCAAATCTTTTTTGGGTTCAAATTGCATTATCAGTATCATATTGTCCTTCTTAACCTCGAACTCAAAAAATTTGTGGGTTAAAGATAGAGATGACAAATCGGAGGATGTTTTATATAGTGTGCTTTTTCAAACTTTGAATCCTACAGCACAAATAACTGCGGAAATTTTTAGTGCTCCCCAGAGATATTAACATTTCCATCCGTGTATGAATATCCCACAAACCAACCTCTGTTAGATCATAGAAAGCTTAGGCGAATTGTGTAAAAATTTGCGCCAACACTGTACAGAACTACAAAAATCATCAGTGACTCAGTACGCGTGCTATATTAGCTCAAAAAACATTAATGTCAATATCATCAACTTTACCATTTAGAGTGGAGAACCCGGCGAAACGACAACATATTAGTTCATCAATACTGTAGTGAATTGAGATGACGTTGTCGACTATCCAACTAAATTGTTTAATTCGCTAGATTTGCCAGGCATGCCATACTGTTGCCACGTATCTCAATAAACTCAAGAGATATGCCATTCGTATTCAAACTCTTGCTGTTCCTGGTGCGACTTACTTTCTCAATGACTATCAACAAAGCACAAGGACAATCGTTGCAAGTGTAACATACTTAAATTAAATTTGAAGAATCACACTTCTCACAGAGGCAGGTCTATGTTACTTACCCACACATCGGAAAGCCTTCCTTTATGCACCAGATGCAAATGAATGTAATTTCGCAATTTTGTTTTCGATGTGCACACAATCAATAAAATGTCTTAAAAATTAATTGAATATTTGTGCAAAGTCTCTTCTTAAAATTTATTTTAGTTAGTGGCGTAGAAATTCGCCCAGGGTGGTACAGCTAGTATCAAATAAACATTTAATCTCTCATGTTTTCTGAAAACCCTTTTCAACATCATCCAACGGATAATTACATTTCACAAATTTTAAGTTTTATGATTCTACGAAATGTGGCCAAATTTAAGGTTAGGAAGAAAATTTTCTGTCAATGATTAAATGTTAAGAATTAAGCTGAGAACAGCTAAAAGGCTAAAAAGACAAAAAGCTGAACTCTGGGGCTTTACTGATTCCCGTGGAAATATAGTGGATTGTCTAGTTGGCTCCTGCTACCCTATTAGGGGACTGGGCTCCCTTTTACTTCCGAAGACACATGTAATGACGGTGGATTTCCGTAAAAACATTTAAATGTGCCCCCGGAGGGATGTCATTCGTAACATTTCGTGATAAGACTTACATCTGCACCTGGCCGTGAGCCCTAATCAGATGGTGGTCAAACCACTGTGAATGAAAAGCAACGTCAGTCACGTCCTAGGAAGCCGAAGACTAATTCTAGAAACAGGTCTGTCCTAGTTGCATTTTCAGCGGTTCCAGAGCAGGGCTGCAAACCACTACTCCTTGCTGAAGAGCTGGAGACTATCCAACTCCTGTCCAAGACACATGACTAGCATGCTCACTGGATCTAGAATCATTCACCAGGTAGGTGTGATTAAAGGTAAAATGATCCTGGCCACCATAAAACAATACCTGTATGGGGCCGCAAAACCACAGCCACCACGATACTCCCGAAAGGACAACCTTAATAATTAGTCAGAGAAACAGCTAAAAGTCTAAAGAGACAATTAGCAGAACTCTGCGGGCTACTGATTCCCGTGGAAATAACGTGGAGCTTCCAGTTGACCCCTGCTGCCTTCAGGGGACTGGGCTCCCTTATACCTCTAGCAGCACAGGTCTAGATAGTCAAGTATTCTATAAGGACTGATAAATTTGCCCCCGGGGGAGGGGGTGTAATTCGCGACAATTGGGTACCACTAGAAGGACTTTAATCAATATTTTGCTTAAAGATTTTTATCTTTAGGTTTATATACTCTAGAAATTAAGGCCCGCCGATCATTGTTTGTATTGAAAGTTTGTGAAATGTCTGTTTTAAAACTTGAACGAAAACAACAGATTTTTCAACAAAATCATTATTAGCGATGAGGCTCATTTTTAATTAAGCGCTTTTGTAAACAAAGAAAATTGTTGTAAAAATTTCTGTTATATAGCCGCCATGTCCAGCTCAGCTGTAATCTAATCTCAAAGTTCTATTTCCGATGAGTTTTCCAATATTTGTAGCAATATATCAGCTACAATGCTTCAAATGTTGTCCAAGTTATTAACAGTTTCGGGCTTATCGGCGTAGTGTAGTGACTTCACATATTTCCATAGATAACAGTGTAGCAGAGTTAATCTCATGATCCTGCAGGCCAATTTACGGGTCCAGAACGTGAAATTATATTTTTATCAAGCGTTATCTGCAGTAGTGGCACAAGCTGTATGACATGTTGCGTGGCCTTGTTGAAATCATAGCTCTTGCACATCATGACTATTCAATTGATGATCGAAAAAGACTGTGGCCAAGGCTGTATATCGTTCACCATTGACTGTAAAATTCCGACCAGCATTGTTTTTAACGAAGTGCAGACCAATGATTCCACCAGTCCATAAAGCTCACCAAACAGACACTTTTTTAGGAATGCATAGGTGTTTCAACACACACACTTGTCATCACTCAAAATAAGAGAGTTTTGTTTATTGACATTTTATTTAAACAAAAGTCAGCTTCATAGCCAAACAAAATTCGCTTAGGAAATCGAGAACGAGTATTTCGAATAGAATCATTATTTTCAAAATAAATTTGCAAAATTTGAAAACGTTTTTCAGGCGTCAGTCTATTCATGTTAAAATTACTAACCAATTTCAACATAAATCACTTGGCAGCTGAAAAAATAGCCGCCAGTTAGAAAAGTGTTGCCAACTTAAATTTTTATAACTGTATAAAAACACTGGATATAAGATTATTGCTTGACGTAAAGAATTTGAACATAAATTAAATAAAGAATTCGTTAATTTGAAAAAATCCTGTATGGATTTGAAGAATAATTAATTTATTTTTGCTATTTTTAACGCTAGAGTTGTAATCGATTTTTCATTTAAATTGTATATAAAATTTTTTTCAACATTTTAATTTGAAATTTGGGTTATATCTCTCGCTAATTGTATTTAAACGGAGATGGAGCGGTTGACAGCCGTCAGGCTTTTTCCTGTAAAGTTTTGCATAGTCATTGGCATATGGAGAAAAGTTGCAAGTATAAGAAAAACTTTTATGCAAATTTAAGTGGGACTTTACGTCACAGATATTGAGAACATGGCCTCTTGTAAAGGGTTTTTCAACAAGCAGTTTGTTTTCTAAAACAAAATAAAACAAAAAATTTAGATTAAGATGATTTAAATTTTTATTGTATTACGAGGAGAAAAGTTTGGCAATTATGAATAAAAAAATGATATCTGGCAACGCTGACAGATGTCGATTTTTTCATCAAAGTTTTTAATCACTTTTTGGCAAAATGGCGGTCCTATTTTATTAATCAAAAGCACGGATTTTGGGGCTTAAGGCTGAAATCGATTTGATTGGCTGCGTATAGATTTTGCCCCCCAAAAACTAATACAGTGATTTTAAATTACACGATGTGGCTGGCCACTTAACTGCCACTTAACTGGAAATTTGGTTTGCAATAAATTGATTATTTCATTGGCTGCGTGACATGCGGCATCATCCTGTTGAAACCACATGTCAGTGATATCCACATCGTTAATAATACGTCAAAATTGAGTTGTTAGCATTTCGCGATTACCCCCTCCCTTTAGGAGCACGCATCTTCGGGGGTAAAAGGCGGCATCAGTCACCTGGGCTTGCAGGAGTCCGATATTGGAAGAGACATAGAACTCTCGGAGTCCGCGCAGTAGCTTATTATACACACACTGGTACCACGAGAACCAGTTGCCGGCAAGGCTACGGCCCTGTTCTGGTTGTCGGTTAGTATGTTCGGAGAGTAACGTGGTGGGTATGTTCTAATTGCGCAACAGGACTAGGATAGAATAGTTTCGAACTTTTTAGCAAGAGTGGAGGCAGGATCGTGCTACCATGCACTAGAAAATTGATACGAAGGCGTATATGCACCTCGTGTAATTGCGTCTTAGGGTGTGGATGGCAACTTTCCCACTTTCCTACACCCAGTAGTAAGATAACCATCAGATTATGACCCCATGGGTCGATACTGGTGTAAATCCTGTCACACACATCTAGCGATAGCGTGCTTCATTGACCGTTACCGCATTTCCAGCCTCATTTTCGAAAAAAAAACGATCCTATCACGCCTCCACACCAGATACCGTACCATATAATGACACGTTGAGCATACAAAGGCTTCTATAATCGCTCTAGGATATTCAGAAGCCCAAATGAGGCAATTTTGCTTGTCGACATACCCTGACAAGTGAAAAAAGACTTCGTTAGTGAAAAAATAATTTTTTAAGAAAAAACAGCCGCTTGTTTCTGAAAGAAATTAACGAATCTACAGAGATACGAATAATCAGTCTGCTTCAATTCCTGCACCAGTTGAACCTTGTAAGGCTTCAGAGTCAAATCCTTATGCAAAATTCGCCATGTGTTGGTTTTGGAGAACCCCAATTGTTGAGAACGTCGAGGAATTGACCAAATTGGATCTGCTTCAACCATGTGGTTGATTGCTGCGATATTTTTAGTTGAACGACCTGATTGAACATGCGTTGGTGTTCGCACATTTTGTATCGAGCCTCTCCACTCAAATTTAACTATCAAATTCTTAATAGCAGTCTCAGATGGATGATTAAGCTGTTCGAAAATATCACGAACCACCATTTTCATAGTGGATTTTAATTATTTTAATGCGATTTTCGTGCGAAATTGAATTCATTGTAACAATTCCCAATGCATCCACAACGAATACGTCAAAAAACTAAATATCAAAACTAGCATGTTGTTGGTGTTGTCTTGTTGAAACATTCGATATTAGCATGATTATGTACAGTTACGGCGGAGCAATGTAAGGTTCCATAATTAAGGGCATAAATTATTTAGTATAATTAGCGCACACAGAATCTGTTTTATTTCGTTTCAATATGGATGTGACCAAATAGATGTGACCATTGGGAAAACTTATGTCAGCATCCCAAGTAGTTTGGCAACTCATTTTAAGGGAAAACAACAATCTAAATGAAATAATAAAATATAATAATAATAATAATAAATAAAAACAGAATATAAAAATAACACCTTTTTCGGAGTTTAACAAACCCTAATATTTTTTTTTGTTTTGTTGTTTTTGTGTTAAGCATTTCGAATGACAAATTTTATTTTATTTTTTATTTTATTACAATTTTCTGAAATACGCATTTTATCTTAAATATGCACAGTAATCGCTTAATTTGTTACTAATGTGATCACACACTTTGAAACTTGAAACTCGTTATTAGGCAGACAATAAACGACAATCTCCAGTTTGAATGGATGACAGTTAATTCTATCGGTTTTGTCTCTTTATCAGACATTTTTTTAAAACAGTTAAGGTTATGTTCCTTCGTTTTTCTTAAACAAAAGAAATTTTTTAAATATTTCTAAGCCCTTGGATAAGGCGTGCTATTAAAGTAAATGATGCAACAGTTCTTTTCATCGCTGCCTTGCCGGCACAGAAATAAGCAGCCAGCAGTTCTGAAATTTTTAATTTTTTCTAATTTTAATCAATTTGTTTTACCTGTTACACAGAATGTCTGAACAAATTACCAAGGAGAAACAAAGGAAGTGAATCGTTTATTTTACTTTTCATAAAACTAATAAGTGGCGCTGATACACAAAATAGACATTTAAAATATTTGGCGTCAGTTTTGTATGGGAATGAGTCATAAAATATTTAACCTCATTTTTGAGTTTAATCGTCTAAATAGCCGCTTGAACGTTTAGTCAGTTGATCGGTTAGTAAGTCATTGATTGTTTCGTGTTACTTGTTTCTTATCAAAATTTGAATGTTTCATAAAAAAGACAATAAAACGAAAATGTAAAAAAAACGTATTAATTTTTTTTTCATTTTCCTTTCTTTCTTTTTATTGTCAAAAGTCCAACTTGAAATTGTCATTTACAGAGTTTATCAGGTTGAACACACAGACAAAGTAATCGTAACGTAACTGAGCCATGTCTTAAAATATTATCGTTTAGTTTTCATGGAGTTCTTTCAATACATATCCATAGTAGAGGGTGTTCGCCGGTAAGGTATACTATTTTATTTTGTCGCCACTTTGGTAAACATTAGTCCTGACAGTTCATATTTTGCACACGTGAAGTAGACACGTGGAAAAATGTTCGATAAACCAACGCGTTTTAATTCGTTTTATGAAAATCGATCAGCGGTTACTGTAACGGCGAGAAGTCATGTGAAATTTTTGGGAGAAACAGCGTGCCACAAACGTACTATTTAACGTGTAGTGTGATTAGATTTACATCCGCGCCTGGCCAAGAAGCCAGAGAATGGTTAAATGTCTGAAGAGACAAATAACGAACTCTGTGGCTTACGGATTCCCGTGGAAATAAAGTGCAATTTCCAGTTGTACCCCTGCTGACTTCAGGGGACTAAGCTCCCTTTTTCCCCCAGTTGCACATGTCTACATAGTAGCTCTCCATTAAGACCATATATGTGCCCCCGTGTAGTGTGTAATTTGTTTTATATCTGCACCGACCGCGAGGTCATAATCAGATGGTAGTTAAACCACTTAGTTGATTGGACACCAACTACGCCCTAGAAGGCCTTCAGATACGTATATCCTCCAGTCACTTCTAGTAGCAATTTAGAAAGTCCGGAGTAGGCCGTGCACTCACTCCTTGCTGAGGAGTTGGAGACTTTCCAACTCCTGGTCCAGAACGCATGAAGCTCTTATTTATCAAGAACACGCCAGCATTCATACTCACTGGACCTGAACCATTCATTGTGTTAATTTGAATGGTCCGACCCACAAACTCTCACGAGGGTCCGAAACCACAACCACCACGATACTCCCATATAGGGGCCAACCTCAATAACCAGTCAGAGCACATTTTTTGTCTAAAGAGAGCAAATATTGTACTCTGGGGCAACTGATTTCTCGTGGAAATATGTGGATTGTCCAGGTGACTCCTACTAGCCGCAAGACACAAATCTAAATGGAATAGTAGGTTCCAAAAAGACTATAATGTGCCCCCGGGGGGATGCCCCCGTGTAGTGAATGATTTCGAAGAAAGCGGGTTTGTAGGTGGTAGGCCCAACCATGGACCACAACATATTGTAAGATCGGCTGAAAACATTATCGCTGCTCAAGAAAGTGTTGAAAACCATCCATCCATCAGGAGCTTAATCTTCAAAGAACAACTTTGGCCACAATTTTTGCACAAGGATTTGCATTTGTTTCCATATAAGATTCAATTCGCACAAGAGCTTCTTTCATAAGACGCGGCCATACATATGCCAATAGAATGTTACAGCTCGCCCATAATAACCCCGATTTTCATGAAAAATCATAATGAGTGACGCGACACATTTTCATTTGAATTGATGTGTGAATAAACAGAATAGTCGGTTTTGGGGAATGGGCAGCCCTCAAATTATTCAACAGTTACCTTTGCATTCATTAAAAAAAAAACAGTCTGGGGTGTCGTAAGTCAGGAGGAATTAGGAGGACCTTACTTCTTCGAAAATGAAAACGGCGTAACGATAACTGTGAATAGGGACCTATATCGTGATTATGATTTTTTTTTTTTTTTGTAAAGAGAAGTAGCACTTCAGGCAACAATGCCTATTTAGTCAAGTACCGTGCTACATTCTTTAGGAAAGCGATAGAGAAGAGATGAGACAGGTGGTGAAAGTAGAAGGATAGTTAGGGAAATTAACTGTCGGTATAAGACAGCACAGTGACCAGTGACTATGCCTTCATCACTGAGCAGCCACACCGACAGTCAATTTTTATTTGTAGTGAAAAAAACCAAGTTCTTTGTTGGGAATCGAACCCACAACACCCAGTCTTGTAAGCTAGTACACTACCTACTAGCCTACAGGGGCATTTAAAGGATTGAAATCCTTTTAACGCCACAACTGCATGCTTTGGACTTAAATAACATGTGGTATCAACAAGGCTATGCCACATCGCATATAGCCAGGTTTACAATAGAATTATTGAGAGACCTTTTTCCACATCAAGTTATTTCAAGAAATGGTGATGTTGATTGATGGCCTTCACGGTCGCCTCATTTGACTGCTCCGGACTTCTTTTTGTGGAGATATCTGAAAAGCAAGGTCTACGCAAATAAATCAGAAACGCTTGAACAATTCAAACAAAATATTCGTAATGAAATTAATGAAATACTGCGTGAAATCTGTGAGAATGTAATAAAAAAAATGCACTCAAAAGGGCTCGCAGTTAAGAGGTTAACAGAGGCGGATTTTAAATAAAACGTTTATCAATTTAAGATCCACTCTCTTTCATTTAACCAAAAATTATAAGCAAACAAAGTAGCATACCTTCCCGGCGGATACCCTGTATAAGTGCCTTTGGCTTTAAATAAATGGTGTTATTTCAATCAATTAGCTTCTCATTTTGGTGTATTAAGTGATCCTGCTGAGTTATTTTTAGTTGTCATTAATACCTGTTTTTTGCTTTTTATTTCTTCATTCGTTCGTTAATTCTTTTTAAAATTTGCTTGCATTATTTTGTTGTTGTTGTTTTAACATTTTTAATAAAATCATAAAAATTTTTAAAAGCTTTTTAATTTTGTGTCTCTATATGTGTCATATATATGTCATTGTATAGTTCCCCCCCTTTTCCCAAAATTAACTGGCATTTAATATGTTAATTAATTAATGTTTATTTGTGTTTTGCATTAAAAACATTTTTATTGTCGCTTTCAATTCAACAAATCCAATTAATATTGAATTTAACATTTTTAATATCAATTTGTTTAAATCGCCAAATAAATAAAATTAAAATAAATAAAATGATGAAACAAACAAACAAACAACAACAACAAATATAAAATTAATTACTGTCAAAATAAAATTGATGATTTCAGTTTTCATTTTAAATGCTGCTATGTCCAGCATATACCAGGATACCACTAATTTTATAATAGACAATTTAATATTATTTTAAATTTAAATATAAATAAAATATTTTATAACTTCATGCGTGATTAATATTTTCAGTGAGCAAATCGGTCATTGTCATTTAAATAGATATTTGGGCAAATTTGAGGTTAGCTAATAAATTGCCTGTCAAATGTTTAAATATGAAGAATTCAGCTGTCATCCAATGACGTTTGTTTAGTAAAAAATAGTGAAATTTTAACAATACTTTTGGGCAAATATTTTAATTGTAAAAATTTCAACGTCGACATGGCATTCAATTTTAAAAATTACGGGCTAGAAATTGTTTTCGAATCCTTCTTCATCTTATTGATCCAGCTGTGAAGGAGTTTAAGGATTACGTTGATGAGCATAGGCTGACTCATTACAAAATCTTTAATGACATTAAATTCGCTTTAAATTTTTGGATGCTTCCAAACCACACTCTTGTCACACGTAATGAAAAAACGGCTGCCAAATGAAAATCGAAAAACCCACCCGGCTTTTTTAATAATCTTTAAATATGCAACTCCTGTTATAAGGTCTGGATAATATTACTTATATTCAAGGTATGGTTCCATCACGTATTATTTCCCCACGTAAGTTAAATATCACCATTTTGTAAAACATCATGAAAAAATTTTTTTTAATCCGCAAATTTTTCGCTTCAAAAGCTCTCCTGGAAAAATTAGTTTTGTCGCCCAATTGAGAAACCGCATAGTTCAAAAGTGATAACGGCTTAAGTATAACAATTAATCTATCATCCAAGGGCATTGGGCTTATGTAGCCGTTAGTCAAATTAAATTATAAAAAGCCAACTGCTTACTCACTTGCTGGGCGAGAAGGGAACAAAACTAAAGAAATTCAATCTTAAAACTACAGTTCAGATTCCAGCTACGTCTTGCAATAATATAGTCAAAATCCTGGGATTGCTTGATCGAATTCCCTACTGTATGGAGTGCCCTTAATTATTTTACAAAATATAATTCAGGAAAAAAACAAAGATCTTTCAACTATTGGTGGAACACTTGTAACTCAAATTAAGATGCAACATCTTTTCACAAATGCTGACATCAACAACTGGATTCAAAAAGAATTTCAGGTGGAAAGTAATGAGAAGCAAATGAAATTATCAAATATGGAATCGGAGGATTAATGCGATAATGGTGATAAAAACAAAATTAAAGTGAACGATTGTATAACATAGATAATCACAGACAAACCAAGGGCCTTTGAAAATGATAAGCCGATAATAGCACTATACGAATTACGGAATTTAGTTTATCTTTTAATAATTAATTTACCAAAAAATCAATTCAAAATCTTTTATTTATTTAATCAAAACCAATTCTAGTTTTAAAAATTATATAAAATTGTTCAATAAAATATTGGGTTCTGTTATTGTGAAATTTTCGTTTTCGCGACAGATCTGGTTTTTCATTAATCGTGAAAATCGAGCTTGCATTCACTAAGTTTGTACAAAGAAATAATTTTAAATACATATCGGGTGCATATTCTTTTTCCAAGCGGCGATATTAAGCCAAAAGAGTCTTTTCCAACTCGTACCAGGTATTTATATGCACTATGCACTGCGCAAAATTCCGCTATCAAAGCAATAGTGCCTCTATAAGCTAGTAGGTAGTATACTACCTTATAAAACTGGGGGTTGTGTGTTCGATTCTCAAGAAAAAGACCTTGGTTTTTTTCACACTACAAATAAAAATTGACTGTCGGTGGGGCTGCTCAGCGATGAAGGCATAGTCATTGGTCACTTTGCTGTCTTATACGACAGTTAATTTCCGTAACTATTCTTTTGCTTTCACCACCTGCCTCATCTCTTCTCTATACCTTTCCTAAAGAACGTAGCACGGTACTTGACTAAATAGGCATTGTTGCCTGAAGTGCTATTTCTCTTTAAAAAAAAAAAAAGAAAAAAAATTGTAGTCTCGCCTGAGTGCTTCTACGCAAAAGCTAAGCTCCTTCACATTCATTGTTATATTTGTGCCATTAAACTTCACTCCCCATTTGTCGGGTTTAAACTTATCCAGAGACTCGTATTGATTAGACATAGGCATGGCAAAAAAATTTGTCTGTTGTGGCTGAAAAGTTGATGCAAACCAAGTATCCTGTGGATAGCTAGGCTAAGATGTCTGTGACTGAGGCAAAGGCTGATTTTGTATGGACTGCTGTAACACCTTTTGCGGCGGATACTACAGTTAAGATTGCTGTGGTTGTTGGTTTTCAATTAAGGAATACAAGCGTGGTAACACTGACCGTTGATTCTCCACTACTAGATTTTATTATAACAATGATGATGGTTTATCTTGCATTAAGTGTTGGTAACTGTTGTGTCCGTTAAATATTAAGTAGACAATTTTTTTGTTATAAAACAGAGATTTTGGCCAGTAGGCCCATGCTGAAGTTGTGGAACTAATAGTGGTGGTTGCGTAAATGCTTGCGACAATTGTGCAAAAGCATTTTGTGGTTGTTTTGCTCCTGCCGTTGGCTAAGATTAGCCTAAATTTATTTATACATACAAAAACACCTGACCTCGCTCTGGTCTAGCCTGCGGAAAAAAATACACGTTAGCTTGCGACGTAAAACTTGCTTAATATCGATCAGGGCTTGCTGAATTTTGTCATTAATCTCCCACATGAGCCGTGCTTGGCATAGGCCAAAAGACGCTTCTACAAACTGCACCTGTGAAAAGGTCCTTCGGCGTTCATATTACGCTCACGTACTTCCCGGCAAATGTTTTGAGTTGTAACACTAATGAATGATTGTGATACAACTGTCTCTTCATCACTATCTCTGCTAAAAGCAAAATTTGGTGAGTCTGATGTTGCAACAACCGGATTACTCACACAAGTAAAAATAGTCGTAGTAGTTGTGCTATACGACTGATTTGTTATCGTTGGGACTGTAGTTGTAGTAAATGCAAATTAATAAATTGGGGCCCAACGTGTGGCTTGAAGCAATTCTTGGCAAACAGATTTCATTTTATGTTGTTTATTTTTCCTCCGCCAGTAAGTGAAATACTATTGCTATTTCCTGTCCTATCTCAGATCTCCCCAGGGGCATATAAATATGGCCTTTATAGAATATTCCACCATCTAGACTCAGTGCAACTGGGGAAAAAGGGAGCCCAGTCGCCTGAAGTCAGACAGGGGGACAACTGGAAGCTCCACTTCATTTCCACGGGGATCAGTGAACCCGCAGAGTTCATTATTTGTCTCTTTAGACATTTAATAGTTCTCTGACTGATCATTGAGGTTGGCCCCTATATGGGAGTATCGTGGTGGTTGTGGTTTTGCGGCCCCATAAGGGATTTATGAAAATTATGGTGGCCAGGATCATTTCACTGATAATGACACGCAAAGTGAATGATCCAGTCCAGTGAGCATGCTTGACATGTATTCTGGACAGGAGTTAGTCTCCAACTCTTTAGCAAGGTGTGATGGTTTGCAGACCTGTCCTGGAATCATTAAAGTTGCAACTAGGTGGTCCTGTTGCATAGAATTATAGCTTCGGCTATCGAGGACGCATGTATGACGTTCCAAATTATACAATAGTGGTTTGTCCACCATCTGATTAAGGCTACATAGCCAGGTGCGGATGTAAAACAAATCACATTCTGTCCTATCTCAGAGTACAAACCACAACGCGGCTTGAGAATGATGCATTCGCATCGAATGCGCTCACCTTTGACTTCAAACCAGCCAGATAGAACAGGAAATATCAATAGACTTCATTTTAGTTTTTCGTTTTTTTAATTTCAACGTATGTCCAGTTAGGTCAATCACAAGAATTCCTAACTAGTAGCTACGCGATCCAATAAGAAACACACTTTTATTTGAAAATTTTATTTAAATTTAGGTGATTCCGGTGTCGTCAGGGTACCTAACTCTCGCATATATGTAAGTCCCGATGGCTAAGCTATAATATCTGGTATCGTGTTGCGACAAATGGCATGAGAGATAGGTTCATAAGGGTTTACAGATTCATCTTTTTCGCTCAACTTGAGGCTCTTCTACTTCCTAAAAAAATATAAATTTTTTTAACCGGTAAATAAAGTGATGAAAACACGTATTAAAGCTGCTGCTGGTTTCCTTTTTCTATGTTCAGCAGTTCGAACGCATTTTTCCATACTTAAACCTAATCTGCTTTTGTTTTCTTTTAGTTGCACTGATGCTCGAAGGCAAAAGGATTGTTGCAAGCATCAACAGCTTATTGTTGACTTCTTTATGTCACGCCACTAGTTAAGTTCATTAATTTTTTTTTTGTTTTTTAATGATGTTCTTACTTAGCAAAGTGTGAGAGAGATTGTTTTAGCAATAATCAATTTTAAAACAAATGTTTTTTTTGTATAAAATAGAATAAAACAAATTCTTGAAGTTTTATTCCATTTAAAATATCGTATGATATATGAGTTGGGCAAGTTAATTGTGACGCGAATGCATTATACACCCACGTTTACACAAATGCATTAAGAAAAGACAGAAAACCTACAACAACAATAAAAACAACAACAACAATAAACGAAAACGGCAAGGAAACAAAACAAAACAAAACGAAATTTTAGCTTCAACACTTTTATTTAATAAGACGAGGATAAAAAGCGACACCCAACAAGCAGGGACATTATCGTTCAACAAACGAAAAACATACACACACACACAAAACTTTAATTAACAAATTATTTAAAACACCAACATGAAACGGTGAACAACAGAAACAACAATAACAAAACGCTAAATAAAATGATTACAACGAAAGGTGATGACGATGGGAAGCTAAAATGTGACCAACAACAATAGTTTTGCGTAGAATTTACAACTGTTTAAGCCAAATAAATGATGATTAAGAAACAAAACAACGTTTTAACACCAAAAATAAACAACAACAACAAAATGCATAAGCAAAAACAAACAAACAAAAAATCGCCAACATATTAAATGACAAACACTTCCCATTGATGCCATACACAAACACACAAAAAACAGTAACAACAACAATAATAATAATAAAAACAAAAACAACAAGAACAACAATAGTTATAAAAACAAGTAATTAAAACGACTTACATAAAGGAAAGGAAATTTGTCTTTAACTAAATAAAACTTGCAACTGACTGTTTCGAACTAAATACTGATGCTCATGATGATGATGATGATCATGGTGGGGAGTAAGTTGCTAAAGCAATACCTAAAAGCGTGTGACAAATTGACGCTTTTTAATTCATTGCCTGCCCTTCAGCATCAACAAATATATTGGCTCTTTTCCTTTACACTTCTCCATCTCTCACAACCAAATTGCGGTCAGAATTCTACAACCGAAAACTGATTGATGATGATGGTGTGTCGATGATGTCGCAAAACGATGTTGGCGACAATGATGCTGATACATGCCAGCAAACATGTTGACAATTAAATACTTGACGTAGTGAAGTGCAAATGTGTAGAAAAGGTTTTCATATAAAAAAAACACACACACACACACACAAAATAAAGGTATTTTAAATGCTTTTATTACCAAAGACTGATTAATTGCTGCTACACAATCACAAATCAAAAGAAGTTGTCAATTAGCTGAAAAGCAACAACTTGCACACAAACACATTCATTGAAATGCTACGTACAAATAAGTCAAATATGAAACAAAGGTAACAATGACTCGTGCTGTTTCCTTACTAGTGTTGTCACACAGGCGAGTATTATGTATCCAGCGCTTATAGAAGTTAATTCCTTTAAGATATATAAATTTGCATCCTCAGAAAATAGCCGTGGTGAAATCTCTATCCTTATGATTATTTTGCTATGTCTTTCATTACTTTTATCCAAATTTTCCTTAATAGAGTGGGCAAATTTGAGGTTAGCAAGTAGATTGTCCATCAAATGATTAAATGTTAAAAATTAAGTTGTCATCCTTTGACATTTATTTAGCAAAAAGTTAAAAAATATTAAGCATTTAATGTTTACACTTTTGAGCAAAGAATTTTAATTGTAAAAATTTATTATCGAAATTCAATTAGCCGGATATGGGGCTAACAAAATTCACCAAAAATCTTCGAAAGACAATTAAATCCAAAGAAAGTGACCGCATAGAGCGATTTGTGATCAGGCGGCATGATCGCATCGTATGTTTTCAAAAACGAGCAAGGAAACGCCGTCACCATGAAATCTCGGCGCTACTAAACCATGACAGCCAATTTTTTCTAGCCACGATTGGCTAATGTTAACATAGGTGATCTTTGGTTTCAGCAAGATGCAGTGTGGGCCACGCAGCCCCTTAAACGATTCAGTTATTGTACATAGTTTTTCGATTTGGCAATGTCAATTAGCCTCCTCCTTCTTACAATTTAACGCTGCTGGATTATTTTCTATGGAACCATTTGGAAGGTCGGGTTTACGTGAATAATCAATAAGCAGCTGAAGCCCTGAAAGATAAAATTCGGCACATTACACTGACTAGATAAACGAAGCTTTGTTGTAAAATGTGCTTCAAAATTTTGTTAAAAGAGCGGACGTGTGCCGACGCATTAGAGGTATATGTTTTTTTTTTTTGAAAAAGAGAAGTAGCACTTCAGGCAACCATGCCTATTTAGTTAAGTACCGTGCTACATTCTTTAGGAAAGGAATAATGAATAGATGAAACAGTTGGTGAGAGTAGAAGGATAGTCGGAAAATAACTGCCGTATATAAGACAGCAAAGCGACCAGTGACTATGCCTTCATCGCTAAGCAGCCCCACCGACAGTCAATTTTTATTTTTTTGGTGAAAAAAAAACCAAGGTCTTCGTTGAGAATCGAACCCACAACCCCCATATTTACAAGCTAGTGCATTACCTACTAGCCTACAGGGGCACCTAAATGTTTACCCCCTTCATATTCCATTATTAGAGTTGCAATACATTGGTATTGAAGTTGTCAACAAAATATATGTTTCGAGCCAATTCACTTTCTAACCTCAAATCTTTCCACCCGCAATAAGTTGCCTATTCCAATCTTGGCGAGAATATATTATTCACAGTTATCTATTTCCAAAATGGAATTCTTCAAATAACCCTTCATGATTCTAATATAGCAAATTCTGCATTCCTGGTAAATAACGGCAAATACGAATTTTTACATCTTCCCTTTGGACTTAAGAATAAACCATTAACCTTTTTAAAGTTAAATAAATTTTAACCTTGGACTTATAAAGAAATTGCAAGAATAGAAAAAATAATCTGAATTATAAACTTCCGAAACATCGCTAAAACATATAAAATTCCTTAGAGAAATCTCCAATCTCCAAATATAATTTGTATGCCTATTTTAGGACTAAGTCTAAGTCAACTTAAGTGGCAACACCGTTTGCAAATTATGACCAAATTAAATAATCATTCAATGCAACATTTCAATAAATAAAACAAAAACGAACCAATCAACCAGCAGCCATACCTTTATGGAATATAGTTTTCTTGTTGTAGTTACTCCTTCCTTCTGCCTTTCATTTTCAAATCACTTTAGTCGCTTCTTTGGCTTAAGCTGATGGTGGATCTCTGGAGCTTACGTCAATGTTGGTTGATTTACCATTCCTATAATTTTCCTTATTGATATTCCAATAATATAATTGGAATTCTGATTATAGAACATCAAAAATACTGTTCCCTCGATTTTTTCTTCATGTGTATCAATTCATAAATTTCGAGCAGCTTTTCCTTGTAATCAGACTTCTTATAAGACCGCTGTGAGTAACTAAGTCGCTAACTTTTAGACTCACAGTATTGCTGCTGACAAAAAATCAAGACAATTGTAGTGGACGTAGTGACGCAAACATAACCACTGTTCAGTAAAGATGAGCCTGGAGCAATAACTCTTCGACAATTCCAACATTAGAGCATTATTAGAAGCAGTTTGCTTAAAGGTCTTCATCGTTGCGCTTAAAAGTTTGTGAATTAGTTTATTTAAAAACTAAACGAAAATAACGCATTTTTATCTTTACTAATGATGCTCACTTTAAACAAACAACATTGTCGCGTATGGGGCTCAAAATCCACAAACCGTCCTCGAAAAACCATTCCATCCAAAGAAAGTGCGGTCGAAAATGAGCCAGGAAACACTTTCATTCTGAATTTCCTGCACTATAACAATAACCAATTTGCTGTGGCCACAATTGCCTAATGTTGACATCAGTGACCTTTGGTTTTAGCAAGACGGTGCGACAAGCCACGACATAGCCACTCCGAAATTTCATTTACTACATAAGAAATTTCCTGGTCGCGCAATTTCTCGATTTGGCAATGTCAATTGTGATTATTTTCGCTGACCCCTTTTTAAAACCATTTTTATGTGAACAACTGTTGCTGTGTGTAAATGATGTATTATGCCGGCGAATTTCCAAAGTGTTGCGAGGTTGGTAATGTAACGCCGATCCCCAAAAAAGATAAGGCTAAGAATACTGAAAATTACCGCCCAATTGCAATTTGTTCTGCACTTTTCAAAGTGATGGAAGGTTTGATTAATTTCCATCTTGTGAGGTACCAGCTTATTTAGCGATCGACAGTATGGTTACGGGCGACTTGCTACCTTTCCTATCTGAACAATGGTTCAACGCCATACATCATTTCAGAGATAGTAAGGTGTTGGGTCTAGATATTTCCAAGGCATTTGATAGAGTGTAGTATGATGCACTTCCGTCAAAGCTTGCTAGTTTTGGTGTCGGTGATAGTTTCTCTTGATTTATATCTAATTTTCTCAGGATTAGCGCTACGGGACTTCATCAGACAAGTTCAAGAATAATTCAGGGGTACCGCAAGGCTCTGTTCTTTCTCCTACTCTGTTCTTATTTTTCTAAATGGCCTTATTTGTCAAACTTTCAACCCTACTTACTCTTTCGCTGATGACAAACCATTGGTCATTCCAAGATCATTATTGAGCGTATCATTTCTCGCGACAATCTTGGAATGGGGTCGTGTAAATAGAGTCTATTTTAATGCCCGTAAGACGCAATGTTGCATACTTACGCATAGATCTGGGTTCGGAATTGTTGCTGTATCTATTACTATGGGTGATATAGGTATTACGAAATCTGATGCTCTTGATGTTTTTGGCATTAAAATTCAGTGTGATATTCGATGGACTAAACACATTTTTCAGGATGTATTCCACTGTTTTATTGTTACTACAATGGCATGTGCCGTTACTCGCACATTTTCTCGTTTAACTCGATTTTCGCATCCATTTGGGGCATAAACTCCTTCTAAAAGCCTTTCCTGTCACTTTCAATGTACGAAAGTTCAAACTGAATGTCCGCAAACACTACTGTCTCTTTCCTCCCCATAACCTAATTTCCTAGTTCTGGCACAATGCAATGCATGTGTAGGGGTCATCCCTTGCACTCAAGGGTCCGAGAAAGAAAAAAAGGAGGACATTTGCCCATCACTACACTCCCTTAGTAATTTCCATATTTTTACTCTGCATTGATGTCATTAAAACTAGGACTGTTAAAACGAGGTGTGTGTTTTAAGCTAATTTAGTTCCTAACCTCTAATTTTCCCACCCTTTAAAATCAATATTGAAAAGAGAGCAACAATCAAGATTACGGATTCACAAATTTAAACGCTTTTCGAAAACTTAGCTCCACACAGATGTCTGCAATTACGAGACAATCAGAGTAAAAGGATTGACGGTTACTAATCGTCACACTAAAATCACTAAAGAGTTAAGGTTGTCAACAACACAAGACTCAGTAAATATAAGCTAGTTGGGTACTATTATCAATTAAGGAAAAGGGGGGTCTAAAGTTTGACTAATATCATTTGTAGTCTGCAAATCTATTCCCGCAGCCTTTAAAAAAACACAAAAAAGGTCCCCTAATTTTTCCTCTTTCAAACCTTTTTAATTGTGTTTAGTCTGAACCAGAACACCAAGGCGAGCTCCTGGCCGGTGTTTAACGCCAGCATATCAGCGTGGCCGAAATTTGCAATAAGCAAATGGCAAAAAATTATAAATTTTAAAGTAGTACGATTAAAAAGTACAAGTATAAATTTCTAAAGCCTCTTCAAAGAATAGAAAGATAGTGCAACCGTATACACATGGGTACTGTAAAAATTATTTGTTCGTTTTATAATTAATATCATTAAGCACATGGTTTTTATATAAAAATTAAATAAATTTAATTTTTTTAATAAAATAAATAAAATTAATTTTTTATTTAATATTGCACCACAGATTTGGGTGGCATCTCTAGGAAAAAAATATATAAACAATTTTTTAAATAATTATTAAATGAAAAGATATCGTCGATAAAAACACGAAATAATCCAAAAAATAATAAAAAAAAATTTTAATACATTTTTTCCTTTTCCTAAAAATGCCACCCAATGGTGTGGCGAAGTACTGAAAATAAATAAAATTTACTTAATTTTTATATGAAGGCCTTGTGCTTTAAGAAATTATTTATAAAATTTTAAAAAGCTTAATAAACCATAATTACTTGTCTAATTTAAGCCATCTTTTGATTACATAAAACAAACTTAAAAAAGCATATTTTGCTTATTAGTAAAATACTATGGTTACAAATATCATATTTTTTTTTTGTAAGTTATACAAATTTTCTATGATTTAGATTTGAGCAAAAAATTGTTATTTTAATCAATCAAATCTTGACAGAAATTTATTTAACAGCTGTCAAGTAACGCTTTAAACTACCATGAAATGTGCACCACAATCATACATTGCTACGAGGAATATAATATAGTTCTTGTTATCATACCACAACCATATTTTTCTACAGTCTTATAAAGTTGTCTTTTTAAGCCTTAGCTCTTAGCTTTGGGGCTACTTTCACCTGTAATTCTCAGAATTGTTTAACAAAATTATGTGTTGTACTGTGTAAATATAATATTTACATTCAAAACGAATAATACCGATGTCTACATACAGCGAATAGTTATTCCATTTACGACTTTCTTTACAACACTAGCAAATCTAAAGAAGTTCAGAAGTTTTATTTACAAATTGTGTTTATGTTGTGTCTTTTAAAGCACTGATAAGTCCACTTTTAAAATGCTCTCATTCTTTACATTCGTGTATGCGATTGTAAAGCAAAAAGTAATAAAAAATTTAAGTGCTTGTGTATACACGAGTAGATTGGTGTCAACTGGAATCGTATGCAAAATAATAATAAATGCATTTATGAGTTGTATTGGAATGAAAACTCAAACATAAAAGACATTATGTGTAACCCGTTCTCTACACTTAAAGAAAATAGTTTGTATTTTCACAAATTACTTTTCATTAAGAAAACATTATTTAAGGGTTAATGTTAAGCCAAGATTAATTTTAAATTTTTTTCAGTGTACATTTAAAAAAGAAATATTTGTATTCCAGCTGTATGATTGTTTTGCTTTTTCTTAATGGGCACAACAAATAAAAACCTTTCAAGATATGGATGGTGATGATGATGACGATGTCGACGATGGTTATATTTTTGTCGTCTTTGGCATAAGTTGTGTGTTCGCTCTCATACTTGTATAACAAAGTGATTTCAATCAACGTGCCAATGTCATTTACCAGGCATGCCACCACCAGCTATCAACGTTTTAAGTCTATTTCATGCTTTTATTTCAGATACTCATTCCCATTCATGGATACCTATGTATGTATGTATGTATGTATGTTTGCCTCAGTTGCTGAGTAAATTAAGTTTAATAAAGAATCTCTGGCTTTATATGCGAGAGTAGTTGGCGTCTTAGCTGTTATATTTTGCATTTCAGTTGTCATCTCCATTACTGTTCATGTTGTCTTAAGTATTTAAAAAATAGTTGTGACATTTACAAAGTGTTATTGGCTTTAAGGTTTCTATGTTATTGTTAAATGCATTTCATTTTTTTTTTTTAATTTTTGTTATTGTGGTTGTGTTTGAAAAGTATTTTAAGTCTTTCCAAAGTCATATTTATTTTATTTTATTTTGTTTTTTAACTTATCATAAGGCTGTCTTACATTTCAATAGAACGTTTAATGCTTTTTGTTATCCCTTGATAATGGGAAAAATAAATAAATAATAAAAAGCATCCTTTTTGGTTAAGACAACGATTTGCCATAGAGAAGATAAATCCTCCTTTGAATAGTTTCAGAATGGAGACCTTAGTGTGTTCTACCCAACCCAGCTTTAAGTGTTTTTCTGTAACGAACATACGTTAAAGGGCGTAGTAAACATCATTTATCATTACCCGATAACGACAGAAGATTCAGAACAAAAATGCCTACAAGGTTTTCTATAACGACTTTTCTACCAGCACAACAGCTTCTGAATTGCCCTTCGCATTCGTCATATTTCTCAAAAAGCCCATTAAATGGCTTTTGCCGAACAGTGTTATCAATTAAAATGAATCAAGTTTCATTTAAGAAATATTTGAATGCGTAACCTTTCTCTCTTTCTTATATGGAGGCCATCGACTTATTGCTATCAAAATCTAACAAAAAGCTGATTTCTAAAAATTTATCTGTTAAATCTCAATTAGTTCCTATGGGACCGCAAAAAGTCACCGTGACTTTAGTGGCTCCATAATGACTCGGTATGAACAATTGACTATAAACCTGCAAATATTGATGACTTGTAGGCCAATATGATTGGCGCAAATTTTATAAAAAACTGTGACTTATGTAATTTTTGTCTATAGAAAAATTACGCCTGATTATAGAAAAATTATAACCTGAAATTGTCTACAGAAAAATTATAACTAACGACATTTTTCCTAAAAAAAAATATTACTAATGAAATTTTTTATAGAAAAATTATGGCTGGTTCAAATTTCTACAGAAATTTTTTAAAGACAAATTGTGATCAATGAAATTTTCTATATAGAAATTTCGCAGGATAAAAATTTTTTTGCAGAAAAGTTTTTATTAATGAAATTTTCTATTAAAACAATTATGGCTGATTAAATTTGTTTATAGAAAAACCGTAAGATAAGATTTTCTGCACCAAAATCATGGTCCATAAAATTTTCCCTTGAAAAATTATGACGAAATTTTTTTAATCGAAAAATTATGACATGAATTTTTCTGCTGACATTTTTGATAGAAAATTATTACTCATAACATTTTCTTGTAGGAAAATTATGACTTGTTTACTTTGCCATAGAAGTTATTTAAAGGAAAATTGTGACCTATTTTCTCTAAAAGAAAAATTTATGGCCGATAAAATTTTCTATAGCAAAATTTAGGCCGATAAAATTTTCTATAGCAAAATTTAGGCCGATAAAATTTTCTACAGCAAAATTTAGGCTGATGAAATTTTCTATAGCAAAATTTATAACCGATGATGAAATTTTCTCTAGAAGCAAAATTATAATCGACGATGAAATTTTTTCTAGAAGATAAATTATGACCAACGATTAAATTTTCTCTAAAAGAAAATTTATGACCGATGATGAAATTTTCTCTAAAAGTAAATTTATGACCGACGATCAAATTTTCTCTAGAAGATAATTTATGACCGATGATAAAACTTTCTCTAAAACAAAATGTATGACTGAATGAAATGTTCTATAGAAAATTAATGGCCCAATGAAATTTTATGTTTGGACTGTTTTAACAATAATCATTAATTTTCTATTTATTTTTCTACATGAAATAATTATTTTTGTTTTTTTGTATATTGATTTTTTTTGTTTTGGTTTTAAAATAATAAATAATATATAAATATTAAGCTTAACACGTTCGCGGCAACGAATGCTATAGCATTCATTTTCATAGTGATGTAAAATGACGTGAATGCTATAGCATTCAAATTTTAAAGCCAATTTTTATTCATTTAATTTTATACAAGCTTAAGTTTTTGTAATTAATATACATTTCAAAATAATGACCAACTGGTTCATTAGTTAATTTCATATTATTTTATCTTTTCTCCATGTATTTACAAATTTCCTTAAGCCGACACATTGAGTAAATTAGAAGTGTAATCGTCATGGATGCTATAACATTCATTGTATATAACGGTTAAAATACGATGTTTTGATTACTCTTACAATACATGTCTAATCAGATTTCGGATATTACAACTAGTTTCAAAAATAACTGCCTGTATATTTCTGAAGCTCTTTCAAAATTTTAGCGTCCGCGAACGTATTAATAATGGTCTTTTGAAATAAATTTATCAAATATATTTTCAATATTTCGCTTTCCTTTGGAAATTTTCTTCAGGAAAAGTAATTTTTTTTAAAAACAAAAATTATTAACAAATTGAAAAAAAAATTTTGAAAACAATTGACAAAAACAAATAAAATAATTTACTTCATACATACGTACATACAAAATTAAAATTTCAAAAATTTAAACACACAAAAAAAAACAAGGAAATGGAAATTAAATAACAAATTCTTTTTTATAAAATAATTATAACAAATAATGTGTCTTTTGAATTATGTATCTATAATTCTGCACAAAATTGTCTGTGTCGGTTTTGAAATTTATTCTCCTGACATTTGGTACATTAACGTGTAACGTCTCTTGTAGTTTTTTTCGATATCTACTATTGATGTTTCCTCAAACTTTGGATAATTATTATATTTCTTACAATGTGAAGATAAGGATGACTTCTGTGTTGAAATATTCCTATATTTTTGGTCACATCTGTGACTAGCTAATCTTATTTTAAGTTTATTCTTTGTTGTCCCAATATAAACTTTGTCACAGTTCACCTGGTTTTTTCCTCCACATGGTATCCTGTAAACTACATCAGATATTTTCATTTTCCCTATTTTATCCTTCATACTGCTAAATAATTTATTTAATGTGTTCTATGTTTTGTGTGCAATTATATAACTATCTGTGTCATATATTTTAGACTTTCTTAATCTTTCTGATATTCCAGAAACATAAGCTATTGACTTATAAATTTTTGGCTCTGCCGTAGAATTTCCTAAATTATGCCTATAACTACCATATTGTCTAATTAATCAGTTAGTTAATTCTACTGGAAAACCATTGTCATTAAGTATATCTTTTATCGTGTCCTTATTCTTCAAATGAAATTCTTTATCATTTACAGTCAATATACTGTCTAACATATTTTTCCCCGTGTTTATTATCGTTTTTCATCCGAGAATAAAAAATAATAATTCTTCCAGAAGATGTTGGTTTCTTATACCAATCAAAAACTAACTTATTTCTCTTTCTTATTATCAATATATCTAAATATGGAAGTTTAGATACCAAATGTCTTTCAATCGTAAATTTAATATCCGGCGAAAACTATTCAATTCTGACAAAATATCATCCACTGCATCTTCCGAAGTTATACAAAATAAATCATCGACATATTTTTTGATAATCTTCGCTTTAATATGCATTTTACTAATACATGAATTTAGTAATTCCAGCATATGCTGTAGAGCCCATAGGGAGGCCCTCCTTCTGTTGATATATCCTATTATCAAATTGAAAATACCTGTTGTCTTCAACACAAAACTTAAGAATACGTAAAAACAATTACTTTTCAATATTCGTATTTTGCTCTATTATCTGACATTTTTTCTTTATAATCCTCAAAGCTAAACCTACTGGAATACTTGGAAAAAGTGAAACTACACCAAATGAAAAACAATTTATCATTATCTTGTATATTTATTCTCTTGGTTTTATCCTTACATACCAACGAATTTCTAATATTATATATTGATTGTCCTGTTATCACCTTAAGAATATTCGTTATGTACTTGCACAGTCCATAGGCCGGGGAATTAATGCAAGAGCAAATAGGCCTTATGGATCTTAGGTACTCCATATAGCTTTGGAGAATTTGATACATTAGTCTCGAGTCTTTTTCTCTCCATTACTGAAATGATATCCTTTTTAAAAAGTTCATCAACTAAAACATTGTTTGTTTTCTGCAATTTAGTAGTAGGATCCTTATTCAATAAAATAAAGATGTGTTTTTACAGAAGTGCTACTGCATCAGCAGGTCAAAAAATATATGATCAACAGACAAAGAATACGTGTATACCACTGGTGGTATACATGGCTTTATATTACGAAAAAACGTGAACCACCGGTGATGAACATGGCAGTTAACGCGTTAAAGCACGTTTTAATTTGCTGTAAGCAAATTTCCAATGATAGTAAATCTGGAACTTTTACAAGACGGTATTAAAAATTACATTAGAATAAAATTGTTCTTTTTAAACTTACGAAAAGTTTAGTTTATGAGACACTAAACATTTTGTAAAAATTTTATTTCTGAACAGATCTTCAAATAGTTGGAATTTCCTTAAAAAAAATATTTTTCATTAAATTAATAAAAAAAAATCCAAATTTTTAAATAAAAATAACATGTTAAGCACTTAACACTACACTTACGCCCACATAAACTTCTTCTATCAAGAATACAAATCTTTGAAGGTTTCCTTCCATCTTTAGCCATTCAATTTATCATTAAATGTAAATTTGTCTAAGACAGCCAAGACAAAATAACAAAAAAATGACAGATCTAGTCACAACATGACAATGGTGAGAAGAGATCATAACTATGATGATAGACATGATAAATAATTTGTTGAAACTAAAGAAATTTTAAATAAATAAATAAAAAATTGCTCATTAAGCAAGTTTAACGCTTTTTTTTGTTTGAGAAAGAAAATAGTAAAAATATTTTAAAATAAAAATGTCTGCTGATAATAAAACCAAGCGGATATGAAATTGATGGGAATGACAAAAATCATTTATTATTATTTGTTTTTATACTTAAAAGTTATTATGTACATTTAGTATTTGATTGTATTAAATTTAAAATGTCAAATGTATATAATGAACACCAAAATGAACATCTAATAAATAAATGATAAATTTGTTTTTAATGGAAGTGTCATTAGAGAGTGATGCTTGTTTACTATACAAGTTGTTGATGGATGTCATTATCCTTTTACATAAACAAAAAATTATAAGCGTAACCGCCTATTTACTTTTAGATGTCCGCCTCAGTTGCTACCGTTTTTGTCTTCTTTTTGTGATCCAAAATAAAATGAAAATTAAGGCAGGGAAAGAAAGAAACTAAAAACACAGAAACGCAATCCATTTGTCATTAGGGAACCACCTCTTGTTCATCAATAATTTTTATTTTTTTTATTTACGGTTTGTACCTTTTGAAATGCCGCAATCATCGCTCTGCCACACACATGTTACAATCGAAAGCAATAACAACAACAACAATAACAAGAACAACCAAAAGATAACAATCGACAATAATACGAAATCGACAATTATGTCGGTTTCATGTCAAATTAAGAACACAAGCTTGCAACTTCCACATGTTTTTGTGAATAAGTTTGTGAGTTTATTTTATTTTTAATTTTGCTGACCACCGTTCAGCAACACAGCAACCCAGTACGATTAGAAAGAAGTCCAGAGCCCTGCATTTGATGTCGCTGTTGCTGTTCCTGTTGCTATTGCTGTTGTTAATGATCATTGTGAGGGGCTCCTTTTTTTTTATTTCGTTTTGCTTTTCCCACTCATCTCAACTAAGTAAAGTGACGATTTGACGACGATGACCATTAAAGTGTTTCAATATCGAAATGTTTATCAAACGATAACAACCAACACTTGATAATCGTAACCAGGAAATCTTAATTAAAGACAACAAACAGCACATCATCAGTTCGGCTTGAATGTTTGTTATTGAAGCAGCGGCATCCATGAAAATGATAGAGCACGAGCTAAGCAAAGTTGATTTTGTGTGGCTTAAAGGATGGCGCCTGTATAATGGCCAACGTATTTATAAATAAAAAGGGATTATCTACTTTAATAGGTTTTTTGGAAGTCCTTTCGGAAACAGTCAATACTAATTTCTGTATTTTTAATTCGAATTGTTATAGAAATTTAATTTAAAAAAATTAAAAAAAAAATATTGAATTTTAATTACAATTTGATTTTTGTTGTTTATAAATTTAAAAGTATTAAATGTTTTCGTACTACAAATTTAAATAAAGTATTTTTTTGTTTTTTTTAATTTCAAACTAAACACCATATGCACAGTGGTTACACTTAATAACCGGACAGCCATGTGTCATTAAGTTTTTTTTTTATTAGAACACTGATTTTTGCAATAAAACTCAAAAAATTTATTTACTTTTTTATTTATTTCAATTCACTTTTTACAGACGACAGCATTAACAACAACAACAAAATAGTCTACACGCAGAAAAACAAAAAAAAATTCATAATGAGACGAAAACTAAAATCAAATTAATAATCGGATACTTCAAAAAATCGCATAGAGTTGCCAATTTTTTTTTAATATTAACTATTTATGGGCATTCCTTGGCTTTTACGAATAACATCTAACCTCTTTAGAACTGATTCAACCAATTTCGCAGTATACAGTAGCCATTTGTTCCTATTCTTCCTTAAGCGCAAGTTTTAAGGCAGCGATGATGATATCTGGCAAATGTCCACCACATCCACACTGACAGATGTCGATTCTTTCATCAAAGTTAAATCACACGATCTGACTGGCTACTTAACTGCTGAATGTCGTAGAATTATGCGATCGGGAAATTTGGTTTGCAGTAAATTAATCGTTTTATTCGCTATGTGACACTTGGCACCGTTCAGTTGAAACCACATATCAGTGATATGTGCCGTCTTCAATACTAGGTCAAAATCCAGTTCTTAGCATCTCGCGATAGCGCGATCTATTGACCGTCATCAAATTTCCAACTTCATCTTCGAAAACAAAACGGCCCAATCACGCCTCCAGACCACAAAGCGCACCAAACAGTGACACGCTAATCTCTCTAAGATTTTCAGAAGCCCAAAGGAGACAATTTTGCTTGTAGACACACCTTGACAAGTGAAAATGGACGTCGTGTGAAAAAATGAATTTTTCAGAAAAACCAACCGGTTGTTTCTAAATAAATTGGGCAAATCTACGGCGATGTGAATGATCGGTTGGCTTCAATTTCTGCACCAGTAGAAACTTATGAGGCTTCAAAGCTTAATCCTTACGCAAAATTCGCCATGTGGTGGATTTGGATAGTCTCAATTGCCGGGAACATCGACGAATTGACAAATTTTGATTTGCTTCAACACTGCCACTCACGGCTGTAATCTTTTCATTTGAACGATCGGGTCGTATACGCGATGATGTTCGCATATTTTGTATCGAACCAGTCGACTTTAACGACTAACTTCGTAATAGCGGTCGACTATGTTGCCCAAAAATATCACGATTTTTATGAAATGTATTTTTCATAGTGAATTTTAATTATAGGGTCTGCCAAATAACTTTTTTTTTTGTTTTGAATGCTATAAACAAAAGCTTCGGCTGTGTGGCACATAGCGCCGTCATGTTGAATCCAAATGTTGCCAATATCCTCCTCTTCAATTTTTGTGAACAAAAATTCGTTCAACGTGTCCCGACAACGATCTCCATTGACCGCAACGGCCACTCCTGGAAAATGTCCCAATTATGCCTCTGGACTCGTTTTGGGTGCGTCGGCTTTTCAATGTATGCGTGCGGGTTTTCTGTCCCCAAATGCGACAAATTTGCTTGTTTACATACCCGCCAAAATCAATGAGCTTCATCTGAAAAGATGATTTTTTTTTTGCAAAATCGGCATCTTCTGTAAGTCGATCGCAGGCCCAGTTAGTGAAGCGTTATTCAAGCTTATACACAACCATATTCGTTCAGCGGAAGCATAAAACTAATTATCTGTCAAATCAAACATGAACTAAGTGTTACCATTCACGAAATAAGCACTAGTTAAAAAAAAACGTTAAATTGCGAACCCTTTATTTTAATGCGATTTTCATGCGAAATTGAATTCATTGCAACAATTACCAATATGGATCCACTACGAATACATCAAAAAACTAAATGTCAAAAATATCTCATGTTGTTCGTGTATCCCCAATGAATCACGAGTCAGTGTTGCGAGTTTAAACGAATACAATGTATCGTAACGGGGGACGATACGTTAGGCCATTCAAGTAGTGGCCTGCATCGATTTTTCCGCCTGTCACTATTTTGATTTATAGCAAACATTACAAGCTTCAAAATTTTAAAAACTGTAGTTCTAATTTTTAAGAAAATAACGTAGACTCCGTCATCCTTTATTGGTTTATTTTACTCCTAGTGGTTACTAGTGTTTCTCAGGCGTCATTTAACTTCTTTAGCTTTCTGTTATTAAAAGAAATAATAAATAAATATTAAATTTTCTCTCTAAGCAACAATATTGGAAAACCAATATTAAAAACAATGACAATTTCCTTCAACTGATTCCAATGACGTTACTTTACCACATGAAGAAAAAAATCGAAGGAACAGTATTTTTGATGTTTTATAATCAGAATTCCAATTACATTATTGGAATATCAATAAGGAAAATTATAGTAATTGAATGGTAAACCAACCAACCAACATTGACGTAAGCCCCAGAGACCCACCATCAGCTTAAGCCAAAGAAACGACAAAAGTGATTTGAAAATAAAAGGCAGAAGGAAGGAACAACTACAACAAGAAAACAACATTCCATAAAGTTATTGCTGCTGGTTGATTGGTTCGTTGTTGTTTTATTTATTGAAATGTTGCATTGAATGATTATTTAATTTGGTCATAAGTTGCAAGCAGTATTGCCAGCTAAGTCGACTTAAAATTAGTCTTAAAATGGGCATAAAAAATATATTTGGAGATTGGAGATTTCTCTAAGGGAAATTTTATATGTTTTAACGAAGTTTCGGGAATTTTGAATTTATATTATTTTTGCTATTCTTGCAACTACTTTATAAATCCAATGTTTAAATTAATTTAACCTTTAAAAGGTTGAGGGTTCATTTTTAAGTCCCAATGGAAGATGTAAAAATTCGTACTTGTCGTTATTTACCAGGAATGCAGAATTTTCTATATTAGAATCGTGAAGCGTTCTTAAAGAATCTCATTTTGAAAATAGATAACTGTGAATAATATATTCTCACTAAGGTTGGAATAGGCAACTTATTACGGGTGGAAAAATTTAAGGTTAGAAAGTAAATTGGCTCGAAACATATATTTTTGACAACTTCAATACCAATTTATTGCAACTTTAATTATGGAATATTAAGGGGGTAAATATATACCTCTAATGCGTCGGCACACGTCCGCTCTTTTAACAAAATGTTGAAGCAAATTTTACAACAGAGCTTGGCTTATCTCGTCAATGCCATGCCGAATTTTAGCTCTCAGAGCTTCAGTTGCTTATTGATTGTTCACGTAAACCCGACCTTCCAAATATTTCCCGAGAAAATAATTCAGCAGCCATAAATCACAAAAAAGAGGAGGCCAATTGACATTGTCAAATCGAGAAATTATGTAACCGGAAATTCTCATGCAATAACTGAATCGTTTAAGGGGCTGCAGGGCTCACACCGCCGTCTTGCTAAAACCAAAGACCACCTATGTCGATATTAGCCAATTGTGGCCACAAAAAATTAGCTATCACGGTGGTTTGGTCTGAAGTCAATGTTCCATGCTTAAAATTTCTTAACTTTTTACTAAACAAATGTCAGAGCATGGCAGCTCAATGCTTGACATTTAATCATTTGATAGAATTTACTTCCTAATCTTAAATTTGACCACACAAGGTGTGGTGATATTGTCCGATAGTATGTTCCGATAGTCTATAGCCATACGATATTTCTTTCGCCAGAACTGTAAGTCCTTTTTGGTGCCTATCCGAACTGAACAGATTTCCTTATTATTCCACAATCGAGCAATTTTTCTATTTAACCTTCCGCTACTCCTTTCAATGCCTTCTGATATGGCTGTCGTTTTGAAAAGACTGGAGTCTCTGTGGTAGTACGTATCTTTTGTACGTATCCTTTATAAATATAATATAAATACAATACAAGTTCAATCATGTTATTTTTAATCAATCTTGTTACTGAATAAGGTTTAATCGAAAAAAATTCAATCGAATAAGTTTTAATCGAATAAGACTTCATAGAACAGAGTTTAATTGAATAACCTTTAATTGAAGAAAGTTTAAATGAATAAGGTTTGAACGAATAAACTTTAATCGCATAAGCTTTAATCGAATAAAGTTTAATCGAATAGAAACTAATCGAAAAAGCTATAACTAAATAAAGTTTAACCGAAAAAGGTTTACACGAAAAACTTTTAATCGAATAATCTTTAATCGAAAAGGTTTAATCAAATAGAAATTAATCGAAAAAGCTTTAACTAAATAAAGTTTAACCGAATAAGGTTTACACGAAAAACTTTTAATCGAATAAGCTTTAATCGAACAAGATTTAATCGAATAGAAATTAATCGAAAAAGCTTTAATTAAATAAAGTTTTATCTGAAAAAGGTTTACACTACTAATTTTTATTCAAATAAGCTTTAATCGAACAAGGTTTAATCGAATAAGCTTTTATCGAACAAGGTTTAATCGAATAGAATTTAATCGAAAAAGCTTAAATTAAATAAAGTTTAACCTAATAAAGTTTACACGAATAATTTTTAATCGAACAAGGTTTAATCGAATAAAAATTAATCTAAAAAGCTTTAATTAAATAAAGTTTAACCGAATAAGGTTTACACGAATAATTTTTAATCGAATAAGCTTTAATCGAATATAATTTAAACGAAAAAGCTTTAATTAAATAAAGTTTTACCTGAATAAGGTTTACACTACTAATTTTTAATCGAATAAGCTTTAATCGAACAAGGTTTAATCGAATAAGCTTTTTTCGAACAAGGTTTAATCGAATAGAATTTAATTGAAAAAGCTTTAATTAAATAAAGTTTAACCGAATAAGGTTTACACGAAAAATTTTTAATCGGATAAGTTTTAATCGACAAACGTTTAAAGTTTAACCGAATAAAGTTTACACGAATAATTTTTAATCGAATAAGCTTTAATCGAACAAGGTTTAATCGAATAGAAATTAATCGAAATAGCTTTAATTAAATAAAAGTTAACTGAATAAGGTTTACACGAAAAATTTTTAATCGAATAAGCTTTAATCGAGCAAGGTTTAATCGAATAAGCTTTTATCGAACAAGGTTTAATCGAATAGAATTTAATCGAAAAACGTTTAAAGTTTAAAGTTTAACCGAATAAAGTTTACACGAAAAATTTTTAATCGAATAAACTTTAATCGAACAAGATTTAATCGAATTAGATTTACGTTACGTGTGAAGTGACCACAATAAAGAATTTTTTGCTACATCGCTAAGAAAACAGTGAAGCGTGAAGGCTTATTAGTGTTGGTGTGCGGCATAGCACCTTCAGGTGGCGAAAGTCTTCGCTTTATAGATGGTATCATGGATAAGAACATGTATCTTCTTATCTTAAAAACGAATTGCGCCCAAATTTGGTATTTCTAATAATTTTAAATTTAATAAAGACAACAACCCTAAGCATACATCACTGATTAAACTGGTTGCTTTACAACTGCCCTAAAGTCATCAGAACACCTGTAAAAAGCTCAGTTATAAACCAAATCGGGTGTTTATGGGAAAAACTTGGACGTTGTATGCAGTACTAATGCATAAACAATCGAATTATTTTTAACTTCAATTGATTTAGGTTATTATTGTAAGGAATAAATGATTCTGCAGTTTCATATTTGCCACTGCAAGTGAAGAGCAAATGATTATTCAGTTTAAGCAACTAATTTTTTTATCAAATTTTTGAACATCTGTTTGTATATGTCGCTAATTCTACTTTTACTGTATATACGAGACATGATTGTGTAAAATGAAAACCATCAACAAAATGAGAATTAATAGATACTTTCAACATAAGGCTCTTTGTTGCGAGGCTTGTGATTAACCTGTAAAAATGATTAAATTTTTTAACAAGTAAAAATCGTGGCAAGACCCAGCAAACCAACGCAGGTGTTCCTTTTGAGCAGACAGATATTGATATCGCAGGTTCCTTCCCGTCAGTGACGCTGGAAGCCGGTACATACTAGTGGCAATGTATTCTTTTAGCAAATAGCTTGAAGTTTATGTCATTAAGAATCCAAAATGGTAGTTGACAATTAAGTGCACTGATACCGAGTTCTAAAAGAACTGCGTTCTGACCAGAGACAAAATTTCGAATCGATTCATATTTTTTTTAATATACATCAATTATTAATTGTATCTTCATAATAATTTACTATCTTCATAACTATGCGACCTATTAATTAAGCCCGACCAGTGTCAGACACGGATTTAGTGGCAGCAATTCAAACATAATATTGTAAAAAATTTATAAGAAAATCATAAAATATTTTCAAAACTTTTTATTTGGTGCGTTGTTGATTAAAGCCTTTGTGTTCCTCTTTTTTAAGCGGATGAGAGCTCTCTAGTACAAAATATTCCGAGCAAGGGCATGCGGATGGCACTCGTGCTTAGTTAAATATTTTCCTGCGTATCGAGCAATTTCTGCTGGCTGTCACAAGTGGCATATTTAAATCACGATGTATATTTGAATTTCTCATGTACCAAGGAGCCAATGTTATCAATCGAAGTATTTTATTTTGTCGGCGTTAAATTTTTTTACATTTTAAGCTGAAGCAGTGCGCCGTAGCTGGATTCTAAAGCGACTTGTACCAAGCGTGATTTGATTTACATCTGCACCGACTATTTAGCCACAATCAGATGGTGGTCAAACCACTTGGTTGATTGGACACCAACCACGCCCTAGAAGGCCATCGAATACGTATATCCTCCGGTCACTTCTAGTAGCAATTTCGAAAGCCCGAAGTAGGCCGCAGCCTTTACTCCTTGCTAAAGAGTTGGAGACTTTCCAACTCCTGGTCCAGAACGCACGAAACTCTTTTTTATCAAGAACACGACAGCATTCATACTCACTGGACCTGAACCATTCATTGTGTTCATTTTGAATGATCCGACTTGTACAGTAGAAGTTTACTGTCCAGACTAAGAGTTGAGCTGCTGGCAATTAGCCAATATATTTGGAATATTTTTGATTTTCATTTGGATTAGCTTTGCGTCAATGTGGTGTTTCCAAGGTGAATGCGAATAAATTTAACGTGCAAATGGCGAGGAATAATTTATTTGGTGATACGAATAACGGGACAAGTTTTCTTTCTTAAAGTAAAAGTTATGTGGGCACACTTTTGCTCGTTTACTTTTATTCTCCATAAGTTTAACCACAATTACAGATGCCTAATATGTTCTTGAAGAACCTGAGATGCCACGCGGGGGTCTTCATGAATACTAAGGCAGGCCGTATCATCGGGAAATGTTAAAGTGTGGATAATACTACTCATAGATATATATAAATGGAATATAAAACTAGACACAGTATACTCCCCTGTGACACACCGGAAGCAATCAATGCGGGGTTACTAATGAAGTCTCCTTCGTCAAGTGTAAACCTTCTTTCCACAATGTGACTTTCTAGAAGCTTCACCATATTGATTGGAAGAAAATATGACTTCAACTTAAGTATAAGGCCTCTATGCCTTTACTTTGTCAAATTCTTTAGAAAAATTTATAAAGACGGCAGAACAATATTTCCTTTCCTCAAATGTCTTTCTCACTACTTGAACCAAACAATCTATGAGCTTGCTCAATGGTGCTATGCTGACTTCTAAAACCAAATTGATGGTCTGGAATACACCCACTAACAGTTAAAATTGATTATAGTTTAGTAATTAAGAACATTTCGAAAAGCTTTGACGAGGTAAATAATAATCTTATGGATCTATCGATTCATATAAATCGACTAACGTAGCAAAGGAGAAAATTTGTAACGTAAAATATTTGATTTTACTAGACTACGTAACTTGTGAGTCGTTAAAAAATATTCAATTTGCAAAAGAAATAATTTACAGCACAGAGTAAAGTGTAACTGGGTTAATGATTCCAAATGGATTTAAATTAAAATTACACCATTCCGGAAGATTTTTTAGGAATAAAATAAACTAGTTTCCTTGAATTTTAATGAAAACAAATCTGGCAATCCAGGCTGCAAGTAAAATTCTGCACAAATAAAAGTATGGTTAAGATCTTAAAAACATATAAATATCCAATTTCTAAACTACTTCCTCCTTGTTATCGTTTTCCTTTTTAAATAAAATGACAACAATACAAGGAGTATAAAATGTAAAGAATAATAAGTTATTTCGTTAAATATTACATGAGCCAAACAGTAAACTTGGCTTAATGGCGAAATGAAAAAAAAAAACAGCAACTACAACAAAGTTATTTATGACTTTTTTATTCTCTTTATTCGTGTTATGGCGTTAAATTTCATAGCCTCTGCAATAGAAAATTTTATTGTTTGTGTGTTGTTTTATATTCATGCAGAATATTAATTTTGTTTTTTTTTATTGTATACAAATAACAAAAGTAACAAAATTGTATTCAGAAAATAAAGAAAAATTCAGGAACTACAAATTGGAAATAAAAGTTAAACTCTACGTGTTTGTAAATGTGTGTGTGTGTGTGTGTGTCAGAATACTAATACTTCCCTTGTTCAAACATTTTTAAATGCGTTCTAACAAGGATTGACTGGGTGTCCCTCTTTAGGATCCAGGCTCATTTAATATATCAGCTGGGTAAATTTAAAGTTAGGAAGTAAATTATCTGTCCAAAAATTAAATGTCTAGAATTGAGCTGGCATTTATTTAGTAAAAAGTTACGCAATTTTGAGCCTGGAACGTTGCACTCTTAAGCAAAGAATTATAATTATAAAAATTGTTTTCAAAATGCTTAAAATATCACTATATCAGTTCGAGCACCTTTTTCTCCCAATCAGGCTGCTTCTAAGACCTCTGTACGTAATTTAGTCGCTAGATTCGAAGCTAACGTTATTGTTGCTGACACTAGACTAAAACAATACGCTCGCTGTAGCGATGCAAACATAGCCGCTGTACAGCAGAGGGTCTATATTTATTGAAAACGAATTTGGACATTCCGAATAATAAAACGTCAAAGAAGTTCTGTTCAAAAATTAAAGCCGACCGAATTTTATGAATTGGCTGTTTGAAAAACTATACGAAAGCCATGCCTTTTTCAGCAAAATCATCTTTAGTGATGGGGCACATTTTCAATTCAGCGGCTATGGAAAACAAACAAAATTGTCTCATATGCGGCTCACATAATCCACAAAAAGTCCTTGAAAAACCATTACATGCAAAGAAAGTAACCGTATGGAATGGTTTGTGGTCAGGTGGCATCATCGACAGGTATTTTTCGAGAAAATTAACAAGAAAACGTCGTCACCAAACCATAATAATCATTATGACAACAATCGACATGTTGATATCACTGGCTTTTGGTTTCAACGAAGCGGCGCTACAAGCCACACAGTTATGACATGAATTATTTCCGGCGGCTGGATAATTTTCTCCAGGACTATTTAAAAGGCTATTTAAAAACCCACAACTAACGCTCTGAGAGACAAAATTTGGTGCTGCATTGATGAGATAAGCGAAGTTTTATTGCAAAATGTGCTTCAATTTTGTAAATAGAACGGACATATACCGCTGTGCTAGGGTAGGGTGTTTGCCCGACAACATATTCCCTTATCAATTCCAATGTTTCTACTATACATTGGTATAAATAAAACTGAAGTTTGTCGAAAAGAAAGTGTGTTTTAAGCCCAATTACTTCCTAACCTCAAATTACACCTACCAAAATTTACACCGTATATACAAAAATGATAGCTTGATCAAGATAAATGTGGGTATCTGCCATGATGGCACAACTCCAAAGTAGTCTTAGCACCGGCTAAAATAGAATACCAACGCCCGCGAGGCGTAAAGCAATACCCTGAGTTGCAAATTTAGAAGCACAGCAAGCAGGGCTGCACCTCCACTCCTTACTTGAGAACGCCCCCGGGGGCACATATACATGGTCTTTATAGAACTTCGACTATCTATACACTGTGCAACTGGGGGAAAAAGGGAGCCCAGTCCCCTGAAGTCAGCAGGGGTACAACTGGAAACTCCACTTTATTTCCACGGGAATCAGTAAGCCGCAGAGTTCGTTATTTGTCTCTTTAGACACTTAACTGTTCTCTGACTGATTGTTGAGGTTGGCCCCTATATGGGAGTATCGTGGTGGTTGTGGTTTTGGGGCCCCATATCAGGTCTTTTGGCCAGGATCATTTCGCCGTTAATGATACGCTAGGTGAATGATTCAGTCCAGTGAGCATGCTACACATGTGTTCTGGACAGGAGTTGGAAGGTCTCCAACTCTTAAGTAAGAAGTGATGATTTGCAGCCCTGCTCTGGAATCATCGAAGTTGCAACTAGAAAGTTCTGTTGCACAGAATTATAGCTTCGGCTTCCTAGGACGAGCATGACGTTGCAAATTATGCAGTGGTTCGGTCCACCATCTGATTAAGGCTTCATGGCCAGGCGCGGATATAAATCTAATCACACTCCTTACTTGAGAGCTGGAGAATATCTAAACTCCGGGCGCACCATTGGTGATGTTTTCTTCAGAAGGAACATCGGCTATAAAAAAGCCACATCTTCCCACGGTTTGGGTTTAGCCACAGCCACTAACGTTACTCTACAAAGGATCCCACCAATAAACGAAACAGCACTTGTAGCACCCGCAGGACACTGGTTCCGTATTGATTAGTAACTGGTCGGACTCCTGGAGTGCCTGTCACCCAGTTTCAGCTTCCTGCTAGCTTAAGTGACTGGTACAGCCTTTTACAGCATATCAGGATGTGGAAAGTGTATAGCAAGTAGTCACTTAAACTTGGTGCACCTGCCAGGGAGAACATAATTAACAGTAGAGAAGAAATAATTGAAATGAGTTAAGCGAAGGAGACACATCTGATTTTGTTATCAGCCGTTTTATTTTAATGATGATTTTTCGCAATGATGCCATCCTTTTATTATTTATATTAAAAAAGACTAAAAGTGTCCTTAACATAATAGGAAAATTTTAAAAATTATTGATTTGATCTTGAAACTGGCTTAAAAAGATAATAAATACTTATAAAGGGTATTTTTGATAAAGGTATAGAACTTTAAAATGGAATAAAACAAAGACGTGTTTTTTTAATGAACATGAAATTTACTTTATTCGAAATGTCCTCTAATGTCAGAAACATTATAATTTAAATATGACTTTTGACATATGAATGCCACGGCTGGCTAATCTGGAGATTCACTTTTCCATGACTTTTTCTAACATTTGCGACCATGGTCAATCATTTCGGTATTATCGCGTAGACTATCGATTTCATATATCCACACAGAAAATTGCTTAGCGGAGTTAAGTCACACGATGTTGGGGAAAATTAATGGGTTCAAGTGAAGTGAAATTATGTGGTTGCCAAAAGTTTCCTTCCAAAAAGCAATTGCGCCAGGAACAGTGTGACATGTTTTGCCTCCTTGTTGGAACTACGGCCCCTGTACACCATGGTAATTCAATTGATGAACCAAAAAGTAATCAATCATGGCTCTTTAGCGGTAAGCATTGACTGTAACATTCTAGAAAGCATAGTCCTTATAAAAGTATAGATCAATGTTTCTATCAGCCTATAAAGCACACCAACCGCTCAACTTTTCCAGATGTGACGGATACTATAACCCTCCCACCTCCTCCCCCGGGGGCACATAAATATGGTCTTTATAGAATTACACTATCTAGACACAGTGCAACTGGGGAAAAAGGGAGCCCAGTCCCTTAAAGACAGGCACTGAGTCAACTGGAAACTCCACTTTATTTCCACGGGAATCAGTAAGCCGCAGAGTTTATTATGTATCTCTTTAGACATTTTATAGTTCTCTGGCTGATTATTGAGGTTGGCCCCTATATGGGAGTATCGTGGTGGTTGTGGTTTCGCGGCCCCATAACAGTTATAATGGTTCTTATGGTGGCCAGGATAATCTCACTGATAATGATATGCAAAATGAATGTGAGTGAGCATGCTAGACATGTGTTCTGGACAGGAGTTGAAAAGTCTCCAACTGTTTAGCAAGGTGTGATGATTTAAAGCCCTGCTCTGGAATCATTAAAGTTGCAACTAGAAGGTTTCTGTTGCATAGAATTATAGCTTCGGCTTTCTAGGACGAGCATGACGTTCCAAATCATGCAGTGGTTAGATCTACCATCTGATTAAGGCTTCATGGCCAGGTGCAGATGTAAATCGAATCACACCCCCCCTCCCCCGGGGGCACATTTATATGTCTTGACGGAATCTCACCATCATTACATGTGCCACCGAGGGTAAAAGAAAGACCCGTTCCCCTAAAATGCTAGCAGGAGCCAACTTGAAAATTCCACTTTATTTCTACGGGACTTAGTAAAGCCCCAGTGTTCAGTTATTTGTCTTTTTAGCCTTTTAGCTGTTTTGTAACTGATTATTGAGGTTGGCCCATCGGGAGCATCATGTTGGTTGTGGCATCGCAGCCCTCGTTTGAGTTGTCTGGGTCGGATCATTCACTGTGAACACAATGAATTGTCCTGCTTCATGCTTGCGGTTGTGTTCTGAAATTTTATTAAGCTTATATGAGTTCTGGACCGGGAGTTGGGTAGTCTCCAACTCTTCAGCAAGGAGTGAGGGCGTTGGTCTGCTCCGGGCTCTCGTAGTAGCGTCTAGGAGTGACTGGCGGATAGAGATATGAAGCCATCGTCCTAGGGCGTGGGTGACGCTACATATCATCCACAGTGGTTTTTTACACAGCTAGGTACTGACGTAAATCTTATCACGCATATCCTTGAGGATTATTGAGGTATCCTTTCAAACAAAAGGGAGCTTCATGACTAAACTAAGTTTGGCTATGAAAATCTGCGTCAAGGGCAATTTTGTGTTGGGCTTAATGTTCACAATTTGGAAGCGTGGTCAGTCTATTCATATTGAAAAGCTAAATTAAACTAAACGTAAATCACTTAACAGCTGACAAAATGTCACTAGTTAAAAAAGCATTGCCAACTTAATGTTCGATACCTTGATAAAAGTAACTTGCTTCACTGTATAGTTAAACACAAACAAAGGCCATCAATGTTGGCTTAAGAGTTGAATAGCGGTTTAAGTAGCTTCCATTGCTCCCTTTTTACAGCAAGTTAAAGTTTATTTCAAAATTTTTTGTTTTATTTTTAAACATCTAACACATGTTTATATTAACGGTTTGCATTTAAATGCAACGCTGCAAGTGTGTGTGTGTATATGTGTGTGTGTGTGGATATAAATTTCATATTTAATTTAAATATATAATTTTCCAATTATCCACAACAGCAGCAACAACATTTGCATGCAGATGTTTTCAATTAACTTTAACAACATTGTTGCTGCAGTTGTTATTGTTTTTATTATTGTTATTATTATTATTTTTATAGTCTCCACAATTTGTTTGTTGTATTCAACTTTTTCATTTGAACTTAACAAATGAAATAAAATTTCCTTTCAAGCATTTGTACGTGTTGCCATAAAACAGTTAATTGCTATTGTAAAGGTAAAAGCAAACGAAAAAAGCGCAACAACAACAACAACAAGAAGAAAAAACAATAAACAAAAATGGTGAAAAGCATTTATTGGCTTAAAAGCAAATACATACATACACACATGCACATCCGCATGCATATGCCAACATTATTTTAACCATCAACCAACGCAACCTCCCACGTACGAACGTAAGCATGTGTATGACTGCAAAACTCCATATTTTTAATTCGCTTTGAACAATTCCAAACATTGACAATAAAAAGTAATCACAGCTAAAGAACAACAATTTGTATTTTTTACATTCAAACACACTTTAATTTCATTGTTGGCAGTAAATGATGGAACAACATTCGACAAAGCAAAAACAATAATTACAAAAATATCAGCCGGCAGCAACATTTAAATACGCATCACGAAACATCTGATGGCGCAATAGACAACCGCCACAACAACTACTCTACAAAGGACATTTTGCTTTTCTAAACGCTAGAAGAAAAATATTGGGTAGGGTGACAAGTAAAATTAGATTAAAGCATTTCTGAATACATTTCTTAAATGCTGTTCTTATTCTTGTTCGTTTGGTGTAAACGGCGAGCGTTTTCAATGTGAAGACATAATTTTTAAGCCGTGATCCAATTCGTACTGGTGAGTCAATGTTCGCGTTTAAGTAGTTCTTTTGTTAAGGTCGTATCCTCCCCCCGGGGGCACATTTATGGTCTTTATAGTACGTAACAGCTATCTAGATCTGTGCAACTGGGGGTATAAAGGGAGCCTAGTCCCCTGAAGACAGGCAGGGAGTCAACTGGAAGTTCTACTTTATTTCCACGGGGATCAGTGAGCCGCAGAGTTCATTATTTGTCTCTTTAGACATTTTATAGTTCTCTGACTGATCATTGAGGTTGGCCCCTATATGGGAGTATCGTGGTGGTTGTGGTTTTGCGGCCCTACAACAGTATAATGATTATTATGGTGGCCAGGATCATCTCACTGATAATGACACGCAAAGTGAATGATCCAGTCCAGTGGGCATGCTAGATACGTGTTTTGGACAGGAGTAGGAAAGTCTCCAACACTTTAGCAAGGTGTGATATTTTGCAGCCCTGCCCTGGAATCATTAAAGTTGCAACTAGATGGTTCTGTTGCTAAGAATTATGTCTTCGGCTTCCTAGGACGCCTGTACGACGTTCCAAATTATACAACAGTGGTTTGTCCACCATCTGATTAAGGCTACATAGCCAGGTGCGGATGTAAAACGAATCACATTTATAAGTCTTTATGGATCACACAACCATCAAGACTTGTGTCTTGCCGGAGTAAAAGGGAGCCCAGGCCTCTTAGGCTAGCACGGAGCCAACTGGAAAATCCACTATACTTCCACGGGAATTAGTAAGCTCCAGAGTTCCCCTAATTGTCACTTTAGTCATTTAGCTGTTATCTGACTTATTATTGCGGCCCTTCGGGAGTACTGTGGTGGCTGTGTGTTTCGAGGGCGAGTTTCTGGGTCGAATCATTCACACTGAACATAATGAATGGTTCAGGTCCAGTGAGTATGAATGCCATCGTGTTCTTAATTATGTTAAGCTTTATGCGTTCCGGACCAGGAGTTGGATAGTCTCCAGCTCTTCAGCAAGGAGTAGTGGTTTGCAACCGTGCTTTGGAACCGCTGAAATTGCAACTAGGGATGACATGTTGCTAGAATTAGTCCTCGGCTTCCTAGGGCGTGAATGACGTTGCTTTTCATTGCCAGTGGTTTGACCACCATCTGATTACGGTTTACGGCCAGGCGCAGATCTTATCACGTAATGTTAAGGCTCATCTCCGACGGAAATATGATGTCTTCGCATCGAAAGCACTCGCCATTTACACCGAACGAACAACAGCCAGAAAGGAGAGGGAAAAATAACAGCAGTATTTTATTAATTTTGGCGGCAAAAATCTAAACAGCTTAATTCACTTCTTAATACTTAACAGATAACTTTTTAAAACACTATCGATGTTAAAGTAATCTTCAGGGCTTTGAAGACGTAACCGCAAAATATTTGGCATACGGAAATTTCTAAGGGGCTGAAACTTCATTATCTACTTTTCAACTCAAAGAATTAAACTCAAAATCCATATCCATGCTTTTGAATAAGTGAGGCTATTAATCGTTGGGACTTAGCGTACTTACCAAGGAAATAATTTCGTACCAGTGACTTAGGGTTTGAATTCCATTCCGCTAGGAGATATACCCATAAAATGAAATACAAGTTAATAATATCGATATGGACAACATCTGGTTTATAACAATATAAATCAGTATTCGATAGATGCCAAAATGTGTAAACACGCATTTTTTTCAAGCGGTTCGAATATTGTGCCTAAAAAAGATGTTATGCGGGGAGGTCTGACAAACTTTTTCATTTGAAGAAGCTAGAAGGTAGAAGCTTACGATCAACATACATCAGCTCAAAAAGCATCGGAACCATGGTATGTGCGATTGAAAAGTGGTGATTTCGATACAGAAGACAAGGAGGTCTAGTTAGTCGAAAAAGAAGAAAAAGCTTAGGATCATAATGCATCACCTCAAGAAACATGTGAACAATGGTGTGTGCGATTCAAAAGTGATGATTTTCGTACAGACGACAAGGAGGAGAGGCCTAGTCAGCCGAAAAATGTTGAAGATTGTTGTCTAAAGCAAGAAGAAGTTGTATTATTATTGGGATTCACATACTAAGCCAATTTCCTAGGCTCGAAAGCATTAGGGTACGTTCAAAAGCAGGGTAATTGGGTTTCATTTGATTTTTAAGCTGAAGGACTATAAAAGGCGGCTTTTCATGTCGGAAATGAAGCTTGGATACTACAAAAGAAGTAATTGTTACTATTGATAAAAAGCAATTAATACATTATGAAAACCCCAAACGTAAAAGGTGATATGTAATGCCCGGGCAACCAGCCAAATCGACGCCGAAGCCAAATATCCAAGCCAAGGTAAAGCTCTGTATTTTTGTATTATGAGCTGTTGAAATCGAGTCAGACTATCACAGGGGATCTATATCAAAGATAATTGATTCCTTAGAAGAGAGCCATTAACGGAAAACGACAAGACACAAGGCCATAATCTTCCGACCTTATGTTGCAAGACCAGTCAAAAACTATTGGAAAAACAATGGTTTGGAAAGTTTTAGCTCAACCGCCTAATAACCAAACCCTTCTGACTACCATTAGCTTCGATTAATGCAGAACGCTCTCACTGAATACACTTCGTTGTTTGTTTTTTTTTTTAAGAGAAGTAGCACTTCAGGCAACAATGCCTATTTAGTCAAGTAGCGTGCTACATTCTTTAGAAAAGTGATAGAGAATAGATGAAACAGGTGGATAAAGTAGAAGGATAGTCGGAAATTAACTGCCGTAAATAAGACAGCACAGCGCCCAGTGACTATGCCTCCATCCATTATTTTTGTAATGAAAAAAACCAAGGTCTTCGTTGGGAATCGAACCCACAACTCCCATACTTGCAAAGTAGTACACTACCTACTAGCCTATAGGGGCACCTTATTTTCAAAACAAGGTATCAGATATTGGCTTGATTCATACTTTACCTCAAAACCGCAGCAGTTTTTTTTTGGCGGGAAATCCATATGCTACCAGGAAGATGGATAATGTAGCAAATCTTTTTGTTATTATAAAAAATGCATTTTTCGAGCAAATAAATTGACATTATTCAAATAGAAATAGACGCCAGGGTTGAATTTGCAAAGAAATACATTAATTGGACCACCACACAATGGAAAAGTGTACGTTTCACCGCTGAGTGGAAGTTTAATTTGAAAGGTTGTCATGAATAAAGGTTAGTTAGAAGATCTAAAGGACAAAAGTTACTTTGAAACTTAGTGGAGGTACTGTTGTCTGGGGATGTTTTGCAGGCTATGACATAGGTCCGAGTCACGGATTAACTTGAATAAGTGATCGTTACTTTTATTAATACATCCTTTAAAATGTCATACAGAGGAGAAGATGCTTCTGAAGAATGATCTGTTGACAACAAAATTAATACTTTAAAATAGCCGGCACGAACGCCGGCTCTCAATCCTACAAAAAAATCTATGAGTAGTTGTAGATCGAAAAATGCGATAACTAAACAATAATGGATGAGTCCTTCAAAAACTGCCTGGAATGGAGGTATTATCCAATTTAATAATTATACAGCAAGAAAACTACGCTAAAAACTCATCTTAATGTGTAAAAGAGTGTTTCAGTGGCAAAAAAATTAATGTGGTCGGCTCAGTAGCCAGATCTCAATCTCACAGAAAATCTATGGGAAATTGTTGTTCGAAAAATAGATCACTATAACTGTAAAAATATGGATGAGCTCTTCAAAATCATGGAAACTGCCTGGAATGGCATTTGTTCAAAGATATTATCCAATTTAATTGATTCTAAAAAATAATATTTTAGCTTTTTCCGGCACTGTATGAATGTAAGGATTTGTTTGTGGCACAATACAGTCTGTGCTGTGTAAGAATTGCGGGACTATTTTTTTGGTGTTTTAATGAAATAACTCTTTTTCCAACTTAACACTTTAGCGTAGTCGTATGATTGTGTAAGTCTTAATTTTATTTCCCTTTTCTTTCATTTCCATTATTTTGCAAGAGGCTATGAGTTGTTGTTGTTGTTACTACTTGCAAAGCAATAACAATATGATGGCAATGCAATTTTAATATTAAATAACACAATAACAGCAGTAACCATTTTATTGTCAGTAGCAGCACAATTAATAGTCATTTTTCTTTGGAACAGAATGTTGCGTAGCAAAAACAATTTTTCTGTTGTTAATTCAACCAAAAATTATTTTAAAATACAAAAAAAATTGCCTTCTTAATATTTAGATCATTTTTCTGTAGCTTTAAAAATAAGAATTGTAGTTTTGATAGAACAACCAGCATTAATTGAACTTGTATTCGAACACTACCTAAAAAATTTTTAATTTTATTACTTTCTTGGTAATAACGGAATGAATCCTTTTTAAAACCACAAAGGTTATACCAATCCTTAAGACAAGATTTTAGTTATCGTGCTATTAATAGGTTAGGTTATTTGGAAAAGTTATACTCAGAAGCTTAAATGAATTTACTGGGAGCAACAAATCTCTGGCAAACGAAGAGTTTGGTTTTCGAAAAGAGCACTCTGCCTTACACTCCATCAAGTGAAAAGAATTATTAATTTTTTGGTAATAGAAAATATAGAAAGAGCATTGGAACTATATATCTCGGCATATATAACTGACTCGATTTGGCACGACAGTCTTATTTATAAGCTCGAAGGGTTCTGCTAACCATTCCAACCACAAAAAATTATTCAAAGTTTTTTACAAGATATGTAACGCTAAAAGTCCTGTTCGTCGTTTTTAGCGACAAAGGCAACTTATTTTTTAATTATATTTATATGAATTATTATTATTTAATTTATTTATATCTATTTTATAATTGTTGTTTTAAGTCGAATGAGTATTTAATCATAATTTTGTGTTTAACGGCAGCTCGCTGGGCAGCGCCATCTTTACGTGGTGGTATAACTGGTGGCTACTAATGAACGCAGCCACCAGCTGTTTTATACATCAGCTGGGGAGATGGTGTATATGCGTGTGTGTGTGTACTTGTATGCGGCGGCTAATGAGTATTTCGTGATAAGAATTACTTCTGCACCTGGCCGTAAGTCTTTATCAGACGGTGGTCAAACCACTGGGAATGAAAAGCAACGTCATTCACACCCTAGAAAGCGAAGGACTAATTCTAGCAACAGATCATCATATCAATTTCAGCGGTTCCAAAGCAGGGTTTCAAACCACTACTCTTTGCTGGAGAGCTAGAGACTATCCAACTCCTGGCCCAGAACGCATGAAGCTTAATATAATTAAGAACAACTGTGTAATTCGATTTTACAACCGCATTGCCTTAATCAGATGGTGGACAAACCACTATTGTATAATTTGGAACATCATACAGGCGTCCTAGGAAGCCGAAGACATAATTCTAAGCAACAGAACCACCTAGTTGCAACCTTAATGATTCCAGAGCAAGGCTGCAAATCATCACTCCTTGCTTAAGAGTTGGAGACTTTTCAACTCATGTCCAGAACACATGTCTAGCATGCTCACTGGACTAGATCATTCACTTAGCGTGTCATTAACAGTGAGATGATCCTGGCTACCACAATAACCATTATACTGTTATGGGGCCGCGAAACCACAAACACCACGATACTGCCATATAGGGGCCAACCTCAATAATCAGCCAAAGAACTATTAAATGTCTAAAGAGACAAATAATGAACTCTGCGAGCTTACTGATTCCCGTGGAAATAAAGTGGAGTTTCCAGTTGTACCCCTGCTGACTTCAGGGGACTAGGCTCCCTTTTTCCCCCAGTTGCACTGTGTCTAGATAGTCGAAGTTCTATAAAGACCATATATATGTGCCCCCGGGGGGTAAAATTAAGAACACGACGGCATTCATACTCACTGGACCTGAACCATTCGTTGTGAATGATCCGATCCACAAACTCAAACGAGGGCCTCGAAACACACAGCCACCACGATACTCCCGAAGGGCTTACCTCACTTATCAGTCAGAGAACAACTAAAAGTCTAGAGAGACAATTAGCGGAACTCTGGGGCTTGCTGATTCCCGTGGAAATATAGTGGATTTTCCAGTTGGCTCCTTGCTAACCTAAGGGGACTGGGCTTCCTTTTACTCCCGCAAGACACAAGTCTAGATGGTTGTGTGATCCATAAAGACTTATAATGTGGCCCCGAGAGGGGGAGGGGTGGGAGGAGGCTACTGGGTATATAAAAAGAACTTTATGAACAGAGAGTGAGAGTGAGTTGGTGCGCAGCCAGCCGACAGTTAACAGGTAATATTTTTACAGAAGCATATCGCCCAAAAATATTTCTGAGTATATTCGACAAATGCTGTGAGGTCACAAACTGGTGCAGTGGTTTTTACCCAGCCTTGTTTGTACTTAAGTCACTACTGGGAGTAATCAGAGCACCGTTTAATTGTGTTGTAGTGGTTATTCTCCTGCACAATTTTCGCTGTTCTGGATATTTTCCTTACTATAATGTCGTGGTGCTGGCGATAGTAGCCCCAATGAAGTCACAAACTAGTGCAGTGGTTTTTACCCAGCCTGGTTTGTGTCCACCGTCGCTACTGGGAGTGACAAGAGTAGCGTTAAATTGTGTTCGCTGATCTGGCTATTTCTCTTGTCCGCACACCATTGCACGATATACGGAGGTGAGGGTGAGCTGTCGTTAAGGTGGCAAATAAAGGCTGAAGATTTTTACCGAACTAACGACTCACGCATTGGCACAACACGAACCTGGACACACTTGAGTATACCCCAACCACCAGGAAAACCGTGCCGTTACAGGAGATCATTTACGGTAAATAATAAAGATACATTTTCCAACTCACAAAATATTACCGCTGGAGTAGAACAGGGATCAACGTTATTATATGAAATATATATTTCAAATTTGTGACGACCAAAAGTCGGCAGGCTTGTTTTTGGATCACATGGCAATTAGATCACGGGCAATTAAACTCTATATATATTTTTCACATTTATTAATTTTTTTACTGTTTTTTTATGATTATCAAATGAATTCTATTATATTATATAATTATATTTATTATTTGTTTAATGAAATATTTTAAATCATAATATATTAATTTTAAAGACAAATAGCCGTTAAAAGCGCCATCTATTAACACGAGGATATATCCGTAAGGAAAACATACCATTAAACACAACCCTAAACAGTAGCAATCAGCTGTAGTTTAGTGGTATGGGTGTGTATGTGTGCCTGGCAGAAACCTATAAAAGCGAGATAATTGCGTATTTGAGAAGAGTTGGCCATGGGCAAGAAACCGGGCAAGACTTCTTTTAAGTGAGTTAGAATTTTATTCAACTTAATTAAAATAGTCTTGCGAATAGGTTCAGCTCAGTTAATCAGAGTCAGAATTTTATTCGACTTTGAATTAATTGAGTATAGCTCAGGTCTACGGCCAAGCAAGTGCTGTCGCTACTTCATCTGGCCAGAATTTTATTCGCCCAGGTGACGGAGCCCAGGCCACGCTTTGTTCAGCTAGGCCAGAATTTTATTCGCGCTAGCTGAACAAGACGGACAAGATCGTCAAAAGGCTAACACCAATTTGGACGTGGAGATGTTGTCTCAGAATTTTATTCGTGACAACCGCGACAAGTCAAAAATTGGTGGACAGGCAAACTGTTCTGCTCAGACTGGACCAGAATTTTATTCGCTCCAGTGTGAGAAGCAGTAGGCTAGCCGGCGGAGAGTGGAGACGAATACTCTTGAGGGCCACGAGGCGGTTGATCGTCGTTGGCGTGCTCAGTAGTGATGTAGTATAATTTTAACTTAGTTTAAAAGTGATTATAATAAAAATTATTAAAACAAAAGTGTCATTTGTGTTATTAGTGAAACAAACTTTTTTTTTGTAACGAACCCTGGACACCACGAGCTTTACCCCAGCATAACGCGAGAACGTGTTATTACAAATTTAACAATTCTTTGCGACAATTCTGCAATATTGCATGTGGATGATACTGCATAAAATACAAGAGGAACAGTTTCATTTACAGCCTGTCCTACAATATCGAACCTAAACTCATGCGAAAGAAAACTAGTCACTCACTTTCGCTCTAAAATCTCAAAAGCGTCACACTATATTTTGACCTTTCGTTCCTAACGTAAGCCATTTTTTCATAGTCAAAGCAATATGTTTCCCTATCAAACAAACTTTAAATTAATCGCAAAGTTAAAAAAAAACGCTAAAATAAATATATTGTACCAAAACAATACAACTCTGTGTTACTCGAATTTATACAAATGACAGCAAAAAATGTAAACAAAAAACATAATGGAAAAAAATTAGTTTCTTTTTACATAAAAATTCTATAGAATTATATATAAATATTGAAGTGCAATTATAGAACGAGTGCTATCACCAGTGACCTTCATATTTTATAAAAAATTTTCTAGTTGCTTATATATATTATTATAAAAATGTCAATTGAATGCTGTATTTCGTCTTATCCTTTTCGAAATAAAGTTGTTGATCGCTCCCACTTGATACAGATCTTACGGAAGCTGCTAGTCGAAGTGGTCGGCAAACAAAAGTGAAACGCTACACCAGCAAACAACCAAGTTGTGTTGACAGGTAAGGTTATTATGATTGATATACTAGGCGTTGTCTAATAAATGCGCAGCTAGACGGAAAATGTTGCAAAATCTGAGACAAAGCCTATAAAGAAGAAGAAGAAGAAACAGATAAAACAATCAGCTCAGTTGCAGAAGACAAATCTGAATTATCAGCAGAAGCAAAGGAAGCTGTAGATGCAGTGGGGACCGTTAGAAATAACTGAGGAAGAACAAAAGATTGATGATACATCCTTAGTGTAATGGCTGTAGAGGCCAATTAAGCTGGCGATTGCTGGATTTAAAACATTTTTCATTTTAGTTACCAATAATAAGATTTTATTAATTTAAATTAATTTTTCTTAACAACTAAACGCTTTGTCGTTACTGATTTAAACATTTCTGTGTGCACAAATGGCAGTGAAAATATCGGCTTTTTTAACAAGAAGTTTGTTTTTCAATTGTGACAACATCAACAACATGATAGTTTTAACATTTAGTTTTTTGATGTATTCGTAGTAGATGCATTGGCAATTGTTATCATGAATTCATTTTCGCACAAAAATCACATTTAAATAATTAAAATCACCTATGAAAATGGTGGTTCTGTTAAAGTTACATTTCGTAAAACTTCTTCTAAGACCGATATTAAGAATTTGGTCGTTAAACTTGAGGCGACAGGTTCGATACGAAGTGTGCAAACACAAACGCGTGTTCGACCGGGTCGTTCAACTGAAAACGATGCAGCCGTGAGCCACAGTGTTGAAGCAGATACAAATTTGCTAATTCCTCGACGTTCTCAACAATTGGGGTTATCCAAAACCACCACATGGCAAAGTTTACGTAAGGATTTCACTTTGAAGCATTACAGGGTTCAAGTAGTTTAAGCATTGAAGCCTACCGACCATTCACAGCGCTGTAGGTTCAATTTATTCAGAAACAACCAGCTGGTTTGTCTGAAAAAATTATTTTTTTCAATCAAGACCATTTTAACTTGTCAGGGAGTGTCAACATTGCCGCATTTGGGCTTCTGAAAACCCTAGAGCGATTATTGAGAAGCCTTTTCGTGCTCAACGTATCACTGTATGGAGCACTATATGGTCTGTGGGCGTGATTGGGCCGTTTTTTTTCGGAGATGAGGCTGAAAATGCAGTAACGGTCAATGGATCACGCTACCGCTAAATGCTAACAACTCAATTGTGGCCTATTAATGACGACGTGGATATTATTAACATGTGGTTTCAACAGAACGGTGCCGCATGTCACACAGCCAATGAAACGATCAATTTATTGCAAACCTGATTTCCCGATCGCATAATTTCACGACAACGAGCAATTAAGTGGCCAGCTAGATCGTGAGATTTAACACGACTGAAATATTATTTGTGGGGCTATGTTAAGGACAGAGTCTATACGAAGCCAATCGTATTGATTTCAACCTTAAAGCTGAAAATCCGTGATGTGATTAACGAATAGCATCGTCATTTTTCCAAGAAGTGATTAAAAACTTTGATACAAGAATCGACATCTGTCAGCGTGGCCGTAGTGGACATTTGCCAGATATTATTTTTCATTCATAATTGCCGAACTTTTTTCTTCGTGATACATCTTAATAGAAATTTTTTGTTTTATTTTGTTGTAGAAAACAAACTTGTTATTGAAAAACCCTTTACTAAGCTGCTGACGTTATCTATCGCATTAATTATTGTTCTACTTGTCGTGCTGATGATTGTTAGTGACAAGCAAATCAGCTGATTGTCGTTTAAAAAGTGTGCAACCGATAACATTCCATATGGTGGAACAGGCTGTATAATTAATGTTATCCACAAAATATGGCAAGGTAGAAATATATTTCCTTTAAGTTATCGTTCAGTTTTAGCTATATAGTGCACTCATAACAGTGCGATAACATTATATATTTAACTATTGGCAAATTGAAATGATGAACATTTAATTTAATTTTATTAGAATTTATTTTTAAACTTTGTTTTTATTTATTGCAATTTGCTTTGTATTTTGCAAAATAAAAATTACTTAAACAAAATTGCCAAATATTAATAGAAATAATTAAGAAATTTATTTTAATAATTATTTTCAATTAAAACTTGCACTGCACTTGCATTTAAAGTGATAAATAATAGTGGTGGCAACAAATTGATAAAATAAACCAATCAGACAACCAAAAACAATTCTCATTAACTAACGGCAAATTTAAAAAAACACAAAAACACAGAGTATTTGCTGTCTCTCAGGCAGCTCAATTAAAATAATAAAAAACAAACAACTCAGAGAATTTACGTCTCTGAGGCATCTCAATTCAAAAAATGCACACAATTAAACATTTATATCAGTGACGGTGTGTGTGTGTGTTTGCTTGCATTTGTTAGGTAAAAATTTAAATGCATCTTCAAATTGTTTTTCGTTTATTTATTTGACTATCTTTTGAATGCCAATAGTTTGGAGATTAGAAATAATTTAAATAAAATAAAACTCTATATTAAGATCATTAGAAAATAAAAACAACAACAACAACAAAAAATGCTATCGAGTTAAAAGACATGATTCAGGTATTTGACCAATGAAGATCTAAAATACAAAAAACATTGAAATAGAAAATTGCAATGCAACAACAACAACTAAAACGCCTTGCGAATGGGTTTTTAAATAAAGCCAAAAAGAAAAGAATAGCGTTTTAAAGGAAACGTGTTGATTTGTAAAGTTGAGTATCTATTGCTTTTCAAATAAGCGGCAATCTAAAAAGGCTGTTTGTAAATCCCAAATTTAAAATATTGTCGCATTTATATCTTTAATAAACGTATTGTTTATTAAATTCTCCTATTGCGAAAATAATTACAGTCATGACAAGAGTTTTAAATTAAATTATTCTTTTTATTTGGATGTGCTTTTTCCCTTAAGATTTGTCGAATAACGACACAACGATTGAGAGTGCAGTTTAAGTGTGAACGTTGTCGAGTGTAGATATAAAGGTTGTTACAGCAACTTCTAGGCTTCAAAGTGGTAAAATTACCATCCTGTATTTTTGTGTATAAACGCCAATAGTAAAAAATCGTCTAATTAAAAGTGTAATTTAGAAGTGCCTTGGGTAATAATTCTGCCATAAATATGATCGAATAATTTTTGCATGATCTCAGCGTGCCAGAAATTTAATCCACAGGAAATACAGGGTGTCCACCGGGAACATTAGTCTTGACAGTTTATATTTGGCAGTCGTGAAGTAGATACGTGGCAAATTTATTATGGAAAAATATACGATAAACCAACATGTTTTAATCGTTAAAACATTTTAGCAAAATCAATCATCGATTACTGTGGCGATGAGAAAGTTACGTGAAATTTTTGGGAGAAACAACATGCCAACAAAACGCTCTATTTATTGTGTAGTGAATGATTTCGAAGAAAGAGGGTTTGTAGGTGATAGGCCCAAGCATGGATCACAACGTACTGCAAGATCTTCTGAAAACATTACTGCTGCTTAAGAAAATGTTGAAAACAATCCATTAACCTCAAATCGCCGCTGTGCTTACTAGCTTGGTTTTCAAAGAACAACTTTGGCCACAATTTTGCACAAGGATTTGCATTTGTTGCCATACAAAATTCAGTTGACATAAGAGCTTCTTCCACAAGATTATTTACGCCGCCAATAGGACGTTACAACTTCCCCATGACAATCCCGATTTGCATGAAAAAATCATAATGAGTGACGAGGCACATTTTCATTTGAATGGATATGTGAATAAACAGAATAGTCGATTCTGGGGAACGGGAAACCCTGAAATTATTCAACAGTCACCTTTGCAACCATTAAAAGTTACAGTCTTGTGTGCAATTTGGTCAGGAAAAATCATTGGACCTTACTTCTTTGAAAATGAAAACGGGGTAACGGTAACTATTATTGGGAAGCGATATCATGATATGATTGAAAACTTTTTAATTCCACAACTGCATGCTTTGCGCTTGATTAACATGTGGTATCAACAAGACGTTGCCACATTGCAGACATCCAGGATTACAATGGCATTACTGCGAGATCTCTTTCCACAATAAGTTATTTCAAGAAATGGTGTTTCTGATTGGTCCGGGCATCCTTTTGTGGGGATGTTTGAAAAGTAAGGTTTCTGTAAACAAACCAGAAACGCTTGAGCAACTTAAAAAAAATATTCATGATGAAATTAATGAAATGTCGCGTGAAATGAGAATGACAATGTATTTGAGAATTTAATGAATAATGTGGTCTAAAGGGCTCGCAGTTGTGAGGCTAACAGGTGTCCTTGTAGGTTGGTAGCTAGTATACTAGCTTAGCAGTCTGAGGGTTGTGGGTTCGATTCCCAACAAAGACCTTGGCTATCGGTGGGGCTGCTCAGTGATGAATAGTAACTGGGCGCTGTACTGTCTTATATGACAGTTAATTTCCGATAACATTGGCCTTCTAGGAATGAAAGCTGCCCCAGTGGGTTAGTAGGTAGTGAACTTAGCCTACCAATTTAGGGGTGGTTATGTTCACTACTAAAATAAAAGCTTGATGGCTGTGTAACTATCCTTCTACTTTCATCAACTGTCTTATAAACAAACAAAGTAGTATACCTACCCGTCGACTACCCTGTACAAGAGTTTTCTACCTTATAGAAAGTTTTACGCAGTTAGTTTTTGAAACTCTTTGCTAAACCATATTCAGAAATTTGGCAAATTCAATTTGTTTAAAAAGCCGCCATCTATTTTCACCCTGATATCTTCATTAACTATTAAAAGTTTATGTTAAGAATTAACGGGTGGAGAAATTTAAGGCTAGGAAGTAAGCTGTTGCCTCTTGATATTTATTTAATAAAAAGTTGGGAAATTGTAAGGTTGAATGATTACACTTCTGAGTAAAGAATTTTAAGTGTGAAAATTTATGATGAAAAGTTTACCGTATCACTTTGTAAATTTCGAACATTTTTCCCAGTAAGCAGGCTTCTTCTGAGCCGCTGTGCCTAGGTTACGGTATTATCTTTGACAATAGACCAAGCAAACAATACTCTCTCGTAGCATAGCCGCTGTACACCAAGGTGCTGACAATGAGCATGGAACAACAACTTTGCGCAACATTTTTCAAAAAGATGTTCAACTTCTCGCTTGTAAGTTCGACTCTTTAAAGAATTAAGGCCGAGTGAACATTGTTTGCGTAAAGCGTTTGCCAATTGGCTGTTTGAGAAACTGATCGAAAACGTTTTTGAAATGATCATCTTAAGTGATGAGGCTTATTTTCAATTAACCGGTTATATAACCACCTAAGAAAACAAAAATGGCGTAATATGGGACTAACAAAATCCACAAACAGTCCTCTAAAAAGCATTCCATTCAAGGAAGGCGAGTGTATGCTGCAATTGTGGTTACGCATTTTTTCCAAAGGGAGCAAGGTAACGCCGTCAGCGTGTAGTTTCTGCACTACCAAACAATTATAACCAATTTTGTTGTTGCCGAAATTGGCTATTGTTGACACTAGTGTGTTTTGCCCGCACATCCATCCAAGCAATTTAGTTATGGCATGAGAAATTTTCCGGCCGCGTAATTTCTCGAATTGGCGATGTCAATTGCCTGCCTCGTTCTTGTGATTTAACGCACCTGGATTAATTTCTTTGGAGCCATTTTAAAGACCGGGCGTAAGTAAGCATCCAACTGAAAGAAGAAATTCGACACTGCATTGACAAAATAAGATAAACTTTGTTGCAAAATGTGTTTAAAAATGTTGTAAAAAGAACGAACGTCTACTGGCGTGATAGAACTGGACATTTGGCGGAAGACCTTTGTTAGTTCCCATATTTTTACTTTACACTGGTATCAATAAAACTAAAGCTATTGAAAAATGTGTGTGCTTTAAGACAATTTACTTCTTAACCTCAAACTTCCCAACCATTAATGTACATATGTATGTATGTATGTATGTACGTGTGTATGCTTGCAGGAATGTTTTTATGTATTTACATCTTCTGCACCCAATTTAAGTTATAAAAGACATAATAACGCATGCGAATAATGAAATAATCATTTCATTCGATGATTATTTACAAAAAAAAAAAAACAAAAACAAACTTTTTTTATAATTTTTAAACCAACATTGGCGTTTGCCCTCGTATACTATCCGATAAGTTCATATAAATGAATATATCCATTTCAAGTAACTGTGCCTAGATATTGGTATTTGTGTTCATTTTAAACGCATGTTAGACAGAAAATTATTCAATCACAGATAACAACATAAGAACCAAATCGAACAACAGACACTTACAAACACTCGCATTAGAATCCCATCTAAACAAATATATCGCGTATATATGTATTGGATGTATATATTCGCTCCACTAGTTGGATATTGAAGACCCAACCCATTTATACTTAATGGCACTTAAATGATTCGCACTCTAGGAAAAACGAAAAGAAAAGAACAAAATTTAAAAAAGTTAACGTCTTTACAAAAAGCTGCTATTACACCAGTTGTGCTATTAATCTGCCACATTTGCACTTTCCACAACATTTTCAGCATTTAAAATACACTTCAAACGCCAGACTCTTTCCTCAAACGACCGACCATGATGAAAATATTACAAAGCAACAAAAAAATATTCCTATAGAGAAATTGTAATTTCTTGTAAAGATTTTATGCTGTAAAAACGAACAAACGAAAGAGCAACTCCCACCCGAAAATCCTAGAAGTTGAATATGCGTTTGTCAGCTTGTTGTTGGAGCATCGGTATGCAAGGGGTTTTTTGAAAAAATGAAAACCACAAAAACAAATCTCCTGCTGTTCAAAATGTCGTCTCGCACACACGCACATAAAGAAACAACAAAACTTTAAGTAAAAAAAGTGTTGCCAGTGCTGGCATATTTTAACCAAGAAATTTATCAGCGTTGTCTTGCTATTTATTTATTGCCAATTCCTCCTCTTAACGTCTTTTCTGGCTGTTTGTTCGCAAATAGCGAGCGCTTTCGATGTGAATACATCATTTTCAAGCCACGTTCTGTCATGTACTGGCAAGCCAGTATTTCTGGCCCAGGTATTAATCCCATAATCGTCGGATCTAGCTATGTAGTTAGAATGTCAACTATCTGGCATTTTATGTGGGAGTTAATTTTAAAGCATATTCTTCAAAATCTAAAAGCAATGCTGAATTAATTTGCCGTGATATTTTTAAATAGGGTATTGTTATAGAGGTATATAACTTTGAAATGGAATATAACAGAGAATGGATTGATTTTTTAAAGTGACGCAAATTACTTTATTCGAAAGATCATTTTCTGGCATTATAATTTATGATGACTTCCGGCATATGAACGCCATGGTGTAGTCTAATCTGGAGATTAAATTTTGTATATAAATTGGTCATTTAATTTAATCTATTTGTATAAACCTACAAAGGACTTTAGCTTTGATCCCATCTTTTTTCAATTTCAATTAGGTGCCCCTGTAGACTAGTAGGTAGTGTATTAGCTTGTCAGTATGGGGATTGTGGGTTCGATTCCCAACGAAGACCTAAATTTTTTTGACTACAAAACTAAAAATTGGCTGTCGGTGTGTCTGCTCAGCGATGAAGGCATAGTCACTGGTCGCTGTGCTGTCTTATATACGGCAGTTAATTTCCGACTATTCTTCTACTTTCACCACCTGTTTCATCTCTTCTCTATCCCTTTCCTAAAGAAGGTAGCACGGTACTTGACTAAATAGGCATTGTTGCCTGAAGTGCTACTTCTCTTTATAAAAAATAAAAGAAAAAAATTTGCCTTTGTTGGTATTTAAATACCTTTTCACAGAGGAATCTTAATGGTTTTGAAAACTATACAAACATTGGATTTCGTTGTTAAATTTTTTCGATTTTGTCGGTCAGCTGCTGAGGAATGTTGTTCTCCAAGTAGTCAAAGGTTGCGGGCTTATCGGCGTAAATTAGTGACTTTACATAGACCCATTGAAAATAATCTAGCAGCGTTAAATCGCACTGTCTTTGAGGTTAATTCATGGGTACAAAACATAAATCGTTAAGGTTACCTTCGATAAAACAATTGCGGCACGAGCTGTGTGACAAGCTGCTCCTTCCAACTGATACAGCGCACCCAACACTTAGTTTCTGGATGTAAAGGTTTCTTAATACACACTTGATGATTATCATCATTCCAAATCCGGCAGTTTTTCATCGACAAACAAAATTCTCTTATGAAAATTTGAATCAAGGTGTTGTGGTCCCAGTTTGTACAGATTGTGATGCCGATTAACGTCATTAGCTGGCCATATGACCCTAATTCATCGGTGGTCTTACCACAAGGTGAATACAATGTAACCCTCTCGAGGTACATAACACACTCAGGGTGGCAACTTTAGCCAGAGACAATTTATTGAGAATAGTGAGAGTTTATTCCACATACGGACTATTCTGCGAAAAAACGAATTTTCGCGTAGTACGATTCTCTGGCTAATCAACCACAAATGGATGTGCTCTCAACGAAAGTCTAGTTAAATGCAAAAAGGTGTGAGTTTCAGGAACAAGTTCCCTAAATTCGTTAGAGCGTTTACCATTGTAGTTACGATACAACAGTGAAATACAAACCACATTGCGTCGATGCTTCAGAGAATTAATAGATTTGGATACCCTACTATCCTCTTGACCCTTTTTGTACGCGCTGGGGGAACTCCAAAATAAACGTTGGAGCGCCGGCCCATACATGAGAGTTGTATTCCATCTTTGTACGGATATAGATGGTATAAATAGTACGGAGATCGGAAATATCTCACCGTTTTAGAAAGTCGAGGCAGTGAAAGCATCTTTAGAAACCTGGAAAATGTATTTTACACCCAGAACATTTTCATGCCAAGAACATCAAGAGCTTCCGATTCCGAAATACCTATATCACCCATAGTAACAGATGCAGCACCATTTCCGACCACAGATCTAAGCATGCAACATTGTGTTTTACGGAGACATTAAAATCTAGTCTATTCACACGATCCCATTCCGATTTTTTTGCAAGATCATGAGCGTATCATTCAAGAGCGTCCGATTTCATAATACCTATGTATGTATATCACCCATAGTAAAAGATGCGGCACCATTTCTTAACACAAATCTATGCATTAAAAGCTACTCTATTCATACGATCCCATTCCGAAATTTTTGCGAGATCATGAGCGTATCATTCATGTTCCGCCTTTTGGAACCCAACTCCAACTGGTCCGATCTATTACGAAGTAAATACGAATGACAAATGGTGCTGTCATCTGCGAAAGAATACAAAGGATTGAAAGTTTTATAAAGAAGGTTATTTAGAAAAATAAAAAAGGGTAGGAGAAAGAACGGAGCGTTGCGGTAGACCTGAATTAATCGTGAACTTGTCTGATGAATAATAAACATTTTGAATAATAAATATTTTATAAAAATATTATTAAATATGTATTAATCTTTTAAATGGTCTCATTTTAAATTAAATTTTAACGATTTATTTTTTCGATATTTCGCTTCTTCAGGAAAATATTTTAAAAAAAAAAAAAAAAAAAAAAAAATTAAAAAAAAAAAAAAAATAATAATTTCCTGAAGAAGCTTTCCACAGGAAAGCGAAATATCGAAAAAATAAAGCGTTAAAAATTAATTAAAAAAAAACCATTTAAAAGGTTAATACAGATTTAATAAAAATAAAAAAGGTTGAATAAAACTGAAAATAATAAAAATATTATCAAATACTTAAGGAGATTAAATTAAAAATGATTCCAAAAAATAAAATTTTATATTTTAAAGCAATATTTTTTTTAATCTTGTATAACAATATATTTTTTATTAAAACAATCACTTTGATTACAAAGGTAATGTTTTTTAAGAACGAAGGTAAAGGCAGATGAAAAACGGTAACACTCAAAAAGATTTATTTCAATAAAGAAACCCCAACAAAAACTACACCACCGACCATTTACTAAAATGAAAAGCAAAACCCAGGTCATTAGCATGTAAAACAAAAACAATTTTAAATGAAAAAACAACAAAAGAAATAAATAAACTCAGAGCCATGCGTACAACCAACTGAAGTTTAGTAACGCCCCGTTAATAACAAGTAGTGCTGCCAAGTTTTAAGACAAATATATAAACCTGCATATATTTCTTATAAAACAGAGAGAATATTTACAAAAACAAATTGTTTTCTGGCTATTTTTTTTTCAATGAAGGCGGAGTTTTCTGTTTTGTATACAACTTGTGTGCCATTGCAATCATACAGTTGTACTAATATTTGTTAAACAAGTGCCATTATTATCATAGGTTAGGTTTAATTCAGCTGCACTTTGTTACAACAACAACAACAATAGCAACAATATCAAACGTTGCAATAGCAACAAAACAATACAATTAAAGAAGGAAGGAAGCAGTTAAACTGGTTTAATAACAAGCTAAAGAGCTGCCGTCATTTGTGAATGATGATGACGATTGTTATGTGTTTTCGTTTGTTGTTGCTGGTCTTTTAAACGTTAGGTAGTGGTGGTGTTTGTATTATTCAAACAAAACGAAAATAGCAACAACAAAAGAAATTTTAAACATCATTAGCTTTTGCTAACAAGACAAGATTCATTGCTGATTTGTAAGTAAGTGGATGGAAGTAAAGTTGTATGGCTGTTGTTGGTAAAGTGGTGTTGGTAGATACAAAATTTGGTAGTTGCTGGTGGTAGCAGTAGTGATATGTGTGTGTGCGTGTGTGGTTTAAACTGTATACGGTCGGTTATTGTTTTGCAACGGGGAAGTTTACCATTCAGTTGGCGTTAACACCTCAATTTGTCGAGTTCGTTAAAACGCTTTAATGTTAAACGGTTTTTTTTAGTTTTTCCTATCTTCTTGAAGAAAGCATTAATAGCACACACACACACCCATACACAAACTAACTAAAAGCTATTCAAAATAAACGGTTACATATTTAAAAATTAAAAATCTCATAAAATCCGTTAAATTTAATATTAAGAAAGCCATTGTGTTTAAAACATAAAATAGCGACCGACGGCTTTTAAATAACACGATTCTAAAGTGTATTAATAAATTATTTTAATTAATAAGTTGAGGTAATTGAAAAGTGTGTATTTAAAAAAAACAAAAAAAAACTGTTTAAAAAAATTTAATAAAAAAAATTATTTAAAGAAAAATAACCGAAAAAAAAATTTATAAAACCCACAATTTAACAAATTTTTGAAATTGGCTCCCCACTGTTCCAGCATGTCATCGTCACATGAAGAAGATGATCGTGATGACATTGAAGATCAAGAAATACACGTCGATGTTGATTCCGATTCCCGCTTGTCATGCGGTACGGGCTCAGATATCGACATGGATGGTGCCAGTTGTTATGATGAATCGGAAGCTCCCTTAAGGTAAGAAAAATCTTTTGATTGGAAATAGAAAAAACAGGATTTTATTCCTTTATCTCGTGCCATACATTTCATTAATACAATTATAACAACTATTTGCTTTTCTAAAAAATGGAAACAGGCAAAAATTATGGCCATCAATTCCTAAATCGAGGAATGTCTTTCGCCCCAAGTTATATTAAGCTTCCTTTTGAAAACATTGGACAAAATTTTGCTCCAACTCATAAGTGAGAACTTTTTCGAAAATAATTATATATGTGAGAGAAAATTAGGCTCCCGACGTCATTATAGCTGTGTTACGGAAAGCGTTAGGTGTGATCTTAATAAAGGGAAAATTAGTTTCTGGGTGTTGCTCGTTAATTCAAAAGCATTTGATATGGTTGACCATGCCATATTGTATATAAAATTTAGGTCTTTCTTTAGGTTTGCCTTGACTGCTGTACATCTTATATTGTCTTATCTGACGGGCCGTACACAATCGGTATATGTGAATGGTGTTGTGGCTAAGCCGACTAAACTTACAACTTTATTGTAATCACTTTGTTGTTATCATAGATTAATTTAAGTTACTGTAATATTCCGATGTATGCTGATGATATACAATTGTGGATTAGCAGCCCAGCACACGGCATCATAGAAAACCTGACGAAACTTAATCATGATTTGAATGGCATTTATCAATGGATTTTGGATTAAATGAAAGAAAATGGATCTTATATTGATAAATGTTTTATTTAATGTTAGCAATTATGTATAAAATACAATATGATAAATGTCCGCCATTGTTAGGCGCACAAATGCGAGCCCATTTGAGCACATTTTACATTATTTTCTCACACATTTTACGCAGTATTTCATTAATTTCATTACGAATGTTATGTTTGAGTTGCTCTAGCGTTTCTGATTTGTTTGCATAAGCCTTGCTTTTCAGATATCCCCAAAAAAAGATGGCCGGAGCAGATAAATCAGGCGACCGTGGAAGCCAATCAGCATCTCCTTTTCTTGAAATAGCTTGTTGTGTAAAGAGGTCTCGCGAGTAATTCCATTGTAATCCTGGCGGTATGCAATGTAGCACCGTCTTGTTGAACCACAGGTTAATCAAACCCATAGCATGCAGTTGTGGCGTTAAAAACTTTTCAATCATATCATGAGATCGCTCCCCATTCACAGTTACCCTTAAGTCGTTTTCATTTTCAAAGAAGTAGGGTCCAATGATTTCCCCTGACCAAATCGCAAACCAGACTCTCACTTTTAATGGATGCAAAGGTGACTGTTGAATAATTTGAGGGTTTCCCATTCGCCAGAACTGGCTCTCCTGTTTATTCATTCAAATGAAAATGTGCTTCGTCACTCATTATGATTTTTTCATGAAATTCGGAATTGGTCTTGTGGAAGAAGCTCTTGTGTCAACTGAATTTTATATGGAAGCAAATGCAAATCCTTGTCCAAAATTGTGGCCAAGTTGTTTTTTGAAGATCAACCTCCTGCCCACGGCGTCGAATTGCAAAACCTCTTTCTTCGAAATCATTTACTACACGATAAACGGTGCGTTTTGTCGGCACATTGCTTTTCCCAAAAATTTCACGTAACTTTTTCATCGTCGCAGTAATTGATAATTGATTTTGATAAAATGTTTTAACGATTAAAACACGTTGGCTTATCGAATATTTTTTCATAACAAATTAGCCAAGTGTCTACTTCACGACTGCCAAATACATATGAACTGTCAAGACTAATGTTAACTAAAATGGCGGCAAAACAAAGTAGTATACCTTCCCGGCGGACAACCTGTAAATTAAATTGGGGACATTATCACCTGTTCAATACTACAGCTTGTTGGGTGTGAGAATACTAATGGCTAAGGCATATTTGATACTGGGTCTTACTTATGGTTATGTCTTATTATTAATCGCTAAATTCGATGCATGAGAAATATTCCGAAGGCATCATTTTTCAAATCGGCACTGCCAAATTGCTGCCTGTTTCTTGTGATTTAATGTCGCTGGATTAAATTTTTTGGAGTCGTTTAAGAGACTGGATTTACTTTAATAACCCACAAACAACTGACGCTCTAGAAGATGATTTGGCGCGGCATTGACGAGATTATTAAAAAGTTGTTGCAAAATGTGCTTCAACATTTTGTGAAGAGATCGAAGTCGTAGCAGAGATGACCTTCTTTGCCAACCTTTCAACCCTAAATACTCTTTCGCAGATGACAGCACCATTTGTCATTCGAATTCGTTTAGCAATATACCAAACCCGTTGGAGGTGAGTTCTAAAAGGCGGAACATGAATGCTACGCTCAATCATGATCTCGCAAAAACCTCGGAATGAGTTCGTGTGAATAGAGTAGCTTTTAATGCATAGATCTGTGTTCAGAAATAGTGCCGCATCTATTACTATGGGTGATAAAGTTATTACAAAGGCGGACGCTCTTGATGTTCTTGGCATGAAAATTGAGGGTGATGTTCGATGGACTAAACACATTTTTCAAATTTCTAAAGACGCTTTCAAGTGCTTCGGTTTTCTAAAACTTTGTAAGAGATCCGATCTCCATACTATTTATACCACCTAAATCCGCCCAAAAATTTAATACAATTCTCAGGTGTGAGCCGGCGTCTCAAAGTGTATTTTGGAATTGCTCGACCGTGTACAGGAGAGGGCCAAGAGGCTAATCGGGGACTGTAGAATATCCAACTCTATTCATTCTCTAGAGCATCAATGTAATGTTGGTTGTATATCACTGTTTTATCGTTACTACAATGGTAAGTGCTGTAAAAAAACTGGGGAACTTGTACCCGTTGATCCGGCTACGTTGAGAACTCATTCATTTGTGGTCGATTGTGGCCGATTTCCTAGTTCATTTTCTAGTTAATTACAGGGAAAATTCGGTTTTTAGCAAAACAGTCCGTATGTGGAATAAACTCCCTCCAGAGGTCTTTCCTGTCACTTTCAGTGTAGGAAAGTTCAAATTGAATGTACACAAACACAACTCCCTCCTTCCTTCTCCCTAAAACCTAATTTCCTAATTCTGGCAGAATGCAATGCATGTGTAGGGGTCATCCCCTTACTAATGGTCTGAGAAAAAAAAAGACAATCAGCAATTAAGTGGCCAGCCAAATCGTGTGATTTAACACCTCTGGATTATTTTTAGTGGGACTATATTAAGCACGTTGTCTATATGAAGCCAATCGAAACGATTTCAGTCTTAAAACTTAAAATCCGTGATGTGATTAAGGAAGTAGGACCGCCATTCAGCCAAAAAGATATTAAAAACTTTGATGAGAGAATCGACATCTGCCAGTGTTGCCAGATATAATTTTTTATTCATAATTGCCAAAATTTTCTCTTCGTAATAAAATAAAATTTTAATAATTTTAATCTAAATTTGTAGTTTTATTTTGTTTTAGAAAACAAATTTCTATTTGAAAAACCTTTTACATAGACAAATAGAAGATTAAAATACAGAGTGTTTTTACAGGTAATTTTACGTGCAACACTGGTGTGGCCAACACAACTTAAGAAATATTTTTTTAAAATGGAATTATTTTAATTTATGATTTTTGTTATATTTTTGATCAAATTTCTTGTTTGTATTAAGTGATTATAAGCTGATTATGGATGTAATAAATATTAAAAAATAATTACGAAACTGTTGCGACGCTTACGATACAGCAAAACAAGACATTATTTAAAAAAGCTTTAAAAAACGCAATTTAATTAATACTATTGACACCTAAGACAAGACAAGGCAAAACAAAACAAGAGAAAACAATGTACTACGATTCGATCACTATGCTTTAATAGGTAGGCAAGTATGTATGAATGTGTGTGTGTATGTGTGTAAATTAAAAAAACAACACAACAAAGACATGAGAATAAAAAAGTAAAACAATAAAATCTAAAATAAATTACAATAGATGAACCGAATATGTCACACAAAACAATTTTGAAAGGCAAATTGATGTTTTGTTTTGTTGTTGTTGTTTTAAAGTTTTGAAAATATTATTCACAACTGCTACAACTTAAATATAAATTAAAAAGTAATCAAGAGTTTTTCCTAACGACCAATAAAATTATAAAATTATTAGTTTTATTGAAAACACAATATTTTAATTTAAATATTTTAAATGAACCTGACTGACTGAATGGATTGAAAACTATTAAAAATGTTTAAATTTAACACACAACATCATCAGCTATTGGTATCTTTAAAAACAATAACAAAAAAGTTTTAAAAATTACTGACTTAATGTATTGATAAGTGTGTGTATGAGTGTTGGTGTTTACGTGAATTTAGGGTGCTGCAAGTACATTGTCGCAGTGTTGAAGATCGTATGAAATTAACATTTTAGTAGCTGCGTATAACTTTTTCTGTACAAGCGTACACTCTTAAGCCAAGCTCGTGGCATTTCTCATTTTTATTTCTTTCAGTTGTATTGGTCTCCGAACTGATCGTCTTTAATCCTCTGTTGCAATTATCCCTTTTCTTTTAGGCTTCTTGATAGAATTGTTTAGATTTAAATCTTTAAAATTGAAATACCAATATTTAGAACATTCTGCTTTAAGGCTGACAATATACAGGGTGTCCGCCGGGAAGGTATACTACTTTGTTTAAAATTTTTAATAAATTGAGAGAGAATGGATCTTCTATTGATAAATGTTTTATTTAATGTTGGCAATTATGTAGGGAATCCAATATCAGATAAATGTCCGCCTCTGGTAGCCTCACATATGTAAGCCCTTCTGAGCGCATTTTTCATTACGTTCTCACACAATTCACGCGATATTTCATTAATTTAATTACGAATATTTTGTTTGAGTTATTCGAGCGTTTCTGGTTTGTTTGCATAAACCTTGTTTTTCAGATATCCCCACAAAAAAAAGTCCAGAGCTGTCAAATCAGGCGACCGTGGAGGCCAATCAACATCACCATTTCTTGAAATAATTTGTTGTGGAAAGAGTTATCGCAGTAAATCCATTGTAATCTTGATTGTATGTAATGTGAGAGCATCTTCTTGATACCACATGATAATCAAGCCCAAAGCATGTAGTTGTGGCGCTAAAACAGGGGATTGTACGGCGGCGTTAATGGTCTTGTGGAAGATGTTCTTGTGTCAACTGTATTTTATATGGAAGCAAATCCTTGTCCAAAATTGTGGCCAAGTTGTTCTTTGAAGATCAACCCAGAACTATACTATTCTGTTTATTCACATATATCCATTCAAATGAAAATATACATCGTCACTCATTCTGATTTTTTCATGAAAATCTAGGTTATCATGGGCGCGCTGTAATTTCTTAGTGAGGGCGTAAATGATCTTGTGGAAGAAGCTCTTGTGTCAACTGAATCTTATATGGAAACAAATGCAAATCCTATGGGTAAAATTGTGGCTAAAGTTGTTCTTTAAAAGCCGAACTCCTGAGCACGACGTCGAATTGAGGTTAATGGATTGTTGTAAACACTTTCTTGAGCAGCAGTAATATTTTCAGCCGATCTTGCAATACGTTTAGTCCATGCTGAGACGTGTCACCTAAAGACGCTCTTTTTTCGTAACCGTTCACGTTGTTTGCACGTTGTTTCTTTAAAAAAATTTCACGTAATTTTCTCGTCGCCCCAGTAAACGATGATTGATTTTGATAAAATTTTTTTAACGATTAAAACACGTTAAAAACGATAACGATAAAACGATAAGGATAAAAATATTCGATAAACGAATATTTTTCGATAAACGAATATTTTTCCATAATAAATTTGCCACATTTCTACTTCACGACTGTCAAATATGAACTGTTAAGAGTAATGTTTGCAAAAATGGCGGCAACCGGCGGACATCCAGTATTAAGTGTTTAGTTCTCATCATTGTCTCCGAATTTATTATTAATTGATTTATTGATTTTATTTTATTAATTTTCTATTCCATGAATTATTAATATTTCCAATATTGCGATTCATTCATTATAACCTTTAAATATTTTAGGAAACACATTTAATTCATTTAGAAATAAAATTCGAATAAAAAAAAAAACAAAAACAGATTTAATCCATCAACGGTCACGCATATGTCTCCATTTAATTTCAAGCATAAATCTTTATAAATTGTTACACTCTTGCTACTGTATTGAGCAATCATGATCAATTGTTGCTTCTGTCATTGTTGTTGTTGTTGCTTTTGCTGTTCTTATTTCATTTATGCATTATTCACCTTTAACAAAAAGCCCAACAAATCCCAGCCATAAAGCTGCCATTTTTCTCACATCAATTTTTATATCAGAGATGGCAAATTTGAATAATTTGAGAGAGAATAAAAATCGCTATTTTTGCTAGGAAAAGAGATAATCATTAGTACTTTAATTCAAGGCTGAGTATTTGATGGGAAGTGTAGTGACAATATTTGTACCCGAAATCACATGCTTATACAACCAATGTACATACACATGCACGTATTTGTTCACCATTTGCAGTGCAAAAAATTCATAAACTTGAGAACTATTGAGAGAGGAAAAGAAATTGCATTTGCTCATCCATTGAGAATTATCAAAGCATATGCAAACACACAACCAAATCCAAGTATTTACAAACGAAAGAAAGTACGTACAAGAGACCAAGACAAGACCCTTTTTATTTTTGTTTCATCCCCTTTTGTCTTCCCTCCCACATTCCAAAATTTCTGTAGATAATATTTAACTTTTAGTTGAGATGTACATTCTATATCATTTATATTCTTTGGTACAATTCATCATTAAAAGGTACGATTAATGTAAATTGACAAGAAGCACGAATTACAAGAATTGTACTGGAAATAAAAATGTTCAGAATTTTTAAATATTTCCGAATGTAGACATTTAATTAAAATCAAATTTCAATTTCAAACACTAATTGGAATAGTTAGGTTAGATCAACTTGTCCCCAGAATTATAATGGTACGTATGGGCTTACTAAAACCTGCTTAATACAGGTGGTTTCGTGTTCATCAGAATCTGATAGCCCTAAAGGCAATATGGAAGAACAAGGAAGACGAATCTATCACGAGTAGTTTACGTGTAAATTTAAGAGTGTAAAAATCAAGATAGATTTTTTTGTCCCATTAAACCTGCTGCTGATTAGTACTTGTGTATTGTTCTGCCATCCAGAGTCTGCTGAAATACAACAATAGGTATTACTTATAGAGATATTGAATTTTATGTTGCCACTACTTTTTTAACTGGCAGACATTTTGCCAGCTGTCAAGTAATATATATCTAAGTTGTTTGGATTTGTTCCGCCAGTAAATGAAATACTTTTGTCATTCCTTTCCGTCTTTGCTGGCTAAATTAATATTTAGTTTAGTTCGGCATTTCAAAATGAATCAACCGACGCCTCAACAGCACTTTCAAATTGTGCAAATTGGACCAAAAACGTGATTATTGTTGATTCCGATATTCCTAAGCGAATCCCCCCGGGGGCACATGATAGTCTTTTTGGAACCTACTATTCCATCTAGACTGGTGTCTTGCGGGGTAAAAGCGAGCCCAGGCCCCTTAAAAGCTAGTAGGAGCCGTCTGGGCAATCCACTATATTTCCACGGGAATCAGTAAGCCCCAGAGTTCACTATTTGCCTTTTTAGACATTTAGCTGTTCTCTGACTGATTATTGAGGTAGGCCCTTCGGGAGTATCGTGGTGGTTGTGTTTTCGAGGCCCTCGTGAGAATTTGTGGGTCGGATCATTTAAACTGAACACAATGAATGGTTCAGCTCCAGTGAGTGTGAATGCCGTCGTGTTCTTAATTATATTAAGCTTCATGCGTTCTGGACCAGGAGTTGGAAAATCTCCAACTCTTTAGCAAGGAGTGAAGGCTGCGTCCTTATTCGAGCTTTCGAAATTGCTACTAGGAGTGACCGGAGGATATACGTATCCGAAGGCCTTCTAGGGCGAGGTCCACCATCTGATTTTGTTTGAATGGATACGTCAATAATCAAAACCGCCATTTCTAGATGAATGATAATCTTCCGTGTATCTTAAAAAACGATGCTGGACTATAATCGATATAGAGCCATGACTACAGTCAAAACAATAGTGCCACTGACCCCGATTTCATAAGCGGATTTTGTTTAGAGAAAAAGCTTACTGTCGTATTTAGAGCGATGACAATTCTCAATTGTATTTTGAGACACCGTTACATCCAGAAAAACTAACTGTTTGGTGTGCTTTCTGGATCATTGGCCCGTACTTCCTTAAAACAATGCGGATTAAAACGTTACAGCCAATGCTGGCCGCTATAAAACCATGAATACTACCTTTTTTCGTTCATCAATTGAGCAACTATGATGTGCAGAAGTTTTGGTTTCAACAAGACGGCGCAACATGGCTCACAGCTCGTGCCACAATTAATTTATTAATGAAAACGTTTGGTAACCGAACTAACGTTTTGAACCCATGAATTGACCTCCAAAATTGTAAAATTTGACTTCGCTAGATTACTTTTTGCTGGAATATGTGAAGTCACTAGTCAACAGCGATGAGCTCGATTATCGCTTATCCACTTATAAGTCAACCATTTGCCTTGTTATTGCCGATATATGCCCACAAATGTTCACAAAATATTCAGATTAGGCTACGCCGGAGCCAAAATATATACCCGAACTCACATTTATTTTATAATGTCAATTACAGCTTTATAGATTTCAGTCCATAATTGTGGGATGTGAACATCCAGGTTGCAAGAGAGCAAGAGGCAGGACCGCTACAAACACTGCTCCCAAAATAGCTAGACTATTTTTTGCTCGGATATGTGAAGTCGCTAGTCAACGTAGATAAACTCGAAACGATTATCCACTTAGAAATAATCTATCCTTTGCCTTGATATTTCCGATATACGGCTACAAAAGTTGGAAAAATGTCCAGATTAGGCTACGCCGCAGCTAGCCTTAGTGGACATATACACGAAACATATTCTAATTTCAGTTTAAGAAGTTACAGTTTTATAGAGTTGATTCAACAATTATGGGATGTGAACATCCATATTACAAGACAGGCAATAGCGCCACAAACACTACTCCCTCTTACCTCCTCCTCATAACATAATTTCCTAGTTCTGGTACAATGCATGAGTAGGGGTAATCTCCTGAGTGAAGGTCCGAGTTCTCTTTTAAGGGATTAAATTAATTAATTTATTTGAGCTTCAAAAAATGTTTTTATTTTTTCCATGAAATCTACGGTTTGGACTAATTCTAATGCAATATCATGCGAATTCAAATGTGTCATGTCTTTACTTGTATAATCTTTGCTTGGAATTAAATGGGTATAGAAAACTCTACTGCTGATATGTGTAAATAACAATAAGGCGGCCCGAATTATGTTATGAGATGAAGCAGCATTTCAGTTTTAGTCTCACATGAGACTTCAATCAAATATTGTTTAACGAAAAAACTACCTAAAACTAGTCTACACTTTTAAGAGATTTTTACTTGTAAAACCTTTTTGAGAAATGATACAATTTAAAATTTCATTTCCCATCTCTGGTGTATATTAATAAACTAACACGCTATACAATTCATTTGCAATATCATTTGTTAACAATTTTTGTTTTGCATTCACGCTTAAATAACAAACTTAATTAATAATATTTTGTTGTTGTTACTCTTCAAACATGTTTTTTATGTGTCACCTATACCCGTGCATATTCGAATACACGTTTAAACGTGCATGATCGTTTCTTACAAATTGAAAGAAAAAATTAAATAAATTTAAATGAATTTGTTTTTTATCTGTGACAGCTCTTGTAAAACTCATTAATTTGTTGTTTTTGCAAATGAATGTAGAAAATGATTGTTTCTTTTTTTTTGTTTTTGTTGTCTCAGGAGAAAAGAACACGCAACATTGAGTTTGTTTTTAGTCACGTTTCCTGCGAAAATGAAATTTAAAAGCTTTTATTGATTTATTGTTTTATTAGGACAAAATTTTATTACTTTGTGTAACAATTTGATTCATTTCGAAAAAAACGGCATAAATAAAAATAAAAAACATTTTTTTTATTTAAAAAAAAAATTTTTCTTTTTCAAAAACGAAATACAGGGTGTCCGCCGGGAAGGTATACTATGTTATTTAGCCGCCATTTTGCTAAACATTAGTCTTAACAGTTTATATTTGGCAGTAGTGAAGTTGACATGAGGCAAATTTATTATGGAAAAATTTTCGATAAACCAACGTGTTTAATCGTTAAAACATTTGATCAAAATCAATCATCATGCGATAATAAAATTGCGTGAAATTTTTGGGAGAAACAACGTGCCAAGAAAACCCACTATTGATCGTGCAGTGAATGATTAAGAAAATAGAGGGTCTGTAGGTGATTGGTCCAAGCATGGATCGCAACGTATTACCAGATCGGCTGAAAACATTACTGCTGCTCAAGAAAGTGTTAAAAAAAATATATCAACCTCAATTCGACACCGTGCTCAGGAACTTGGTCTTCAAAGAACAACTTTGGCCACTATTTTGTACAAGGATTTGCATTTGTTTGCATATAAGATTCAGGTGACACAAGAGCTTCTTTCACAAGACCATTTCCGCCGCCGCACATATGCCATTAGGATGTTATAGCTCGCCCATGACAACCACGATTTTCATGAAAAAATCATAATGAATGACGAGGCACATTTTCATTTGAATGGATATGTGAGAATAAACAGAATAGTCGATTCTGGGGAATGGGAAACCGTCAATTAACGCCACAACTGCATGCTTTGGGTTTGATTAACATGTGGTATCAGCAAGACAGTACCACATCGTATCCCCCCGGGGACACATAAATATGGTCTTTATAGAACTTCGACTATCTAGACACAGTGCAACTGGGGAAAAAGGGAGCCCGGTCCCCTGAAGTCAGCAGGGGTACAACTGGAATCTCCACTTTATTCCACGGGAATCAGTAAGCTCGCAGAGTTCGTTTTTTGTCTCTTTAGACATTTAACTGTTATCTGAGTGATTATTGAGGTTGGACCCTATATGGGAGTATCGTGGTGGTTGTGGTTTCGCGGCCCCATAACAGTATAATGGTTATTATGGTGGGCAGGATCATCTTACTGTTAATGACACGCTAAGTGAATGATCCAGTTCAGTGAGCATGCTAGACATGTGTTTTGGACAGAAGTTGGAAAGTCTCCAACTCTTAAGCAAGGAGTGATGATTTGCAGCCCTGCTCTAGAATCATCGAAGTTGCAACTAGAAAGTTCTGTTGCTTAGAATTATAGCTTCGGCTTCCTAGGACGAGCATGACGTTCCAAATTATGCAGTGGTTAGATCCACCATCTGATTAAGGCTTCATGGTCAGGCGCGGATGTAAATCGAATCACGCAGTACCACATCGCATACAGATAGGATTACAATGGAATTACTGTGAGACCTCTTTCCACAAGTCATTTGAAAAAATGGTGATGTTGATTGCCCTCAAAGGTCGCCTAATTTAACTGCTTCGAACTTATCTTTGTAGGGATATCTGAAAAGCAAGTTTTATGCAAACAAACCAGAAACGCTTAAGCAACTCAAACAAAATATTCGTGATGAAATTAATGAAATACCGCGTGAAATGTGTAAGAATGTAATGAAAAATGTGGTTAAAAGGGCTTGCATTTGTGAGACAAAAAAAGGCGGATTGTATTCTATTCATAATTGCCGACATTAAATAAAAGGTTTATCAATGTAAGATCCATTCTCATACACATTCTCACTGAAAATTATTTAATAAAACTTCAGCAAAAACAAACAATAGAATTCTCTCTGTTTGTTTCTGTTAACATCTTGGCTATGATATTTAAAAACTCTCAGTTAGTTTGAAAGTTTGAAGTATCAGAAGGCCTTATAAAACTACGAATAACTAAAGACAACCATTTTAAATTTTCTTAAAACGAAAATCAATATTGTCTAAATTAACTTCGTTACTTTATTTTTTGCATCTTATTAAACGGTAACAAAAAATTTATTTTGGATTTTAATTCTAAACTTAATTAAGAAAATGTTCGTCGCACTTTTTTATCACATTACAGAGCGTTGAATGTTGTTCCTTCAATGAAAATTTTCACTCCTTCTAGATTGATACTCACCTCAGTCATAAATAAAAACGGTAACTTTCCAGAAAATTGTTGTTTCCTTTAAATTCATCAGCTATTTAAAATAAATACAAAATAAATAAATAAATAAAGTAAATTTTATTGTAAAATAAATTTTATTTTAGATATTTGTACATGAGCATGTAAAGCCAAAATAAAAGAAAAAGAACTTTATGGAAATATTTTTTGTAAATTTTTTTTATTAATTAATTAATCAACGTATTTTAGTATTATAACAAAATAATTTTTAATTTGCCATAAATTTATTTAAATTTAAATTAAAAAAAAAAGAAAACTTATTTAAATATTTTATGTAAATTATTAAAACAAAAAAATATTTAAGAATTGGAGCAATAATTTTACCACAAGTGGAGGAAAATAAGTTTGGCTGAGAGTAGACTTTCTGATGATTTCACTCTTTACAATGGGTGGATAAATTTGGGGTTAGGGAGTAAATTAACTTAGAACTTACACTCCTTTTTGAGAACAATAATTTTATTTCTATCAGTGTAAAGTACAGGTACGGGAATTTAATATTGCGTAAAAGTTCATCTACAACACGTGGATAGATATACTCTCTTTTCTTAAATTTTCATGGAATTTATTTTATTCGAAAGATAATATTATAACTTTTTTGTTTTTTCTCGAACCAGCACTCAGAAGATCACCCCACATCCGTAATTGTGGAGTGAACTCTATAAAAGTGTAGATCGACATTATAACCTTAATATGATTGCGGGCATATGACCGCCAAGGCTGTCTGGCGTAGCCTAATCAGGATGTTTTTTGGAACATTTGTGGCAGGCAATAACAAGGCAAATGATTTTCTTCTAAGTGGTTAATCGTTTCGCGTTTATCAGCGTTGATTGGTGACTTTACATATTCCAACAACAAATATTCTAGCGGCGTCAAATTCTGCTATCTTGGAAGTTAATTCCTGGGCTCAAAACGTTAGCACATTTTGTAACAAAGCTTCGTTTATCTCGTAAATTCATCGTCGAATTTCATCTTTCAGAGCATCAGTTGTTTATTCACGTAAACCCGATAATTCAACTGGCCCCAGAGAATATAATTCAGGGGCGTTAAATCACAGGAACGAGGCAACAAATCTACATCGCCAAATCGAGAAGCTACACGACTGGAAAATTTCTAATCCAATAACTGAATTGTTTGTATAGCTGTGTGACTTCTCGCTCCGTCTTACTGTAACCAAAGGTCACTGATGTTAACATTCGCCAATATTGGCCACAAAAAATTTTACTTCTCAACATTAGAAACACTTTGGCACGCTCTGAGTCTCTTACTCCCACTAGTAAAGCTGAGCATTAGAATTAATATTTTAAATAAATTCTATTTACAGCCAAATAGTTTTTTATAAATCCAAATATTTATAAAAAATTAATTTTGTTTTAAATTTCATTTCTTTTTAAATTTTCTTTCTTTTAGTGAATCTCAGTCAGAACAAACCCGTTCCTCATCCAGTGAAAATCTGCCTTTTAGTATATCACGCCTGCTTTCCAAACCTTTTGAACATAATAATAATATTCACAATAACCATAATAATAATAATAACAACAACAACAGCAGTAATAGTAATAAGTCAATTGAACAAGATTTGCAAAATGAACATGATTTGGCAGCCTATAAATTGGCCACCAGCCTGGCATCATCAACATACGGAGGTGCTACTGCACTTTACACGTACCCACATTTATATCCATCAGCGGCAGCAGCTGCTGCCAGTCATGTTTTAAGAGTACCACCTCAACGGACCCCATTAACCTGGGCCCTACCGCCTTTGCATCATGCTGCGCTGGCGCATCAAGCTGTCAAGGATAGACTGGCAGGTGAGTTGAAAAAATTTATTTTTTAAAAAGAAATATTTTATGGTTTCTTATGCGTTCCCTTAACGGTTTTTAACTTTTAAATTGTTTAATTAAATGAACAAGACAACGGCATAAATATTTTTAAGGAATTTTATTTATGTGCGTTAATATTGAGAGCCACAGGGCTTTAGCACACAGCAGGCTTTTGTAAAACTAAAAATGGATGATGTTCTTTATAATGACAGAAATTATAAAATTAAATTTAATTATTAAAATTTTACTTTTATTCGCACGACTGTGTGAGTTGTTTGCTTAGCAAATAACTATTTTGTTCACAGTATTTTTGCAAAAAAGGTGAAACAAGCAATAAGATGTAAACAACCAATGGCTTATATGAACAGGAATTTAATGAAATTTATTTTTAATAATGGAATAACTTTGTCGTCCCTACTAAGTATCAAATGACTTTACACGACAAATCTATGAGAAACTTGTCGTTGGGCCGAAAAGCGATTAATTTCTTTTTAAGGATGTGGTAGATGGTCGTTGCTAGAAACATTGTTGCAATGAACGAGTCATCAAAAACGACCAACAATTAGTGTGTCAAATGATTTTCAGATAACGATTACTATTCTAAATTCAAAACTAATAGTAATAAACTAATAATTGAATAATGTTGTGTTCCTTACTAAGTATCAGACAATCTTAGTCGTTAAATCTATGAGAAGCTCGTCGTTGACTTAAAAAGCCTCTCTTCCTTGATGCATGTATTTTTGATATGTGATAGAAATGATTTTTTTTTTGTTCTTTTCCATTGAAATTTTTCCTAGTGTTCTAACTGAAATTGTTTTCTTTCTTTTTCAATTAAAAATATAATTGTATCAATTAAAAGCTTAAACAAGTTTCAAATCCAAATTCAAATAAAATTTTGAAAGTTTCAAAAACTCCTTTCTATGTTCTTTAAGAATCTCAAATTTATAAAATAATTTTTGAGAAAACCAAGAGCTCAAGTTTTTAATGTCAAACGTCTCTTCAAAATACGCCCATTAGTTTTTTCCGTGTAACTTCCCATTATGAATAGATTATGGAACTATTCGCGTACTGTGTACTATCATCAAATGACGACGTAGGTCAACTGACTGTCTCTTGCTAGCAATAAGTTAATGGGCATTGGAGGAGTTTCTTGCAGACCAGCTTAGAAATTTCTGACCCATTAAAGAAAAGTGGTATTTTCCTTCTTAGATACTCAACTAGTTTTTTGTCCAATCGGTCGACAAATTTTCCATCATTTCCCCATTTTAAGAAGACCCTCCTGGTAGATGAAGCGTTCCGTTAAGGTACATTTTTGTCTTGTGTGGCAGAGAACACAGTCTCTGAACCTGCAATACTGTTGACAGCTTCTCTACAGGCAGGAGGAGGTGAGTCATTAGAATTCGAAAGTTTGTCGGAATTTCTACACTCACAGCAGTCTATAAGGTGGCTCCTACAGTATAAATGTTGTCGGCTGGAATCTTTACAATGCTAGTTCAGTATTTGCTACTATCCTTTATCGTTCCGGTTATCATAACGGTTTGATTTTTAAAATTTCAGCTTCAATAATCGCGACGAAAAACGGGTTCTATTTTTATTGTATAATAAAAAAAAACATGATATAACCAAATAACCACGATTTTGATTCGTGTCATTTGTTATGTAAATGCATCTCTTAATACATTTGAGAAAAATTCAACAAAGCCGACCGACGGCTTCTCAAAAATTAGAGACTTAAAATAAATTTAAAAGTGGAGCTTATATCTTCGAGCAATTCTTGCCTTGGATGAATACATCTCCATTTTGCAGGCAGAATTATTTGGGTGTTGGATCATCTGCTAAAAAGTGGGGTGCAGAAAAGAAAGGTTCTCAGTACACTGGACAACCAGTCGGTTATAAAACGCATGAGGCAAGTAAACGTGTACTCTAAGTTAGTGCGGGTAAGTGTTGTAAAACTCAAGTAGTGTGCTTCGATTAATGATCCGCAGATGGTTGATCCGCTGTAAATTTCTGTGAGCCAGAAACCAGAGTAGCACTGAGAAATGGCTTAATGTGAGCGAAAGTCCTACAAGGATAAACATTTAGACAGGCTCGAATAGTGCTCAGAATTCCTTGGCAGGAAGACTAGTAGGGTACTCTACTCTAGATAACTGTCTTAGTGACAGTGTATGGAAACTTCAAGTATCATCTAACCAAGATGAAAATCAAACTATGATTGAAAGAGGCTAAGAGAGTGGCGCACATTGTGTGCTTGGCATAAAGCTTGAGACTACTGGTAGAAGCTAATTCAATGTGACTGCCATGGGGAATCAAATAACAGCAATAACTAAAGACCGCGTAATGAAAAACAAGGCCGGCAACTACCAGTCGACAGTCGAAAATAAGTGAGTCAAGAGTATGACACGTGACTCAATAAAAACAAAATTTGGCGCAAATTAGAAATAGATTTTCCTACAATCATGGAGAACGCAGGGAAGTTGAAAAGGGATCTATGAAATAAGCGGTTTATGTTAATAATAATAAATTAATTTTGTGGTTAATGTAAAGCATGTTATTCAACTTCATTTCCATTTTCCTTAAAGTACTAAACTTGTATGAATATAATGATTCATTATTTCGTATGATTGCTGGCCTGTAACTAACATTTCGTTATAAGATTTACATCTGCACCTGGCTGTAAGCCTGAATCAGATGGTGGTCAAACCACTAGGAATGAAAAGCAACGCTATTCACTCCCTAGGAAGCCGAGGACTAATTCTAGCAACAGGTCTTTTCTAGTTGCAATTTCAGCGGTTCCAAAGCAGGGTTGCAAACCACTACTCCTTGCTGAAGAGCTGGAGACTATCCAACTCCTGTCCAGAACACATGACTAGTATGCTCACTGGAGCCGGATCATTCACCCTTTGGTGTGAGTAAAGGCGACATGATCCTGGCCACCATAATCAGTTCATGCTTGGGGCCGCAAAACCACAACCACCACGATACTCCCAAAGGGCCAACCTCAATAATCAGTCAGAGAAACAGCTAAAAGTCTAAAGAGACAATTAGCGGAAACTCTGGGGCTTACTGATTCCCGTGGAAATAATATGGAGCTTCCAGTTGACTCCCTGCTTGCCTTCAGAAGACTGGGCTCCCTTATACCCACAGCTGCACAGGTCTAGATAGTCAAGTATTCTATAAAGACCGACAAATGTGCCCCCGCGGGAGGGGGGGTGGCCTGTAACTAAAAATATAGAAATGAGATTGAATTTGAATTAAATTTCATATCAAACGCAATAGCTCATGCTTGCAGGAATATGATTTTAAGATATCTCACTACCAAATAGTCTAAAAGGAATTCTTTCACTCTCGTTCCCACTTGGAATCGTAAAATCTCTTTTTCTTTTCCGATCCTTGTCGTAAGATATTTTACCTATATATATAATTTAGATAAATATTTAAATTTTGAAATAAATATCTGTGTGTCACTCAATTGAAGAATTAAAGAAATTAATTTTTATCACTAAAATTATTTGTGAAGGGTGGGCAAATTTCAGCTTAGCAAGTAAATTGTCTGCCAAATAATTAACTGTCAAGAACTAAGCTGTTATCCATTTACATTTATTTAGTAAAAAGTTAGAAGATTTAAAGCATTGCACTCTTAAGCGAGAGATTTTTAATTGTAAAAACTCAAACTCACTTTTTCACTTCGTAAAATTCGAGATGCTTTTCCTTGTAGTGAGGCTTCTTCTTAGACTCATGATATTGTTGCTCATAATACACCAAAACAATATGCTCGCAGTAGACGTTACATCAAAGTATTGAGTATGAGTCACTTTGGGCAACATTTCGCATCAACATCTTCATCTTTACGGTTATAAAATTCAATGCGTTTAAGAATTAAAGCCGACCGACCATTGTTTGCATCGAAAGTTTATGTGCGGCTTATTTTTCGGATATGGGTCTCCAAATAACCTTAGAAAACTATTACATTAAAAAAAAACAAGAACAAAATGACCGTATGGTGTGTTTTGCCGTCAAGCGGCATTATCGGCCCTTATTTTTTTTCGAAAATGAACAAGTAACCGGTGTCACCGTGAATTGTCTGCACTACCAAACCATGATAACCACAATCCACAATCGGCTAATGTTGCCATCAGTGATATTTGTTTCAGCAAAATGGCGCCAAAACCATACAAACAATTTCGTTATTAAATTCAAATTTTCTGATGGCGTAATTTATTGATTTGGCGATGTCAATTGGTCGCCTGGTTCTTGTGATTTAAAGCTGCTGGATTATTTTCTCTGGAACTATTTGAAAAATCAGGGATACACAAACAACCCACAAAGAACTTACGCTCTGAAAGCGAGATAAGCGAAGCTTTGTAGCAAAATGTGTTTCAAAAGATTGTGAAAAGAGCGGTTGTGTGCCGAAGTGCTAGAGGTGGACATTTACCCCACATCATATCCCGTAATTACTTCCCTTATCTCTACTTTATAATGATGTCAATAAAATTGAAGTTGTGAGAAAAAAGTACGTGTTACAAGCCAATTTATTTCCTAACCTCAAATTATGAAACAAAAATAAAAATCTTACCGTTTTGGGTTTTCTGCTCTCTGAAATAGAGAGTTGCTGTGGTTTTAAACTAAGAATGATATTGCAAGGAGATACTTTTGTGTGTAATCTCTGAATTAAAAAATTTGAGATAAAATTTTAATAAAAGCTAAACAACTTTTGAAAGCTCTCCTTTCTTTGAGCAGGAAGAACTCCTGACAATTTCCAATTAAAACTTTTTCATTAAATGTACAATAATATTAAAATGATAAATAGTTCCTTTTAAAATAACACTTGGCTAAAATAGAACTCTTTCAATATCCCAGCGACTACCGCTTATCATTGAGCAAAGCCTTTTAACTGTCTGCTTATGCTACCAATATCGCCATCGACATGTATATCATCAATACCAACTCCATTATGGCCACCTACATACACACATTTATTATTCAAACAAGACAATGCTCATAAATCATTTTCGACAAAGAGTCAATTCAATTTATGGAAGCTAAAAAATAAAAATATATGAAAAAGGCGCCAGCTTATCATCCGCAGCAGCACCAGCAGCAGCAGCGTTACTTACATGCGTCGTCATTCAATAAAAAATATTTAGAACCTTCAAAATTAAGAATTGAATTAAATTGAATGCCAGAGAATACACTCACGATACATTAACATTTTAAGTATGAGAAATTTATTGATAAGGCATTAACCCTTTAAAGACCACTAGTTGAAACTGCGACTCCGTTTAATTAAATCGCACTCATTAATACATTCGCCAAAAACAATAAAAAAAAGAAAAAGTTTAACATTCAAATGTTTTGTTTGCTGCTTTGGCTTTTATTTATTTTTTTTTTTGCATTTGCAGCAACATTGACAGCCATGAAGTTGCTAATGATGATAACGATAAATATTCCAAAGCCAGGGCAGCATTATGTGATCAAAAATCAAATGTCATTTCAAAAGATATATATTCTTTCAATTCATTTAAAACGACCTCCCAAATGGAAATTAATTCGGTCTGCAGGTTGAAATTAAAAAGTCATGTTAATCACATCATTAAAATAGTTGCAAAAAACAAAAAAATATATCGAAATTAAGCAAACAAAACAACAACAACAAAAACAAATTTAATTTAAAAGCTGTTGTATGCAAATTAATAAAAGCAAATCATATCTATCTTGTGGATGCCACAATAAAAAGGAAAACATACACTCGGAAGTGTGTGTACGTTTGTATGCCTGTATGTGAGCCTCAAGCCGACACTTTATGTCAAATCGGTTAAAGCGGCAAATGTTTGAATTCGTTTTTGTGTTTTTTTTTTTAAATTATTTTTGTTTTTAGAAAGGAAACTTTTATTTTATTTTTTATTTTTTCAAATTTTATAAATTCATTCTTTTATTCAAATCAATAAAAATGTTTATTGAAGCATTAAAGAACAGCTTAAGAGTGCTGTGATACCGATTGAAAACAACATCAGAAATTAAAACTACTTTTTTATCTTCAGCATCATGGAGGTCACTTTGAGGATTTATATCGAACATTGTCATTTTCATATTGATACAATTGAAGCCCACTCAACAACAAATTATCATTTAACAAATGAATAAAAATTAAAACAGTTTAATGATTCGATGTCTGTATGTATGTATGAGGAAGTTTGCACAGTGACACTAAGAAATAAATCTTTTCGTAATTTTTCAAATAATAAAAATTATCTTTTAAGCTTAAAATATATGCTTTATATAGTACGAGGAATATAGCCTTTTTTTATTTCTGCTCAAGCTTTAATTTCTTTGGTATTGGTATTCTTACGTGGTTTAAAATAGAAAAGTTATGACATGAAAACTTTTCATTAGAAAATTTATCACTGATGACAATTTTTCTATAGAAATTTGTATGGCTGCTGAAAAATTTATTACTGCTGAAAAATTTTTTCTGCAGAAAATTTTATTACTGATGAAAATTTTTCTCTATATGAAAATTTGTATTACTGATGAAAATTTTTCTTTATAGAAAGATTTGTATTACCGATGAAAAATTTTCTCTATAGAAAAATTTGTATTACTGATGAAAATTTTTCTCTATAGAAAAATTTGCATTACTGATGAAAATTTTTCTCTATATATAAATTTGTATTACTGATGAAAATTTTTCTCTATAGAAAAATTTGTATTACTGATGAAAATGTTTCTCTATAGAAACATTTGTATTGCTGATGAAAATTTTTCTCTATAGAAAAATTTGTATTGCTGATGAAAATTTTTCTCTATAGAAAAAATTGTATTACTGATGAAAATTTTTCTATATAGAAAAATTTGCATTACTGATGAACATTTTTCTCTATAGAAAAATTTGTATTACTGATGAAAATTTTTCTCTATAGAAAAATTTATATTACTGATGAAAATTTTTCTCTATAGAAAAATTTATATTACTGATGAAAATTTTTCGCTATAGAAAAATTTATGACTGTTGAAAATTTTTCTTTATAGAAAACTTTAGATTGCTGAAAATTTTTTGCCATAGAAAAACGTATGACTACTGAAAATTTTTCGCTATAGAAAAATGTATCACTGCTGAAAATTTTTCGCTATAGAAAAATTTATGGCTGCTGAAAATTTTTCTCTATAGAAAAATTTATGACTGCTGAAAATTTTTCTCTATAGAAAAATTTATAACTGCTGAAAATTTTTCTCTATAGAAAAATTTATGATTGCTGAAAATTTTTCTTTATAGAAAAATGTATGACTGCTGAAAATTTTTCTCTATATAAAAATTTTAGACTGCTTAAAAGTTTTCTCTATAGAAAAAATTAAAACTGTTAAAAGCTTTTCTCTATGGAAAAATTTAAGACTGTTAAAAATTTTTCTCTATTGAAAAATGTATGACTGCTGAAAATTTTTTTCTATAGAAAAATTTATGATTGCTGAAAATTTTTCTCTATAGAAAAAATAATGATTGCTGAAAATTTTTCTCTATAGAAAAATTTATGACTGCTAATAATTTTTCGCTATAAAAATATTTTTACGGATGTAAATTTTTCTTTAAAAAAATTTTTTAACGACGAAAAACTAATTATGAATTTTCTATAGAAAAATGTGTGACAGCTAATGACTGTTTCTATAGAAAAATGTACGACCTAGTATGGTAGCTTTCTATTTAAAAAAAATTTATGAATGATGCTATCCACTTTCTATATAAAAATTATGACTGCTGATATCTTTTGCTATAGAAAAATTTACTGATTATAATTTTTCTGCTAAACGTTAGACTGATTATAAATCTTCTATAGAAAAATTTTACAATTAATAGTCTTTCTATAGAAAATTTATGACTTATTTTAATTTTTTTGCAGAAAATTTATGACTGACTACTATTATTTTTTAATAGAAAATTTAAGACTGATTATAATTTTTCTATACAAAATTGATGACTAATGACATAGATTACGATTGATTGTAATCTTTTAAATAGAACAGTTAGGGGCGATGATAACTTTTCTACAGAAAATTCGACAGATTTTTTCTATAGAATTATTTTATAGAAAATTTGACAGGTAATAAATTGTTTATAAAAAAGTTATGACTTGTGATAGTTTATTATCGAAAAAAATAATGACGTGATAATTTTATTTGGGTACGTTTTACCGTCGACCCTCTTCAAATTTGGTTTGTGAACAAACCGGTTTCGGCCGTTTGCCATCTTAAGTGTTCTCTTCGTGATAATTTGTGCATCAAGAATTTATGACTAGTAATAATTTTCTATAGAAAATTTAACTGAAGGTAATATTTTCGACTGAAGAAAGCTTTTTCTCCAGAAAATTTATAATAATTTTTCTTAAGGAAAATTGCGACTGATGAGGGGTTTTCAGTAGAAATTGTGTTTGATGAAGTTAATATATTTTTATGCTTTTTTCTAACTTTTAAAATTGCTTCTATTATAATTTGACACCACTGTTAGCTGCTTCAGGACTTCAACAAGTGCTTTTAAAGGATGTACAATATTATGCAAATTTATTTTAATAAATTTTTTTCTAATTTTATAAGAAGAAAAACCTTTCAAGCTAAAACAATCACAACCAACAACATGTAAACTTCTGGGCGGTTTAAAGTATCAGTGCTGCTAATAAAGGTGAGATTGTGTACTGAAAGCAAACATGTTTTCCTACTTTACTCAAAGAGCAAAAGGATTTCTGCAGATACAACTGTATACAACTACATACACAACTGCAACAATATGTATATTATTAAGAACATTAAAAGGATCCTTTAGCGAAGATACAAATGCAGTGACTGCATGCAACAGAATTGTTAAATAGTGCCTCTTCCCTGTAGGTATACTTCTGTTGCAGTGGTTTAGTATAATGTTTTTTTCGATCTAACCAAGCGTATGACATGCCGATATGCTTGTTACGTTAAAAGACTTCTCTGATCATACTTATTAGCAAAAACAAAAGCAACAAGCAAACACATACACATACAAATACATATTCAAAAGACGTGAGTCTGTTTAGCAGGGAGTGTTATAGATTGGGAACAATTTTAATTTTAATAAGTTTAACAAACAAAATAACATGCCTCTGCAAAGCATGAGGAGGCTGGCTGTTGCAAGGGTTTGATTTCTGGTAATTATTGTTTTTTTCTTTGTTTGTTTTTGTTTTCGTTGTAGTACAGCTTCCTTCTTGTTTCAATTTATTGAGTGCGTGCTATGTGGCAATCATGGTGTCTTGTCTTTGATGCTTCTTTTGTTGGCTGGTTTGTTGCGTTTTTTGTGTCTGTTTTTATTTCTGTGGCCTACAATCGCTTCGTGCCTGCCTGGGTGACTGTTTAATTTCTACCATTGATGTATGTGGTGTTAGCTTAGAATTTACTGCCACAGCTTATTTGCTCACCTTCTACCAGCATATCGACTTCAAGTACTTACACTTCTGTTGCAAAATACAGTAGCAACTTACGCATTTAAGAGAACAACATTCATTTATAGGCTTTGAAGTGGTTTCTTTTAAATTGCCTTTTTTTAATTTAATACAATATGTGTGTGTTTTTCTGCTGCTTAATGTTTGTGGCACACGTTGCACATGACTTTTTAGTTTTTTTTTGTTTTTTTTTGTTTTTGTGTACAGATGCTGAATAGAGCAAAATAACGAAGGCAGGGGAAAATACTTGCACTCGCATTTTGAACTAATAAAGAAAATGGAAAAATAAACGTTTAAAAATGCCATCAACATTTATCTCATTTATCTTTCTTTAAGTTGGCTGCTACAAACGCTCTAAAAGGCATTTTAACGTCTCTGTCGCATTAACATAATTAAAAGCAAATATTTAAACTCCACAAGAAAAGTAATCGCTCAAATGATGGCAGATGATGCTTCAGGGAATTTCTATAAACAAAATAAAACAAATAGAACTTAATTAAAAGCATTAAGTTAATAACTTTCTAATTATTTTAAAAAACTTGTTTTTATCCTTGCGAGCTGCCTACCTATCGCGTGTGTCATGCAACAATGTTGGACATCCATCAACATAACTCTATTAAACCATTCGAAAGACAATTGATGATTTGCCACATTGTCGTTAATGGTGGGTTTCAATTTGAAATTCTAGTCGAGAAAAGGTGTTCGGCGATGTGGCATCACTAAAGGGTTTTTCAAAAAGAAGTTTGTTTTCTAAAAAAAAAATAAAACAAAAAAATTTAATTAAATTTTTATAGTATTACGGAGAAAAAAGTGTGGCAATTATGAATAAAAAATTATATCTGGCTACCACGACCACTTTTTGCCATCACTTTTTGGCAAATTGTGGGTCCTATTTCGTTAATAACATCACGGATTTTAAGTTTTAAGGCTGAAATCGATTCAATTGTCACCGTATGGACTCTGTCCTTAGCATAGCCCCACAAAAAATAATCCAGTGGTGTTAAATCACATGATCTGGCTGGCAGCTTAGCTGCTGGTTGTCGTGAAATAACGCGATCGGGAAATTTGGTTTGCATTAAATTGATTGTTTCATTGTTTAATTTCCTGTTGAATCCACGTCGTCACTAATATACCGTAATTGAGTTGTTAGCATCTCGCTATAGCGTGATACATTGACCGTTACCGCATTTCCAACCTCATCTTCAAAAAAAACGCCCCAATCGCGACTCCAGACTAAATATCGCACCATACATAGTGACACGTTGAACATGCAAAGGGTTCTCAATAGTCGCTCTAGGATTTTTAGAAGCCCAAATGCAGCAATTTTGCTTGTTGACATACCCTGACAAGTGAATATGGGAAGAAATTATTTTTTTAGAAAAACCAGCCAGTTGTTCCTCAATGAATTAAGCGTATATACAGCGGTGATGTGAATGTCAGGCTTCAAAGACAAATCCTTATACAAAATTCGCCATGTGCTGGTTTTGGATAATCCCAATTGTCGAAAACGACGAGGAATTGACCAATTTTGATCTGCTTTAACACTGTTGCTCACGGCTGCCATGTTTTCAGTTGAACGACCTAGTCGAACCCGTGTTAGTATTCGCACATTTTCTATCGACCCAAATTTAAAGACCAAATTCTTAATAGCGATTTCATAAGGACGATTATGTTACTCGGAAATATCACGAATTTGACGAAAAGTAACTTTAACAGGACCGCTATTTTCATAGTGAATTTTAATTGTTTTAACTGCGACTTTCGTTCGAAATATATTTCATTATAACAATTGTCAATGCTTGTACTACGAATACGTCGAAAAACTAAATGTCAAAACTATCATGTTGTTGGTGATGCTACTATTGAAAAACAAACTTCTTGTTAAAAACCCCTATAGTTGATTTGATATACAAATCATTTTATGGGAAAATCATGAAACATTCATGTTTAAGGGAATCTAGCACAATTAATATAGACCAACATAACTTTTTGTATAGAAAATTTATGACTGCTGATAATTTTTCTATAGGAAATTTTGGACTACTTAGAGTTTTTCCATTGGAAATTTTTAATTGCTAATAATTTTCTATAGAAAATTTTTGACTGCTGATAATTTTTCTATCGAAAATTTTTAACTGTAAACATTTTTTTTAACGGAAGTTTTTTAATAATTTTTCTATAGGAAATTTTTGTCTGCTGATAATTTTCTTATAGAAAATTTTTAACTGCTAAACTTTTCAATAGGAAATTTTTGACTGCTGATAATTTTTCTATCGAAAATTTGTAACTGAGGAAATTTTTTTTATGGAAGATTTTTAATAATTTTTCTATAAGAACTTTTTGACTGCTGATCATTTTCTTATAGAAATTTTTAACTGCTGATAATTTTTCTATGGAAAAATTGTACCAGCTGATAACTTTTCTATGGAAAAATTGTACCAGCTGATAAATTTTCTATGGAAACACTTTACCAGCTGATAACTTTTCTGTGGAAAAATTGTACCACCTGATAAAATTCTATGGAAAAATTGTTCCAGCTGATAACTTTTCTATGGAAAAATTGTAACTGCTGATAAATTTTCTGTGGAAAAATTGTACCAGCTGATAACTTTTCTATAGAAAAATTTTAACTGCTGATAATATTTCTATAGAAAAATTGTAATTGCTGAGCATTTTTCTATAGAAAAATTGTAACTGCTGATAATATTTCTACCAAAAAATTTTAACTGTTAATCATTTTTCAATAGAAAATTTTTAGCTGCTGATAACTTTTGTATTTTATGTAAATTCTGGCACACCATTCTGTGTTTTTTATCAAAAAGGCATCAATTGTAGTTTTCGTTTTTATTTAACGTTGGAATCTATTGATACGTCTATAAAGCATCTATAATACCACGTCTTGCTTTTGAACTCCTGTCAAAATTTAGATCTTTTTGAACAGTTTAGTTCATAATTTCATTTATAGTTATCGAAAGTACTTTTTACTCTTCTTCTATCAATATTTTTGTTTTCTTCTTGCTCTGTTAATTCCTTTAGCTTATCATTAGAAAGGCCAACTGTTGTTTCTCTTCCACATTTAACTCATCTAAACTGGTTTATTTCGCTAATTTAACGATTTCTTCCATATTGACAGAGAGGGTCCCCGGGTTGAAATATATGAGTGCTAAACCAAAACAGTGTAAAGCGGGTCTTACTGCTTTCCTATTAATTCGACCTGTTGTAGAAGGCTGTTTCAAAGACTTTTAGAAGTTATCAAATTATAAGCCGTAACCAGAACCTGCTGGCTGAATATATTTATTAATTGTATAATTATTAGTTTTGCAGTACTCGCATATTTCATCCCGAGGACACGCAAGACAATTTAAAATCTTATTTCTGGCTTGCTTTTTTATATAACTCTTCATTAAAATGATTTATAACCGATGACATCGTAGACTCTTAACTGTTAGAATATTTGTTGTAGCTGTTAAATAATAAGTATTACTATCCTGTAAATAACGAGTATACTTATTTAAAGAAAAGGACCAGCAACTATTAAATTTACATAAAACATGTTATTCCATCACTTATTTTATGTTATTACTTAAAGATTTCCAAAAGAGTGAAAGCTCAAAAGAATGTAGTTTTCCTGCCAATTATACCCAAACCCTTGTCTTTAGCCAAAGTTTCGTTAAAGAGTAAATATGGATTAGAGCGAACCTCGTTAATCTATTAAGGAACGTGAATGACTTTATTACAAGCTTTTTTTGGTTTTTTTTTGCGCAAATTTAATATAAAAATCCATCCCCTATTTTTTATATATAATATCTTCAAGCACAAGTTCTTTATATAAAAATTATTTTATATAAAAATTAATTTCGCCACACCATTATGTGGCATGTTTAGGAGAAACGTCTATAAATATTTTTTTTTAATATTAAATTTATATATTTAATATTTCGTCACACAATTGGGTCTCATCTTTAGGAAAAGAAAATATTTACAAACAATGGTGTGGCGAAATATTGAAAATAAACATAAAATTTGTTTAATTTTTATACAAACTTCTTGTGTTAAAAGAAATTATTTGTAAAATATTAAAAATATAAATCAACTATAAATAATATTCGTCGCCTTTATTGTATTAATAACAGATGGCTGTACTTTAGTGGCTTTTGGTCGACATTAAAGCTTGTAAAAACACTTCTAAAAAATGACTGTACAATGTATTCATTGAATTAAAAGCAGCATTATCACTGAGTTCGAAAATAAATAAGAAATAAAAATTTCGTTAATGCTTAACGAAGACTACTATATGGGACGCTTTTATAAAAAGAAATCAACATATTCGACAATAAAGCAATTAAAGCCATTAAAAAGCTTTCTTCGAAAACCTAAAAAAAAAATTTTTTTATATAAAAAAATTTCATCGACAAAAGGAGAATTATTTTTGTTATACACAAAAATTCCAAATAAAGCACAAATTAATTTATTTTTGTACATTACTTTCTGCCATTTTTTAATGCACTCTTAAGTAAAGCAAAACCAACCCAAAAATAAAAATACAAACGTGTTATATTTTCGTATTGAGTTTTAAGACAATTCTCATTTTGTCGATAAAGTTTCTTAGCGGGGTTTAGTTTTTTAAAAAAAATTTAATAAAATTTTTCTAATGTTCTGATTTAAGCTACCATAACCTTAATTTAGATAGCTAGCTTACCGACATAAAGAAACAAAGAGCAATAATACGAGGGCTGCTATTTATATTTGTGGCCTAAAGATGAAAACACAAGCATTTAAAGACAAAATTTATTTTATTGTTTTTCAAAATATTCTCCCTGAAGATTTATATAGTTTTGCATGCGTTGGAACCAATTTTGAAAGCATTTTTTCCACTCCGATTTAGGTACTTCTAAAACATGGGTTTCGAATGTATAAACTGCTTCTACAGGTGTACGAAACCTTTGTCCACGTAGTTTTTTCTTGATGTTCGGAAACAAAAAGAAGTCATTAGGTGCCAAGTCAGGGCTGTACGGCAGATGACCCATCAATTCAATGTTTTGCCCTGTCAAAAACTCCATTGTTTCAGCCGATCGGTGATAGCTCGCATTGTCGTGATGCATAATGATGCGTCTTTTCTTTGACTTTTCCCGAAGTTTCTCAAAGATTTCTGGCAAACAAATAGTGGTGTACCATGCTGAATTAACCGTCTTACGTTGCTCTAATGGCACAGTCGCCACATGACCGGTAATGCCGAAAAAACAGGCAACCATTTGCTTTGATGTGCTTTTTCCACAAACAACTTTTGTGGGATTTCGCTGGTCTTGAAAGACCCATACGGTGGATTGCTGTTTTGTTTCAGGATCGTATTATAAACTGCTTTTCTGCAACATTTTCTTGCACCAATTAACACGAGCATCCTTTTGTGCGTTTGGCAGGTTATGCGGTATCCAACGTGAACAAACCTTTTTCACATGCAAATGTTCATGCAAGATCTTATTAATGCTTGTCATACTAATCCCTAGAGATGCCTCAATTTTGCGATATGTTACATGACGATCATGCTTTATCAGCGCTCATGTACAGCTGCGGTGTTTTCTGGCACAACAACCGTTGTTGGACGACCTTCACGGGATTCGTCCTGGAGTGATTGTCGGCCACGATTGAATTCGTTATACCAGTTTTTAATGGTGCTGTAAGAAGGTGCTTCATTACCATATAAGGAATTAAGTTCATCTGTGCACTGTTGTCGTGTCAGGCCACGTCGAAAGTTATGAAAAATTATTGCACGAAAATGTTCACGAGTTAATTCGATTTTCTACGAAGATCACTTTTTTAACCTGCTATCACTAACAGTAACAACAATAAAATGACAAAATGTTTTGGTTGAGGTTATGTTAACAATGTGAAGGTTGCACTGGAAACATCAGCTGGTGCCTAGCAACAGTAAGTGTTACCAGGCCAGAAATATAAATAGCAGCCTTTGTAATAAAGACTCGCTATAAAGAAATTTTGACTTGCTGTTGCATAGGCAGTCATCAGAAAATGTTTAGTTTTATCTCTTTTACCGTATTTAGCAGACATTTTTCTCTTTCGAAAATCATGTTCTGACAAACAATTATTTCGGCTGGCTGGAAAAAGAAGAAATCAGATTTACATTCTAATCCAAAACTAAAATAAACAATTGCTTAAATATTGCGTTTGCAATTTAAAGTTGCATAATAATTATACATTTTTTTATTTTTAATTAAAATTATTTAATTTTAAATATCTGCTCTTAAACAAGAGATACAAAATTAGAAACTGCTTCAAAAGTGAAATAAAAAATTGCATAAAATTTGCGTTTGCAATTTAAAATTGCAGAAAAATTTTGTAATTTTAATATTAAATATTTCCTGCAAAATCTAATAATTTCGCTTAAATCTACAACCTCTTTTATTTTGATCAATAATTTTTTTACCTTAAAAATATCTCCTACAAATATAAACGTAAATTCATTTTTTTTACATATATAAAACGTAACTAGATGAAGTATGTATTTGTTTTGGCATAAACATGCATATTTATTATTCATGTTAAAAGCTTTTTCCATTACTTGGCTTATGGTTTATCACCACTCGCACATATCTACACAAACACACACAGGAATAGATACACTCTCATGCACGCCAGCTTATATTTAGTTTCAACATGAAACATTTATATTTGTTGTGTTTTAAAACATTCAACTTTCCTTAAAGTAGTCGTTCGTAAAACATGGCTCAGAAATATTTTAGAAAAAATAGTCAAGCAGCCCCCTGTTATTTTCTTATTTAAAAAACAGGGCCAAAAAAATTTAAATTTTCCTTTGAATAAAGAGTAGTTTTTTTTAAGATATTCCAACAACAGTCATAAATACTTGCAAACATACATGTAAGGATGGATGTGTGTTGTACGAGGCAGTATAAGAGATTATTTTATGTGGTTGTAACATGTTCGCTTGGAATTTATATGGAAAACCCTTTTTTGTTGCTTTTTGTGTATTAGATACGTGTGTTTATGGAGATCATGTGCCCATGATTTGATGTGTTACTTATATTTATGGCTTTTTATTGAAATTAGTATCACAATGTTAATGCTGCTTAGTAAAATCACAAACAAGAACAATAACAACAAACATTAAAGAAACATACAGTGTTAGACATCAATATTGATTTTTATGTATTTGAATTGATGAATTTTTAATAAACAATTTCTCGTTTGTGTTTTTTCTTTTTTCAAAGAGAACGAAGAAAACCTTAATAAAAAACATGATTTGTCAGTTTAACACTTTTTTGGATTTTAGAATTGAAAATAAATGTTCATAATAAACACTAAAATTCTAATGTAGGGAATTTTGTAGATGACAATAAAATGACAATAAAATAAATTTATTAAAATGATGCACTTAAATTGTAAAATGAAATAATAAAAAATTAATCAATTCAATAAAAAATTTAATTGAAATTTATTTTTAATTGTTTTTCTTTTATCATATTTAAAGAAATAGATTTTTAAAATAAATCTTTCAGAAATTATTATTTAAAGTTTTTCAGTAGTGTTTGTTAAACTATGCGTTGTTAAACATAGCTAAAATAATAGCGAATTATTTTTGTATTTGTTTTTATCGTACTGTGTAATAATTAATATTTAGTTAAACACAACTACAGTGATAGACATTCGTTTGGCCGCACTTATTTTTTTTATTTTTAACTTGTTTTTTTTAACTTTTTATGAGAACATTTATTTATTTTTCTGTTTTTTTATTTACATTTTTAAGCGCAGTTTACAACACAATAACAATTATTAGTGTAACGGTTATTTTATAGAAAATATACGTTCTTATTTTTTTATTTTTTATTTTTATTTATTTATACGTATCATCCCACACACAAGACCTGTAGTCTTATTTTTCAGTGTGGAACTGAATTAATTACAAAATTAGTAATATTAAAATTAAAATTATTAAAATTAAAATAAAATGTATTAAAATGGAACATAATGGAAGATAATTTAAGTAAATATAATAATTCAATACGAACAACACCAAACAATTATACATAAACAAAACAATAAATACTATCAAAGCCGAGAAAAAAAATTCAAAATATCATTTTCAAATTTTGGTGAGTTACCTAATATTTGTAAAGCTTAGTACTCTGTTCTAATTTACGAAAAGTGTTGAGCAACATTTGATATATATGTTCCTAGCTGATTCTCCCTTTTTATTTAATATTAATTTTGCGCATTACGGCAAACAAAAATGAATCAGACCGTGTTGTTCGCAATAAAATTATGACTTATTTTAATTCTGACATCTGTTACTTGGCAACAAATATTCGCTTTTTTGGAGGAGATTACTAACTATTTTTAATTTTACGAAATAAAAAATGTATAATTTCACTAAAGAGGCTTTAAAAATAATTAAAATTATAAAAATGCTTTAATAAAAAGATCTGTTTTTAAACAAAAAAAAATCTTTTCTTATTAAATAACTTTTAATAAGGTGGATACGCATTAATATTGAAAATAAGTTGCTTATTTGCTAATTAGTCTTTGAGCAGAGATCTCATCGTAAAGCATAACAATAATTTTTCATCGTACATTTTTGCCAATCTTATAAGGCAATTTTAACTACAAGGAATTAATATAATTGAGGAAAGGCGCGTTGACATATCCACCAACGTTGTCATCACATCTGCCACCTTTGAGACATCTGCTCACATTTCATTTCGATATACGTTTTTCGATGAAACTGCTGTGTTTTTTCTAAAACAAAATAAAAATCTGTAAAACTCTAATTAAAGTTACGTTTTAAATTAGAATATTAAAGACTTGGTGTCTACTTACATATAAGTAAGTAGTTTTTTTCTCTGGTGGCATAACAGACAGCATCACAGAATCAGATAAAATATCTTGCGTGGGCTGCCGATCTGGCGTGCTTAAAAGCTGTGAGCAACTGGTTCTACAATCATAATTTTTATCACTTACGAAAGTTACAATAAGCAACAATAAGTTACAATAATAACACTTACGTTCTCAATTTCGACGTCTTAGTGAAGTCCTCAAAAACTCCCACGGATTCTGACATTCGTCTGAAGAGAACTGCAAGTCTGCCAGATTTTGTTGATGCTTTTCGTTTTTGGTTGTAATACCGTTTGCTACTCAAAATACTCCTCCAGTTTTGCTTACATGCTTCATCTAATAATAATCAAAAAAGATCATACATATGTATTTACATACATATGCACATATATTTCAATCCTTACCAGGTTTTCCAATCTCTTTAGCAATATCTATCGACGATGCTTTCGCGGCACTGCGGTTCGAATATATCATTTGGGACTTATCCCAAATAAGTTTTCTTTTTTTTACTGCAGAAAAAGTGAAACGCTATTCTATGTCACTAAATTTTATTTTATCCTTTTCACTTTTTAATAAATTTACGCTTTTCACCATACTTTTACTTTTTGCCACAACAAATTTAAAATTGAAAATTCAAATACTTAACTGATCAGCTGTTGCTCACCGTGCGAAAAAAGTGCTGCTCATATTCTTTCGTAGTTGAAAAAAAATGTTGCCTGTTCATTTAGAAAAACATGCGGCCAGAAACATTTCCTGACTTTTTCAAAAATAAACAGAGTACTAGTTCAGCAACATTATTTCCTATTTATTTCGTATGAATTATTTTTATATGGGCTTTGACAGCATTTCGAACGAAATTATGAACAGAGTATCAGGCTTAACCTATGAGGGATCGAATTCCAGAGAGATATTGCAAATATATAGAAATGCCATTTTGACACTAAGCTCCTGTACCCAAGTGTCCTTATTCTCTTACCTCTACAACCTTCTGCAAAAGTTAATCTTCCATAAAGATAATCCGGCTGGTGTGTGTATATTATTTTATGCAAAAAAACTAATACCCTAAAATTAAGCAAATTACAAAAGGAGACGCCATACAATTCTTGCGAAAACATTGAAACTCTAGAACGTCTGTCCAAACAATACACATATCGAATAACGTTGTTAAAGGTGACCATTAGCTTCCTTTTACTGACTGAGTCGCAGCTGGCGAAGAGTTCACATCCGTATAATAATACAGGGATCAAATACGTTTTCGTAATTAGTATTCCAATTCTCAACGGGGTGTAATCTCGTGTTGACCATATTATCCTCAGCATGGACGTTGAACGACCACATACGTAATTAATATGATCAGACCAAGTGAGAGTACTATTAAAGAAAACACCCAGATTCTTAGCGTATGGAACTATGTCAATTCTCTGATTGCCTATATAAATGTCATATCTAATTATGAATCGTGAAAGTCTCTTCTGCACAAGGACGCATCTAGACTTGAAAGGATTTATAGTCAAGCCGTTTGCAGAAGCCCATGTATTAATACCATGTAATTGTCGATTCAGCAAAATTATGCATTGCTCTACCATATCAATATCACAACATGTATATAGTTGGACATCGTCAGCGTACATCCTGATCTTACAATCCGTCAATATGCCGGGAAGATCATTAGAATACATAGAGAACAGTAACGGTCCAACAATTGACCACTGCGGAACGCCTCTGGACAAAGGCTTAGGGCTTGATTTTTTATCAAGTATTTGCGTATATTGGAATCTGTTGGATAGATATGTTGATATCAACCTAATAGCGGAGGATGAGAAATGAAAGAAGTTATGGAGTTTGTAGCAGAGAAGGTTATGCTCGACGGTGTCAAAAGCTTTAGAGTGATCTAAAAGAACCGAAAACGCAATATTACCCTTATCAATTTCGATCCGGATATCCTCGAAGACATCCAGTAATGCAAAAACACACCCGTGATTCCTTCTAAATCCAGACTGCCTGTCCGTTATCAAATTATACCTATCGAGAAACCGAGTAATTTGGTTATGTATAATTCTCTCAAAGATCTTACAAAGATATGGCAGTATGGCGATTGGTCTATATTCAGAACCTGACTTTGTTATCGGAATAATCCTAGCAACTTTCCAATTAGTGGGAAAGTAGCTGTGAGTCAGTATTCCATTGAAAATGAAAGCAATTAAGGGCAATAGCTGTGGTAGAAGAATCTTCAAAAACTTTGGATTCATGCCATCAGCACCTACAGAATTAGACTTAATCGATAATAGGCTGGCAAGTACATCGCACTCGTCACTAACCCAAAAGGAGAAAAAAGATACGATTGCCATAATATTGCAGATCAGCATTCAATAATGGAATATCCAAAAAATTATCGTTAAGAACATTAATTGCGCTGGTTACACATGTTCGCGTTTTATCAATACCCATTTCCCGAATTGTCTGCCATCTTCTTCTGGAGTCAAGGCCCGTTGAGAATCTCTCGGCATAAAAATCAGCCTTTGCTCTCCTAATTAATCTATTAACCCTTTTCTTGGCATTGCGGTAATTATCTTTCTTTTGTAAAATTTTTGCTGTTTTTCGTGAGACAATCGTTTAAGAGAACATGTTATTTCATTTCTGAAATTTGAATTGTAAACACGTGTTTTCATACTAATTTAATAAAAAATATAATGAAAATATAAAAAATAAAAAAGAAATTGCAGAATTTTTATAAGCCGATTAGATATGGGCTCAGGAAAGCGGTTAAATGATACCAAAAAAGATTTAATCGATAACTTAAACAAAAAATCGAAAAATTGCTGAAATAATAATGGCGTTCTCAAAGAGTAATAAGAAATTATTTAAAACTTGGCAAAAAGTATGGCATTAAAGCTCCAACGAAGGGATCATCCAAAATTACGATCCGTCAAAAAGGACAGATTCGCCATGAAGCAACTCGAAATCGCTTATCCTGTCGAAAAATAAAGGACAAACTTGATCTTCCAGTTACTAAGCGAACCATAGCCCCTGTTTTGAATGCGACCCCATCGATAAAATGGAAAAAAATTAAGTCTAAAGCACGACGAATTTAAGTACACAGGGAGAGATGTCGTAGATGAATGGAAAGAAGTTATTTTTTCAGATGAAAAAAAAATAACTTGGATGGTCCAGATTGCTACAGTTGTTATGGGCATGATTTGAGCCAATCGATCGTAGTGCGATCAAAGAAAAATTTTGGTGGTGGAAGCTATATGGTGTGGGGAGCAGTCTCTTGTTTTATAACCACCAGAATTAATTCAGATATGTAGCTGGAGCTTCTGGAAGATGTTCTTTTTACAAAACTTGACGAAAATTCTGACAATGCGGCAATACATGTTTCGAAAAAATGTAAGGAATGGTTTTCTATCAATAATGTTGATTTACTTCCATGGCCGGCATGCAGTCCCGATTGTAACCCAATCAAAAACTTATGGGGAATACTTGTAGCTAAGGTTTACGAAAGTTTACGACTGTTAATGAGCTGAAAAAAAATATTGATCAAAGAATGTTGGTGGGATATTGAAATTGAAACTCTTCGAAGCCTTGTAAACTCAATGCCGAATAGAATATATTAGTACTTAATAACTTTTAATATCTTGTAAATCATTTGAATTGTTTTTTAATTTAAAAAAAACTGCGTTCAAACGAATGTCTCTGAATTTTTTAGTTTTTTTTTATCGATAACGTATTACGAATATGAAATATGTTTAATATTTGTTGACAACTTTTAAGCTAATAAATCACTTAATCGTTTTGCTAAAAAAAAATAATTAAAGCCCTTTTAGTTTCTTTTAAAATAGAAAAAACATGGTGCAGACAAACGAATGTCTATCACTGTATTTACTACAATTTTAATTATAGTTTAATGATTGTTTTTATTATATTACTATACTTAAATTTTTAAATATAAAAATACAAGTTCTTTATATAGATATTTATAAAAAAAAAATTTTTTATTTTTGTGACCATTGGGTCACCTTGTGCTTCAGGCACAAGAATTGAAAATGTTTTAATAAAAAATTTTTTAAATAGCAAAAAAAAACAAAAAAAAAAATAATTATAAAAATTTTTATATACAGACTGTGAATAAAGGAGAATTTTATGAACACATGTCAGTTGGTGGCCAGCCGGCCGACAGATAACAGACTAATACTGAAAAGTTACAAATTGGGCAGTGATGTTTACCCAGCCTGGTTTGTGCCTACAGTCGCTACTGGGAGTGATCAGAGCAGCGCTACATTGTGTTCTAGTGATTATTACCCTACGAAATTTTCACTCATTTGGCTATTTCCCTCGTCCACTAACTGTGGATATGTGATACCTAGCCCACACACCATTGCACTATACACGGAGCGAAGAGAGTGAGAAGTGCTGTTTAGAAGATTAATGGCAAATAAAGGTTGAGGATTTATGTCGAATCAACCAGCCGCTTTTTAATTCAACGTTAGCACGACACGACCCTGGACGCCGTTGAACATACCCCAGCAACTAGCGAAACCGTGTCGATACACTGCTCAACATGGTTTTCAAGAAGGTTGCTCAACAATTACAAATCTATTTCATTTTACAACTGCTATTAATCGAGGATTTGTTGAAAAAAAACAGACTGATGTTATTTACACCGAGTTTAGTAAAGTCTTTGATAAGGTCAATCATAAGCTTTTATTCAACAAGCTTAATTGTATGGGATTCACACTTGACTCTTTAAGAAGGATTTCCTCTTATTTGTTGAACAGAATACAGAAAGGAATCTAGCATCTAAGTCGATTTATGTTAAATCTGATGTGCTACAAGGTAGCCATCTCGCAAAGTTGTTGTTTTTTTTTTTGTTCACCAATCATTTACCAACGGTAATAAAGTATTCAAATGCTTTTAAAAGTGGGGAAATAGCTTGTTGTATGACTCCAAATAGTGATGCAAGTTCTTCTTGCATTTGACAACAATATTTTTCTGGTACTACTGTTTCCATTCTAATCCAAAAAGTCAAATTTTTTCCGCTCAGCAGGCCTCTGTCTTCTGTCTCGAAGTAGCCGTTTTTGAATTATACAAGCCATTGTTCACAAGTTTTTAAATTTGGTGCATGTTGTTTGTCGGTCCGAGGTTTGTGTGTTCAATTCCCAACGAAGATCTTGATTGTTTTTTACTACAAAATAAAAATTTACTGTCAGTGGGACTGCTCAGTGATGAAGGCATGGTCACTGTGCTGTCTTATACGATAGTTAATTTCCGTAACTATCCCTCTACTTTTACCACCTGTCTCATCTCTTCTCTATTTCTTTCCTAAAGAATGTAGCACGGTATTTGACTAAATGGGCATTGTTGCCTGAATAGCTACTTCTCTTAAAAAAAAAAACAAAATTAAATTGAATTGAATACATGAAAACCTAAATCATTCAGCTTAAATTAACAGCCTACCAAATACTGCAAATAATTTCATAATTTCTTTTACTTTCAACTTAATTTTAATTTTTTTTTAATTTTACAGTCTCTTTTTAAACGGACTTTAATCGTCGTTAAATTTATGTTATAAAATTAATAAAATATTTCATTTTTTATTATAACGACTTGAGTTCTTTGTCATATTCTCTTGAGTTTTTCTTTCATATTCTTTCTTTCAGGTTTAATTTTATCTCTCATAAAGTTTTTGTGTTTTTTTTTTGTTTTTGTTTAAATGTCCTCTTGTAGTGTTTTGTCGCCAGCTAATCTTAATAGCTCCGTCCAACTACAATAATTGGCGCCTCCACTGAAATGGTATAAATTTGAATGTCCCACATAAAACTTATACGTGTTTGGTGGTGCGTTTGCCTCTTTTTTATTTTTTTTTCTTTTTTGGCCGAAAGTCTTATTTCTCTTTATTGAGACAATTTTATTTTTGGTAGTTTTGTTTGTGCTTTTTCGTTTGCAGTTTGAAGTGGTTGCTTAAACGATACGCTGACATCGAACAATTAATTATAAAAGCGTTGTAAAATAAAACAAAAAAAAAGGAAAAAGAAGTGAATGGAGATTTCGATAATCATGCCAATAATGAATACTTGTTTTATTATAAAACCTTATTTTCTTTTACTTAAATTTGTGTATATTAAGCTAAATTGGTAGGCAGTAATTGTAAAGGCAAAAAAAGTAGGTTGCAAACTGTTCTCTGCTAAGAGTGTTAAAACATATGCAGTGTAAAACAACTGGAGAGTTAAGCAGTTGCGATATTAAATAAAAATATTTAAATTAAATGTCTCCAAATTTTTATAAGCGGTATGCAAATTTGAGGTTAGGAAGTAAATTGCCAGTTAGCTGATTAAATGTCACGAATGGAGCTGTCATTCTAAAACATTTATTTGGTAAAAAGTTGGGAAAATTCAAGCATAGAACGTTACACTCTTGAGCAAAGAATTTTAATAATGAAAATTTACTATCAAAACGGTGAAAATTTCGTTATTTTCCTTTGTAAAATTCCAGCATGTTTTGCTCGAAATCACGCTCCTTCTGAGACCGCTGTGTGTAATTTAATGGCAAAATTCTAGCGTCACGTATTGTAGCCACTGTATGGCACTGTATGGCAAAGTGTTGAGAATGAGCCTGAAACATCAACTTGTTCACGTTTGCAACAATTGGGGGGCATCACCAAAAGCACTTTGTGTAAAATTTTGCTTATAACTTCAGGCTTCTAATATTTAACTCATTCAATAGTTAAAGCCGACCGATCTTCGTTTATGGCGAACGTTTGTGCAACGCGTGAACGACAACAACGCATTTTTCAACAAATTCATCTTTAGTGATGTGAGTCATTTTCAATTAGCCGGTCACATAAACAAGCAAAATTATCACAAACAGTCCTTGAAAAACATCGAAATTACATCGAAACAAAGTGATTGTATAGTGTGGTTTTTGGTGAGGCGTTATCAAACGCTGTATTTTTGCGAAAATGTCAAAGGAGGCGCTGTCATCGCGAATTTTCTGCGCTACCAAGCCATGATGAAAAATTTTTTGTGACCTCAATTGGCTACTGTTGACTTTGGTGAACTTTGGTTTCAGTAAAACGCTGCCATAAATCTTATAGCTAGCCAGAATTTCGCGATCGCGGAAATACTTGATTTGGCGATGTCATTCGGACGCCTCGTTCTTGTGATTTAACGCCGATAAATTATTTTCTCTGGGGCTAGTTGAAAGAACAGGCTTATGCGTACAGCCCACAAAGAGCTGGCACTGTGAAGATGAAATTCAGTGCTGCATTGACGAGATAAGTGAAGCTTTGTTGCAAACTGCGGGCATCTGCTGACGTGTTAGAGGAAAATATTTGCTCGATATCATATTTCATTAGTAATTTACAAAATTCTACTTTACATTAGTGTCACTAAAACTGAAGTTTTCAGGAAAAAAATGTGTATATTTTAAGGCAATTTACTACCTATCCTCAAATTTGCCCACCCTATAAAATATACCTGAAATTAAGCTGAATTAAAACTATTAAGTTACTGCTAATACTAAATTAGCTTGACTGATGTGGTTCTAATAATAACAGTATTTTTATTTATAACAGTATTATGATTTGATTGCAGCTTATAAGTCTGCTGTGAAGTAAAAGTAATGTGTGGGTGGTTAAATTTAAGGTTAGGAAATAAATTTGTTTTAAAACACACAACTTCTTTCAACAACTTCAGCTTTATTAATAGCAATGTAAAGTAGAAATATGGAAAAAAATTCGAGGCATGCTTTGCAAAACAACTTTGCTTATATCGCCAATGTAGAACCTTATTTCAGCTTTAGTTGTTTGTGGGTTTTCACGGTCATTTTAAATTACCCCAGAGAAAAAATCCAGTTAGAAATTGGGCAACCAGGAAATTTCTCATATAATATCTGAATTATTTGGATGACTGTCTGACTTGTGGAGCCGTGTTGCTTAAACCAAAGGTGGCTGATGTCAACATTAGGCAAATTTGAGGCTAGAAAGTAAATTGCCTTAAAACACACACTTTCTTTTGACAATTTCAGTTGTATTGACACCAAAGTAAAATTATGGAAAAAATATTAGAGCATACTTTGATGTATATGTCATCAATCTAGTGCAAAAATTCATCTTTCAGAGGCAGGGAAAATAGTCCAGCGACGTTGAAACACAAGAACGAAGCGTCTAATTGGCTATGTCAAATCAGTCGACAGGAAAATTTCGTATGGAATAACTAAATTGTTTTGGTGACTGTCTGACTTGTTGACGTCGCCTTGCTGAATCCAAAGGTCGCTGATGCGAACATTAGTTACAAAAAATTGGTTATGAGGTTTGCATCACTGCAGTCTCAGAAAGAGCCTGATTAGGAGAAAAAGCTATACGAAGTAATATACAGAAATTTTCACCATTTTGATAGTAAATTTTCACATTTAAAATTTTTTATCCAGAGTGTAACGTACTTAAAAATCCCCAACTTTTTACTAAATAAATGTCAATTCTTGATATTTAATGAGTAGAAAGAAAATTGACTTTCGAACCTCAAATTTGTCTACCCCTCAAATTTGCCCACATTTGTAATCGTTATTTCTTTGTTGAGGTTCTATTTATAGCTTTAATAAAAGCCAATTAATTTAGTTCTCCTTAAAGAACAAAATCTATTTTTTTTCACTTTTGAAATAAAATTTTTATTAAGTTGTTTGAATTTATTCCGCCAGTAAATGAAATACTGTTGCCATTGCCCTCGGTGAAAACCGTTGTTGCTGGCTTTTTGCTCGGCATGATGTGATAAAGTTTACATCTGCACCGGCAGTGAGCCATAATCAGATGGTGGCCATTACCACTGTGAATGAAAAGCAACGCCATTCACGCCCTCGAAGGCCATCGAATAAGTATATTCTCCGGTCACTCCTAGTAGCAATTTCAAAAGCTCGAAGTAGGTTGCAGCCTTTACTCCTTGCTAAAGAGTTGGAGACTATCCAACTCCTGGTCCAGAACGCATGAAGCTTAATATAATTAAGAACATGACGGCATTCATACTCACTGGACCTGAACCATTCATTGTGTTCATTGTATATGAGCCGACCCACAAACTCTCACGAGGGCCTCGAAACACACAGCCACCACGATACTCCCTTAGGTGCCCCTGTAGTCTAGTAGGTAGTGTACTAGCTTGTAAATATGGGGGTTGTGGGTTCGATTCCCAACGAAGACCTTGGTTTTTTTCACTACAGGGGTGGAAAAAATTTACTGTCGGTGGGGCTGCTCAGCGATGAAGGCATAGTCACTGGTCGCTGTGCTGTCTTTATACGGCAGTTAATTTCCGACTATCCTTCTACTTTCAACACCTGTTTCATCTATTCTCTATCCCTTTCCTAAAGAATGTAGCACGGTACTTGACTAAATAGCCATTGTTGCCTGAAGTGCTGCTTCTCTTTAAAAAAAAAAAAAAAAATATAGGGGCCAACCTCAATAATCAGCCAGAGAACAGCTAAATGTCTAAAGAGACAAATAGCGAACTCTGCGAGCTCACTGATTCCCGTGGAAATATAGTAGATTGTCCAGGTGGCTCCTACTAGCCTTTAAGGGGCCCCCGCAAGACACCAGTCTAGATGGAATAGTAGGCTCCAAAAAGACTATCATGTGCTCCCGGGGGGATGTTTGCTCGGCATGATCGTTGAGCAATTTGAAGCCACTTGACCTCTTAAATAGTTAAATTTTGGAGAGTTAGTATTATGTCTGTTAGTGTTGGGCTATGCCGTTCTTTTATTAGGGTCGTATCTATTCATTTAGGTAACTTGTACCGGCACCTCATCTGGCATCTCATCTTATGCGGGGCTAATTTAATATTTCCTTTTTTAATAATTTGTGGGGTAAGTGTGTCCCTCCTCTGAAAGGCACTCGCCGATCATACCGAACAAACAGCCAGTAACGATGGTTTCCATTGAGGGGAATGAAAACAATACTTTTGTTCTTAGAAATCTTATATATGCTGCCTGCAGCATATGTTAACACACCCCTGAATTCCTATCAGCTTTAAAAAAAAGCATTTAAAATACATAAACGTAGTGTTGGCAACCCTACATTTTGTTTTAATTTTTATAAATGAAAAATACTTCTACGCGTTTCTTATCGCACCTTATAAAAGCCAAACGTATAAAACGGCCACAATAATAATGACGACGTTAGCAAATGCAACAACTGCTATGAACTTAAAGAATTTTAAAATGTTGGCTTGCTTGTCTGTCCTTTTGTCGCACCATCAACGCAGCCATCAGTGGCTGTCTGTCCCCTGTAATCGGTGCATTAGCATGTTATGTGACAAAAACTTAAGTCTGGGTCAGTCAGTTAGTCAGTCAGCCAGTCAGACAACCGCCTCTAGTCAATTCATTCATTTCTTTTTCTTCTTCCTGCCTGTTCTTTGTTGTATTTAATGTCCCCAAACAAATGACTCAACTTAAGGTATCAGAAAAAAAAAACACTATTCGACACACATAAATAGTCGCGTGCGTTAATATCCACTAACAAAAACAACAACACAAATTAAACACTCTTAAAGTGGTATTTAAAGTAGGATATTTTTTTCTATTTAAAGGCAACATACATTACAACAACAAAACAATAACAATAAAAACATTTGTAGACCATTTCTAATTCAATGTTAGTTAAACTCGTAGTGTCCTTTAAGAAATAATAAAACTTCTAATTGATTTCGCAGCAGGTAGAGCCCCTCCTGCGCTATTCATATCGTATCATAACCTGAGCAATAATCAAGTCAACATTTAAGTTGGTTTGAATGTTTGCGTGTGTGACCACTTAAATAGTTAAATTTTGTATGAAAACTTCTGTTAATTCTTTAGCCTTTCTTCTCTTCCTATTTTACTTCAATGTGCCGAAATGCAGACACTTGTTCATGCATCCCAGGTAATGTTAGTTATTTTAGTTTCTATATAGCCGGAAGTAAGTATCGGAAATTGCTTGTTATCTAGGAAAATTTATTGTTGCGTTAATTGTTTGTACCTTTTAAAGAAACAATTAAAGGATATTTTTCCTTTCAACTGTTTTTTTTTTTTTTTTGTGATTAAGTTGTATAATTGTTTATAAAATTTGTTATTTTTTTTTTTATTTACAGCTGCCTTTCCCATCGCCCGACGTATTGGCCATCCGTATCAAAATCGCACACCGCCAAAGCGGAAGAAGCCAAGAACTTCATTTACTCGCATACAGGTGGCCGAACTGGAAAAGCGATTTCATAAGCAAAAATATTTGGCTTCGGCAGAGAGAGCCGCATTAGCGAGAGGTTTAAAAATGACTGATGCCCAAGTGAAAACATGGTTTCAAAATCGTAGAACGAAATGGAGGTAAGAGTTTCTCTAATAAAATTGTTGTTAAACATTTTTCAGGGTTTTTGAGTTTCGGAAATGTATTACATTTGCCCCGATTAAGATTCCTGCCCGCACAAAGATTTGGTTATTATAGATTTTATTCTAGGCACACAAAAATTTATAATTTTAACTTGAGGTTTGTACCAAAAAAAATAGTACTTTTTATATTTAAAGTACCATTTTAAGTTAAAAAGCTGCCATGAAAATTTAAGCATTTGAATGTTTTTAAGGTGAACAACTTTTTTTAACTGTGTATTGATTTCACTTCCCTTGGGGAATTTGACTGGACAAACCATTAATTTTTTTTTTTCTTTTTAAAATGGCGTTTAATCCAATTTATGCCATGAATATAATTTGATATTAGCAAGTAAATTGGCTTAAAACACATACGCTTTTTCAACAACTTCAGTTTCTGTAAGGCCACTGTAAGGCAGAAATACGGAAATTAGCAATATAATCTTGGGGAAATATCTCCCTATAGCGTTGCGGCAGACGGCCGCTATTTTCACACAACTTTGAAAAACATTTTGCAACAAAGCTTCACTTATTTCGTCTTCTAGAGCGTAAGTTGTTTGCGGGTTGTAAGCCCGGTTTTCAAATGCCCCAAGAGTAAATAATATAGCGGCGTTAAAACACAAGAACGAGGCGGCCAATTAGTGATAATATTTAACACCAATGAATTATTTTATGTGGGGCTATGTTAATGCGTGATATGATTTACGTCGGTGCCTGGCGTGCGTATGTCATAACTCGATGGTGGTTAAACCACTTGGGCGATATGATGCGTGCGCCGCGTCCTAGGCAGCCGAAGACTAATTTTTAGCAACAGGTTGTTCCTAGTTGCAATTTCGGAGGTTTCAAAGCAGGACCACCAACCCCCACTCCTGGCTGAAGACTTGGAGACTGTCCAACTCCTGGTCCAGAACACATGACAAGCATGCTTACTAGATCCGGATCATTCACCTATTGTTCTCAGTAAAGATGAGATGATTCTGGCCCCTTAATCAAATTCATGAGCGCCGCGAAACCACGACCACCACGATACTGCCGAAGGGCCAACCTTAATAATCAGACAGAGAACAACTAAAAAGCTAAAGAACCACATATCTGAACTCTGGGGCTTACTGATTCCCGTGGAAATAACGTGGAGCTTCCAGTTGACTCCATGCTAGCCTTCAGATTCAGAAACTACGCGACCGGGAAGTTTTTCCTGTAATAACTGAATTGTTTGGGTGGCTGTGTGACATGTCGCCGTCTTGTTAAAAACAAATGTCACTGGTGTCAACACTAGCCTATTGTGACTGAAAAAAAAAATGGTTTTCGTGGTTTGGCAGCACACAGAATTTTCGCTGACGGTATTTGCTTACTCATTTTCGAAAAAATTTTGGAACTATTATGCCGCCTGGCCACTTTCTATGATGCATGTAATGGTTTTTCAAGGAGTGTATATGGATTTTGCTAGCCCCATATGTGACAATTTTGTTTGTTTTCATAGCCGCGTAAGTGAAAATAAGCTTCATCTCTAGAGATGTTAAATTTTTAAAACACACAATTCTCAAACGTTCAATACAAAAAAAGGTCGGTCGGCTTTAATTTTTGAACGAGTTAAACTTTGTAAGATGAAGATATTTATACAAAAAGTGCGCAAAGTTCTCAAATGTAGCGAATGTCGACGTATTGATGTTTCAGGCTCATTCTCAACATTTTGCTGTACAGTGGCTATGTTTGCATCACTATGACCACTACGAGCTGATTGTTTTGGTATTTGGTATCAAAACAAGCAGCTAAATCGTGAACCTCGTGAAACAGCGGTTTTAGAAGAAGCCTGATTACAAGGAAAAGCTGAAGAATTTTACGCAGTGGTACAGTGAAATTTTCACCATTTTGATAGTAAATTTTCACAATTAAATTTTATTGTTCACCAACGTAGCGTTTCATGCTTAAAATTTCCCAGATGTTTGCTAATTAACTGTGGAAGGATGACAGCTTCATTCTTGACATTTAGTCATATGATAGACAGTGTACCTACTAACCTCAAATATGCCCATCCACCTTCTTTGAATGTAATGGTTTTTGGAAGACTGTTTGCGGATTTTATAAGTCCCATATGCGATAATTTTCTGAACTAAAAATGAGCTTCATCACGGAAAAAGTTTTTGTTGAAAAATCCGTTGTTTTCGTTCAATCACACACGTTCGACGCAAACCATAGGCGATCAGTCGGCTGTAATTCTTATACCAACTGAACTTTATAAGCGTGTAGATGAAAATCTTAATAAAAATTTTGGGCAAAGAGTCTCTACTGATGCCCAATTGTTACGAACGTCGATCTTCCAGGCTAATTCTCAACACTTTGTCATGCAGCGTATACGTTTGTATCATTAGGCCCTTTCCAAGCGTAGTGCTTTGTTCTACTGTCAATAGCGATAAAATGTGCCTCGATTTTAGCGTTTAAATTGAGCACAGTGGTTTTAGAAGGAGTTTAATTACGAGAAAAATCTACTCGAATATTACGAACTGATACAGTAAAATTTTCACCATTTTTGGCAGTAAATTTTCAAAAATAATATTCTTTGCTTAAGAGTGTAGCGTAACAAGCTTAAAATTTCCCTTGTTTTTATTAAATCAATTTTAAAGGATGACTGTATTTTCTTGACATTAAACACATTTGACAGACAGTGTACTTTCTAACCTCAAATTTGTTAATTCATCATATAGAAGCATTATTTTCTTTCTTATTCATAAATTGAGTCTCTGAGTCGCTTGTGTACAGTTTTAGAGAAAATTTGTTTGTTTGCGCCAACGTCTGTTCTAAATTCATGTAAAAACAGCAAATGATGGCCATTTTTAAAATGTTTTATTTTTGTGAAATAAAGGAAGTCTAGTAATTATGGTTTGAAAAAAAAAAATGCTGACAGAAAATGCAAACAACCCTCATTAGTGTTAATGAAACATATTAAATTTAATGGGGGTGGCAAAATTTAATAGATTTCAAACTAAAACGTTTCCATTTTTGTCAGTGGCCCTTAAATAATTTAGAAAAGAAAAACAAAATGGCAGCCAAGTGAATGTGTCGTCTGTAATGGCTTGACAAGTAATCAAGCCATCGTTCAAAATCATAATAAAGAATAATTATTATCGTGTTAATAATTGAAGCTTAATTGTGTTTGTTGTTTTAAAATTCAAAATAAACTCTAATAGCTGCTGGTCACTCAATTGACTCATTAACAAAGGAAATTTGTATACAAATTTGTTAAATAATTTGAAACATGCATTTTAAACATTTGGAAACAAATAGTATTTTGTTTTTGTTTTATAAAAAAAAATAAATAAATAAATAAAAAATATTTTTATATTTAAATTAATGTTGTCAACATGAAAGAGAATTTAAATTAAAGTTATTTCTATAATTGTTTGCCATTAGTTGAGTGATAACAAAAGAAAATAACTATTAATAGTATATTAATTAGAATTATTTTAATTTTCCTCAGCTTCATATTTTATACTTTTGGCAATTAAATATGATTTTATTTTGAAAACAATTATAATTATGCAGTTTTCATTTTTTTTTTTACAATTTAAAATGATTTCTTAAATTTGATTATTATTTTTATTTGACCTTTTATATCTTAATTAAATATATATTAATCTTTTTAACGGTCTTTTTAATTAAATTTTACAATATATTTTTTTAATATTTCGCTTTCCTTTGGAAAGCTTCTTCAGGAATTTAATTTTTATAAAAACAAAAATAAAAAATTTTTTTTTGGAACGTTAGATAAAACTTAACTCTAATTGTTAACGGTCAGTTCGTTAATATGATGATGTTCAGATTCTTCGCACCTGGTAGTGTAGTTTAAAGTTAGTTGGAGTAATCTTTCATGAACCATATCAATATTATGAATGGAGTGCAGACGATATGTTGAAAAATACCATGGCAGATTGTATATCATTTTTAGAAGCTTGTTTTGACATATTTGCTTTGTTCGCTTCGACTTCACAAAGAAATGATGATGGTTTGCGGGCGTCTTACAATATCTCGTTACTTATAGCAAAATCCGGAAAACCGCATAGTATCGGAGAGAAGTTATTTTGCCAGCCGTTGAAGAGGTTTTAAAAACTGTTTTACACAAACCTGCATCTGATATCATTAAAAGAATTCCTTTAAGCAACAATACTGTTGAAAGACGTATTGATGAAATGAGTTCTGATATTGAAAGCTTCTTATGTAATTATTTGCAAACGACCCATTTCTCTATACAACTGGACGAGTCAACTTTACCTGATAATGCAGCATTATAATTGGCATATGTTCGTTTTATTATGGATCAAGAAATATACGAAGAACTGCTCTTTGCAAGAACTTTGATAACTGACACTAAAGGTGAATCAATATTTCATGTTTTGAAGGATTACTTCATTGAAAACAGCAATTCTTTTATCAAATATAATATCAGTAGCTACAGATGGAGCACCTGCCATGGTTGGACGTTGTCGTGGATTTATAAGCTATTTAAAACAAAATATGTCAGGGGTGTTAGCAATACATTGCGTCATTCATCGACAACATTTAGTTGCTAAAAATTTGAGTTTTAGATTGCATGAATCACTTCATTCAGTCATTGATGCAGTAAACCGAATCCGAAGTAACGCGTTGAATACGCAGTCATTTGCGCAGTTGTGTGAAGAAAATGACGAACACTTGCATCAATTACTCCTTCATACTGAAGTACGCTGGCTGTCGAAAGGCTTATGTTTGACAAGATTTTTTGCACTTTTTGAGACCATTTTAGAATTTCTGGATACTAAAGATACAATTTTGAAAGAAAATTTAATGAATAGGAAAACAGACATCGCCTATTGAACAGATTTGTTTACAAAATTTAATATGGTTAATTTGCAATTACAAGGCGACAGTTTAAAATTGATTAAAACAAAGTCCATCTTATCAGTGTTTCTTGCAAAAGTTAAACTAATGAAGCAAAATAATGGACGGGGCGAATTTTCTCAGTTCCCCAATTTGTCGCAGACAAGCTGCCAGAAAGACGACGTTTCAACTTACGTTCAACATTTAAATGCCCTCTATTCATTTGAATCTAGGTTTGAGGATATTTTGACTATGGTAATACCAGCGTGGATAATTAATCCATATGGTGAAATAGAAGAAACGAATGTCATAATACAAGAGGAACTGACTGAACTAAGCACAAAGGAACAACTTAGGTTCAGTTTAAAAACGGATATCAACAATTCTGGCTGCAAAACAATGTACCCGTTACTTATCCCGTATTATGGAATATAGCGAGGAAATTTTTAATTTCTTTTCCATCGTCATACCTAGTGGAAAGGGGGTTCAGCACTGTCACCAATCTCCTAACAAAAAAAAAAGATTAAGAGGAGATTAAGGACTAACACTTACAAAATTGACGCCCAATGTTGATAATTTATTATTAAAGCATCAGGTTCATCCTTCTCACTAAAAATATTGACTTATTGCTTATAATATTTTATTTATAGTTTATTTTATGTTTATTTAATGTTACGTATATTTTACATAACAGACACAACATTTTATTTTGAGTAGTTTTAATTTAAATTCAATTAATAAATGTACTTTAAGGTTTTAACATCAAACTTCACTATAGTAAGAAATTTACAGGAAATCAATATCAGGTAGGTAGGGGGTCTACCCAACACGGAAAAACATGGCAAGGGATGTACGACACAAAAAATTTTTTGGGTAACTCTGTTTTAGACGAATGTCAAGCTTTTCACATTATTAGAACAAAATTATTCCAATTTATTCAACCATCAAGCTGTTTAAAAAATATTAATGATCTAATAGTTATAGTTTTTTGACCTTTTTAATATTTTTTAGTAGTTAATTAGAAAGCACTAGGTCGATTTTAATAAAAAATTTTTTAAAAAAGTTTTATTTATTATTATTTTTTCGATATTTCGCCACACCGTTGGTTGGCATCATCAGGAAAAACAAAAATAATAATGAACAAACAAATTGAAAAAAAAAAATTGAAAATTGAAAAATTTTTTCAAAAAACAAAACGAACAAAAACAATAAAAAACGACAAATTGAAAAAATTTTTTGTTTTACATACATACAAACAAATTTTCAATATTAAAAATTTTTAAATGAAAAACAATTTTGAAAATACATAACAAATTTACAAAACAATAGTATTTTAGATGTATAGAAGATAATAGATATTTTCAGTATAATGAAAAGATATATATCCAGCAAAAAAGACTTCCGATGGGCTCTCCAGCTTCTCCAATTGTGGCAGATATTGTTATGGAAAAATTGTTAGATAATGTTAAAAATATGGCAACACAATAAAATATTTCAATACCCTTTTTCGCCTTCTCTGCACAGCATTGTAATTTTAAGTATGTGTTCCCCTCATAATGAAACTTATTTTTGTAAATGTCTTTTAGTCTTAAGAAAGCCTTCAGCAAATAAACATTTGTTCTAATAAAGTTCTAACAGAGGTTATGGGCCCAGGCGCGTCGGTAAATTTGTGTGTGAAAAACAAAATTAAAAAAAAAAAACTTTGTGTAACTGTGTGTAAGACTCAATAAAAAAAAAAACTAAAAACTGTGTGTTAGACTCAAGAAAAAAATAAATACAGCTTCTTTGTGAAGTAAAGAAAAAAAATAGATACAGCTTCTTAGTGAAGAAAAGAAAAAATATAAACAAACAGGTAAACACGACCTCAGACAAAGTTTTCACACCGTTAAAACTACTCATGCAAACGGGCAAACGGGCAAACGAAAAACACCCTCAGACGGACACACGTACCTACGTAATAGTAAAAGACAGAGGTATTGATAAATTCACTTTGCATATAAATGCCTGGTGGCTGGTATTCTGCTTACCTGACAAAAGACGAAAAGGCTTTGGCTTCAATTTTACTGTGTGTAAAATCAAATCAGTTAAATCACATAAAAATTTGCAAAACGGCTGCCGAAGCATGGAATAAATTAAAAGAAATACATCAACCTAAAGGGCCGGCTAGAAAGATTATGCTATTTAAAAAATTATTGCAAATGTCAATGAGTGAAGGTGCAAAAATATGTGAGTTCATAAATGATTTTATAGCCATCGTAGAAAACTTGTCAGAAATTGATGTAGTGCTGCCTGAAGAAATGCTCGTTATTTTGCTGTTGTCTAGCTTGCCTAAAAGTTATGAAAATTTTGTTGTTGCTATTGAAGCAAGAGACACTTTGCCTTCATTTACTGCCCTTAAAATTAAGCTGATGGAAGAAGGAGCCAGACAAACCGAAACAGAAAATACAGCAGGTAGTAACAATACGGAAATTTTGATGCAGGCAAAAGCAACAACACAGAAAAAACCCAACGGAAAGTTTTTTGAAAGAAATCATAACAAAAATTTCCATAAGTACAATAACAACAATAGAAAATGTTATAATTGTGGTCAGGCAGGGCATTTTGCTGCTAAGTGCAAACAGCAAAAAAGGGATGAAAAGAATTCATGTTTTATGACACGATCGTACACTCAAAATAGCAGCGAAGATTTGAATGTGCAGTTATGGTGTGTCGACAGCGGCGCGACGTCACATATGGCAAAAGACAAAATACAGTTTGTTTCATACGAAAAATATGAAGAGAAAATTTTGCTACCTAACAAAATGAGTGTCGATGCTGTTGGCCGTGGTGACGTTAATTTAAAAGGAACAACAATAACATTAAAGAATGTTTTGCATGTCCCACACATTGAACATAACTTCATTTCTGTAAGCAAAGCAATTGAAGCAGGAATGTGCGTAATATTTAAAAATAACTGTGTCGAAATAAAGAACAAAGAAAAAATGTGCATTCTTAAAGCATTTAGCTATAACGGGTTGTTTCTATTTGAAAACGAAAAACAAAAGAATGAAAACGGTAAATGCAACATGGCAATGACAAAAAAAGACGAAATGTTAAATTGGCACAATCGGTATGGACATATTAATTTTAAATGTTTAAAAGAAATGATTAATAAAAAGACAGTTCGCGGCATAAAAATAAAGGACAATTTAAATAATGTTGGATGTGTTTCGTGTGCCAAAGGGAAAATCTGTGTGAAACCGTTCCCTCAAATTTCGGAAACAAAATCAAAAGAACTTTTAGAATTAATCCATAGCGATGTGTGCGGTCCGGTTAATAAAAACTCGTTCGGAGGATCACGCTATTTCGTTACGTTTATAGACGACTATTCGCGATACATTTCGGTATACTTTTTAAAAGCTAAAAATGAAGTATTCACCGTATTTAAAGACTATAAACGTGAAGTCGAAAAACAAACCGGCAAGAAAATTAAGTGTCTAAGAACAGACAACGGTCGCGAATATTTATCGAATGACTTTGATCAATTTCTAAAACAACATGGCATAAAGAGACAGTTAACGGTTCCTTATACACCGCAGCAGAATGGAGTAGCAGAAAGAGCAAACAGAACATTAGTTGAAATGGCTAGAACTATGATGATCCATTCGAGGTTAGCTGAATACTATTGGGCTGAGGCGGTAAGAACAGCAGCTTATTTAAGAAATCGTACTGTTACAAATATTATTCGTGACAAGACGCCATATGAAGTTTGGAATGGCTACAGGCCATCCGTAAGTCATTTGAAAGTATTTGGTGCCAAAGCCATTGCATTAAACAAAACAACAACCAAAAAATTTGCTGCAAAAGGAGTCGAATGCATCATGGTAGGCTATAGCGAGCAAAGCAAGGCATATCGCTTATACGATCCAAAAGCGTCAAAAATAATAGTTAGCAGAGATGTAATTTTCTTGGAAAGCACATTCGAAAACGTAGCAGAAGAATGTGAAACTTTTACTTTTGCCCTGGATGACGTAAATAAGGAGCCTATATCTGAAGAGCAAGCATCAAGCATTGAAGTTGGCGTTGAACAGCAGAGTGATGAAATGGAACCTCAGCAAGAAGGAGTAGCTTCGAAACCACGAATGAAAATTGGTCGCGGTAGACCTCGTTTAATACGCAATAAATTAAGAGGTCGCCCACGAAAACAATTTAATATTCTGAATTCAATTGGTACGCCTGCAATGGAGACTCCTCAAGACCATAACGAAGCTGTGAGTAGCCCATTTGCTGATGAATGGAAAAAATCGATGCAGGCAGAGTATGATTCTCTTATTAAAAATGAGACGTGGGAGGTTGTGGACTTACCTCATGGCAGTGTTCCAATTGGATGTAAATGGGTTTATTCAGTGAAGAAAAATAAAGATGGTGGTATTTACAAGCTTAAATCTCGGCTAGTAGCTAAAGGATGCAGTCAAAAATATGGGCTTAATTATGATGAAACGTTCTCACCTGTCGTACGGTATGCAAATATACGACTTCTGGTTGCTTTGGCTGTGGAGCATGATATTTATCTTCATCAAATGGATGTGTCATCAGCTTATTTAAATGGTGAGTTGCGCGAGACTGTTTATATGAAGCAACCTCCTCTATTTGAAGATAAAGAACATCCAAATCAAGTTTTGCTTCTAAAAAAGTCATTGTATGGCTTGAAACAAAGTGGCCGTGAATGGAACTTAAAACTGAACAGCGTTTTACACAAACTTGGGTTTAAACCATGCATAAGTGACCCATGTATCTACACGAAATTTCAAAACACTGTTTATAGTGTTATAGCTGTTTACGTCGATGATTTGATTGTTGGAAGCACATCGGAAGCTGCTGTAGCAAACATCAAATTAAAGCTGGCAGCAGAATTTGAAGTTGTTGATGGTGGGCAGTTATCTCATTTCCTTGGTATGGAGTTCAATCGAAGCGGTCCTTTGGGTGGCATCACTATTTCTCAAAGGCAGTACATTCTAGAATCTTTGAAACGCTTTGGTATGGAAGAATGTAAAGAAGTCGCTACACCGTTGGAGCCTGGTTTTCAAATAGCCTGTTCAAATGAAAACTGCAGAAAGGTGGATATAGAGAAGTATCAGTCTGCTATTGGCGTTTTGATGTACTTGGCATTATCAACGCGCCCTGATATTCTCTTGTCAGTCACAAAATTAGCTCAGAGAACTTGTGACCCTCATTCTGAGCATGAACAAGCAATTAAACACATCTTTAGGTATTTGAAGAAAACAATGGATTTGAAGCTTCATTACGAAAAAACTGGTAAGGAAATTGAGTGCTATGTGGATGCTGATTGGGCAGGTGATTGCAGTGATCGCAAATCATTTTCTGGATTTGTATTTACTGCTGCTAATTCAATTTTTTCGTGGGGAGCCAAGAAACAAAGTGTGGTTGCCCTCAGCAGTACTGAAGCGGAATATATTGCAATATCAGCTGCAGCCACTGAAGCCGTTTACGTTCGAAAACTTCTAAGTGAATTAAAGTTTCCACAGAAAGGTCCAATGATAATTTTTAACGATAATCAGAGCGCCCAATGTCTGGTTAAAAACCCAACATATCATTCACGAAGTAAACATATTGCGATCAGGTACCATCACGTAAGAGATATGTTCTCAAAAGGAGAAATAAAGGTCAATTATATCTCAACAAATGAAATGATGTCTGACGTCCTTACTAAAAACTTGTGCAAGGTCAAACATGCATATTTCACGAAATCTATGGGTTTATATTAAACTTTAAATTTTTGTTTTGTAAAAAATGTTATTTAATATTAACTCTAAAATTTTTAAAATTTTGAAATGTATGAACCTCTATTAACTCCTATGTGTTGAATTAATTTTTATTTTAATTTTTGAAATTGATTTTTTGTTTTTGTAATCTTAAAATAAGTTTTGAAAAAACTTGCAAATTGAAATAACTTTATTTTAAGATAATGATTTAAAAGTATATTAACAATTTATATTAAATTTGTTATTGTGTTGAGAAGGAGTGTTAAAAATATGGCAACACAATAAAATATTTCAATACCCTTTTTCGCCTTCTCTGCACAGCATTGTAATTTTAAGTATGTGTTCCCCTCATAATGAAACTTATTTTTGTAAATGTCTTTTAGTCTTAAGAAAGCCTTCAGCAAATAAACATTTGTTCTAATAAAGTTCTAACAAAATTATTTTTAGCATACTAACAACTAAATAATTAGCATAAATTTAATTTTTAGTCTCTTTTGTCTTACCCTGTTTTAGTGCATAATCGTAGCTTTTAATAGGGTTAGAATTTTCAAACTTTAATTTTTGAATTCTAGTTATTATTTGTGCTATTTTTCTGCAAACTATTAATTTATTTACTTGTTTACTACTTTAATTCAAATAATTTATTCATTAATGTTAAGATTCTATTTAGATGGTTGTTATACAAATGTAGCAACAAAAAGTTTTATTTTAATTAACATACCCAGAGTAAGTCAATCTGTTTTTAGAAAATATTACAAAAAATAAAAAAGTTTATGACAGTAAATAGTTGGTAAAACTTTGATAACTTTTTTAAAGTGGAAAATATATGTTCTGCAGAAAAGTCCTTCTACTTGCAAGAAAAGCAAACATAGAAATCAAACGCAGGTGACAGTAGTATATGTCACTCATATGTATTTTGCAATAAGTTAAGACAAAGCTACGCCGATCTGTTGGCAACCTTTGAATGGAATCTTGCGAAAAGAATTCAATTTAACTCTTAGAAAACCCAGTGTTGCGTGCTTCTACACATCTAAAATAGGATATCAGGCGCATGGTCGAATGTAATGCTTAAACTGTAGTTATAGATAATATAGATATCAAGGAATTAGAACGTTTGAATATTTTTGCTATAAACTATTTTCGCCATGAAACAACAAAATTTTCAGGTCGCTAAAAAAATCATTCCAGTTCTTTGGCTTTCTAAAATGAGTGCAAGAAACATTGTGCTCCATCTGATTTTTTTTCTGTGACATCCTTATCGGACCGAAAACTCTCATATTTGGGGCAGTACCCAACCCCCCCCCCCCCCCGGGGGGGCACAGAGTGTGATTTGTTTTACATCCGCGCCTGACTATGTAGTCTTAATCGTTATACATACGTCCTAGATAGCCGAACACATGCCAAGCATGCTCACTGGACTGGATCATTCACTTTGCGTGTCATTATCAGTGAGATGATCCTGGCCACCATAATAACCATTACACTGTTATGGGCCGCAAACCACAACCACCACGATGCTTCCATATAGGGGCCAACCTCAATGATCAGCCAGAGAACTATTAAATGTCTAAAGAGACAAATAATGAAGTCTGCGGCTCACTGATCCCCGTTGAAATAAAGTGGAGTTTCCAGTTGACCACCTGCCTGTCTTCAGGGGACTGGGCTCCCTTTATACCCCAGTTGCACTGAGTCTAGATAGTGGAATATTCTATAAAGACCATATTAATATGCCCCTGGGGGCCCCGGGGGGCACAATGATACGTGTTGAAGGAATCGCACCATCATTACATGTGTCACCGGGGGTAAAAGAGAGTCCAGTCTCCTAATAGCTAGCTCGAGCCAACTGGACAACTCCACGTTATTTCCACGGGAATCAGTAAGCCCCTACAGTTCAGCTTTTTGGCTTTGTAGTTTTTCTCCGACTGATTACTGAGGTTGGTCCTTCGGGAGCATCGTAGTGGTTAAGGTTTCGCAGTATCAATCACTTTTGACACAGAATGAATGAGTTAGATAGTCTCCGACTCTGAAGCAAGGAGGAGGGGGTTGCGGCCTGCTCCAAGCTCTCGAAGTTCTGACTAGAATTGACTAGAGGATATACGTAGTATCCGACGGCTTCCTAGGATGAGGGTGACGCTACATATCACCAAAAGTACCCCCCTCCGGGCAACAGTCCCCTTCAAGGATAGCAGGATCCAACTGGAAAATCCACTATTTTCCCACGGAAATCAGTAAAGCCCCAGTGTTCAGCTATTTATCTTTTTAGCCTTTTAGCTGCTCTCTGACTGATTATTAAGGTTGGCTCTTCGGGAGTATTGTGGTGGTTGTGGTTTCGAGGCCCTCGTTTGTTTTGTGTGGGTGAGATCATTCATTATGAACACAATAAATGGTCCAGGTCCAGTGAGCATGATTGCCGTGTTGTTCTTAAATTTTATTAAGCTTCATGTATTCTGGACCAGGAGTTGGATAGTCCCCAACTCTTCAGCAAGGAGTGAGGGCTGCGGCCTTCACCGGGCTTTTGAAGTTGCAACTTGAAGTGACTGGAGGATATACGTATCTGAAGGCCTTCTAGGGCGAGAATGACGCTACATTTGACCCACGGTGGTAAGGTATAAACAGTTAGATAGTGAGGAAAATCTTATCACGCATATGTGCCAGTGCTTTAAAATTTCTTTTGTAGTTACCCTACCGCATACCTCACTATTTTATCGTTAATATAACATAATATGATCTGGTGAAATCCGGATACTTTCTCAAAACCATAATTTCGTGTCGCAACTCTTTTTTTCCGGATCACATCGCTTTGCAATCGATTAGCCATTGATTGGCAATACCCATTACAGAGAAATTTAGTTTAGCAACCACACAGTTCGTGTGTAGAATAAATTCTCTAAAGAGGTTTTCCTGACGTTTTAAGTGTGCAAAGATTCAAAACGAATATCCAAACACACTGCTCCCTGCATTGAAATTTAATCCATAACACAAAAATAGTTTATGCGGGTTTTCATTACAGTAAAAATATATTCTCTTGTATGGGGCACTTTCAGTATTTGCAAAAAAAAACTCTCTTCACCCAAGGCTTAAGGACATAGGAATTGAAAAATATATATATATTTACAATAATAATTTGTTTTAATTGCAAATATCTGTGTTTAACTACTGAAAGAATATGAGCATATTAGTCAAAATACTTCAACTATGGGAATACCTTTTCATATTTAAATTTATTTTATTACAACTTTTTGTTAATGGGAGCTTCAGTGATACCAACTTAGTTTCAATTTTAAACAGGGATCATTCCAAATGAAAATCAGGTGTACTGTATATAACCACCCCTTTATTTTTAAAATTATGAAACAAATCTGTAAGCTTTTCACTTCTTATTTCAAACAAAAAAACTTTTTGAAATCGGTTTAGTAATGATTTCAACTTGGATCGTTTCACCTCGTAATATGAATTTAAAAATACGGTCTGTTTTGCTGTATACTACAGGCTTGGACGCAGGCATTTTTTAACTTTTATTTATTTCTACATTTATTAAGTCCTGGGATCAACTCTAAACAAGTTTTTTTTTATTTAAGAATCGGCACATGAAATCGCTATATATTTGCTCGATTCATTTAGGAATAACTGGCTGCTCTTTGATGATATCATTTTTTCGGACGAAGCCCATTTAGAAGACTTTGCATGCAAAACTTATCTCTGCATGATGCGCTATATGTACTGGAGGCGTGATTGGGCCGTTATATTGTTTATCGAAGATGGGGCTGGAAATGCGGTAACGGTCAATAGATCACGCGATCACGAGATGCTATTTTGACTTATTATTGACGACGTGGATATCTCCGTCAGATTTCAATCGGACGGTGCCACATGTCACACAGCCAATGAAATGCTCAATTTATTGCAAACCAAATTTCCGGATCGCAAAATTTCAAGACAATCAGCAGTTAAGTGGATAGTCAGATCGTATGATTTAACACCACTGTTAAGGCAGAGTCTATACGGAGGCAATCGAATCTAAAACAGCCTAAAAACTCAAAATTCGTAATGTTATTAAAGAAATAGGACCGCCATTTTGGCAAAAGCTGATTAAAAACTCTAATGAAAGAATTGACATCTATCGGCGTGATCGTGGTGGACATATGCAAGATATAATTTTTTATTCATAATTGCCGAACTTTTCTCTTCATAATACAATAAAACTTTGAATCATCTTAATCTAAATATTTTTTTTAGGTGCCCCTGTAGGCTAGTAGGTAGTGTACTAGCTTGTAAATATGGGGGTTGTGGGTTCGATTCCCAACGAAGACCTTGGTTTTTTTCACTACAAAAGATAAAAATTGACTGTCGGTGGAGCTGCTCAGCGATGAAGGCATAGTCACTGGTCGCTGTTGCTGTCTTTATACGGCAGTTAATTTCCGACTATCCTTCTGCTTTCACCACCTATTTCATCTCTTCTCTATCCTTTTCCTAAAGAAGGTAGCACGGTACTTGACTAAATAGGCATTGTTGCCTGAAGTGCTACTTCTCTTTATAAAAAAAAAAAAAAAAAAAAAAAAAAAATATTTTTTTTAGAAAACAAACTTCCGTTACAATAGCCACAGAACTTATTCTTATTACTGCAGTGAATAATAATGGCTTAAAATAACCTCCAAAAAATAAATCTTCATCAAACCCCCATCAACAAATTTTAGACCATTATGTATGTTACAGATTATTTACAATTATATATACAAATAATATTATAAATAAATTATAATTTATAACTTGCCTGGCTCTTTCTGATAACTCTTTATATAATAACGATAAAGAGTTCTCACTTAAAGCAAAACTTTTTAAATCTGCTATATAAATTGGTCAGCAAATAAATAAACAATTATCTTATGTGAGTATTCTCCAAACAGCTTATATCCTCTTACATTCAAACTCGCTACAATTTTTTATACTTTTAAAACTGTCAAGGTATACTTTTTATTTTGTGAGAAAGATTTTATTTTCTTTATATTTTATTTTTTGTTTTAATGACTTCATGGAAACCTTGAATGGAATTTTTGAAGTTTTTCAGCAGACAAACATACAAAAATATATGTATATGTATGCAATAAAATTTGTTCTCGAATAAATAAATAAATAAATATTAGAGTAATTTATGAAATGTTATAGTTTGTATATGAATAATCCCGGTACACAATATTATTATTAACTAAGTTTTTCAAGCTTTCATTCATTCATTTCTGCTGACTAGTATCTCTGGGGAATATTTCGTTATTGTTAAAAATAAAAAAAAAAAAAGAATAGAATAGAAAACATAGTAATAAATAACAAAACAATACAATGACTTAAGCTAGAAAACAAAATACATAAGAATGACATCATCGGGAATTTTCGAAAAAGTTGCTCTTAAGTAAGAAGTAAAATAAAATTTTTAAGAACAACTGCATGATGCTATTCAATGTTTCATGTGTCTTGCTGCTGCAGATTCATTCGAAAAATCCACTAGTTAGTAAAGTTTAACTGCTATTGACATTTAAATTTCATTTCTGGGAAATCTCTAATATTGACTTTAAAGAAAGCCACTTATCAGTAAAATTTACTGAAATTTTATTTGCATTACCAGTAAAAACGCGAATTAAATATACTGGTACCCACCAGTCAGTAAATTAGTTAATAAAATTTTACTGATAACACAATTTCTGATTCAGTATTAGCAAGAATTTACTAATTATTGAATTTTTTACAAAGTTGTCGAAGCTTACTTGACGTTGGATATAAAGGACATGTTTAATACAAGCAGAAAACGAAAAGTGTTTTGCTAGTAATGTAAATAGAATTTCAGTAAGATTTACTGGGTAATGATTATTTCAATAGTCAGTAAAATGTAGAGGCAATGAAAATTAAATTTCAGTATTAAAAAGAATTAAATCACCACTCATACTTTATTATGGGCACGAAGTATTATATATATTTATATTTACTATTATTTATTTATTACTATCCTTCCTTTGGAAGCAAAAAGCGATTGCTGACAGAATTGAACATGGAAATAAATTTCTTGACGGCGATAAACTTATCGGTCAAATTATAAGAAACTGGTTTCAAAGATAATATCCAAGAAAAAATAGTTACATGAAATGAAACAAAAACTTAATGATTAAGCGACTGCTTAGTCTATTCATTATAACTTTCTGTGTCAACCACTTTGAGACCTATAAGGGATGCCTTATCATCAGTTTAGCTTAAAAGTTTACAATGATATGATGTGAAGAAATTGCTGTCTTATTTTCTTTAACCCGGACAAATCATTGCTTCATATTAAATTTGTAATCTTTCATTTATTACATTTATTTTTAAACAACCATCCATTTTGCTTAAAGTGTGAATATGATGAAATGCTTAAAAAAATATGCACGTTCACACTGCATATATTAATTTTAACAAGTCAGCACTAAGACGTACAGCTCACGTGCCACACTATATTCAATAATAAATTAGTAAAACAATAGGAAGTTTGTTTTGTAAAACAAAATAAAACAAATAATTTGGATTAAGATGATTCAAAAGTTCGGTAATTATGAATAAAAAATAATATCTGGCAAATATTCACCACGTTCACACTGATAGATGACGATTCCGACATCAAAGTTTTTAATCAGTTATTGCCAAAATGGCGGTCCTATTTCTTTAATTACATTACAGATTTTAAGTTTTTGGGCTGAAATTGAATCGATTGTCTCCGTATAGACTCTATCTAAAATATAGCCACACAAAAAATAATCCAGTCGTGTTAAATCACACGTTCTGGCTGGCCACTTAACTGCCGATTATCGTGAACATATGCGATAGTAAAATTTGGTGTACAATAAATTGATCGTTTCATTAGCTGTGTGACATGTTGCACCATCCTATTGAAACCACAGGTAAGTAATATCTACGTCGTTAATATTAGGCCAAAAATGAGTTGTTAGCCATTAGACCATTACCGCATTACCAGCCTCATCTTCGAAAATAAACGGCCCACACTGGGGATTTTTGTATGGAGGTGAGGAAAAAAATATATTTGTCAAAAAATGTAGTGATTTCATCACAAATTTAGTTTTATTTATATAGTAATCTGCAAAAGTAATCAAAATAAAGAAAGTTAGAGAAATGTCGATCGCTACCTGCAATGTAAAATGCCATAACTAAAAAATAAAATTTAAATGATTTTTTTTAAATTTTTAATTTATTATTCCAAAAGAGTCTTAACTTCGTCCCTTATAATACTATGCTTTTTCTGGCTAAATGAAGGCGTCAAATGTGAAATCATGGGATCTGATATTACCATCGTTCTCTGCATAATATCTTCGTTCGTTGCAATTTGACTGCACTTTCTGGAGTGTCTAAGGCGATATTTTTTATAGTCTTTGCTACGACTTTCCTGAGCCTCTTCGGATAGCAGGCCTACAGGAAAAATACACTTCTCAATTATATCCTTGCCATGAGTCAGAATTTTGTGAAGTGTTGGTGGGGGTATATTGTACCGCTCGTAGAGTGCAATAAACTCTTTTGCCATCTCCAAACAAAAATCACCAAATTTTTTTGGATCTACTACCTCGGCGATTGTTATAGTTTCGAGAATTATTGAAAACTTCCTGATTATGTTTTCATCTAGACCCGTGATTTCGGAAAACAATGCAAGATTCGTAAAAAATCTTCATGACGTATTTCCTGAATTCGTCGTACCAGAGCCTTACCTTACAGGTTGATAACCTCTATTATAATTTTCTCTCTAAGCTTACGTTTTTTCAAACATTTTTGGGCTTCTTTTGAGTGGACTGTCCCACGTTTAAATTCAATATTATAAGGCACATGCAAAAGACACTCCATCAGCTTAATATGCGCACAAAGTGGTAATGTGCCAAATTGCTTGTTCATTTACGGGAATTGCTTGAACAATTTCGATTTTATTGCTGTTGGATGTTGAGGCTCCACAAATGAGACAAGAAGATGCAGCTGGTGTTTCTGTTAGTGATTGTGCTGTCTTGCCGTCAATCATTGTAAAATATAATTCATGTTTTACTCTAAAGCTGCGATTATTCACTGTTAACTCAAATTCTTTTAGTTAGATATCTCATCGACTCTTCTCTTTTTTTCTCGTATAACTTGAGGTGTCTCTTTAACGTATGCAAACTGTAGTATTCTACATTACTGTATGGAAGAAGGTTAATTGTTGTTCCATACTAATTTATTTATGTCATCACTTAATGATAATTTAAGTGGTACAACTGATGTCGTATATAAATGAGAGTCAGAAATTTGTGCATATCTCGAGCAAATTTTTTAAATTCACACCTTTACTTAATTGTTCATAAAAGCGAAAGTCGTTCATCGATTTTCATAAGATATGTTTCATTTCGTTCATAGGTTATACGACTTTACGTGAAAATAATAGGACTTGACACTTTTTTACCGTTTTGGATTTTTTATGAATTATACCAAAAAAACTTAACTCTTTACGCAAAAAATATTTTTTTCTTCATACATTTATTTATAACTTCGAAACTGTTGCATATGTAGCGAAACGTTATATAAACAGATGAAAGTACTTGTAATTCTTCATTTTTTTGAAATTTGTTTAAGTAAAATCCGACTAGTGGTTCTTGAGTTATGTTAAACAAAATGGCCTTATCAGAATTGAGTTGCGAATCAATCAGCTGAAAAATATTGTACTGTGTAATGCAACAAATTAATAGGTGGCACTTGGAATTGATTAAAAATGTAAGAACAGATATGAGACAATGTATTAGTAGTGATTTCCAACTGTAGGAAAGTAAAGCTAAAATTGCAGGTCCAAATGTTTGGAGAAAAAAGGGATTTTTTTATATGCTCATAAAAATAAACGAGCAAAAAAAACTTAAGTCTCTGCAGAGTTTATTTTTTCAATTTTAGTATACTGAAATACCCTACTTTAAATAGAAAATAAAAAGAAAAACGTTAGCTCACATAATAAAATAATATTCGTTTTAAAATTCTTAGGTTAAAATTAAGTTAGTTCAGTAAAACATACATAAATACTGAGCTTGAGACGGCTATAAAAAAACTAGCAGTCAGATCGGAGTAATTCTTTTTGATTTGATTGTACCATTTAGTCTAAAATTTCAAAAAATCATTGCATATTGCGCGAATAGTATTGACTTTTTTCCGCGAAGTCTCTAGTGTGCGGCCCAATGAAGCCGTCAGACCACATAGCGCACCATACAGTGACACGTTGAGCTCTAGGATTCTCGTCTGAAATAAATGATTTTATCAAAAAAACCACCCGGTTGTTCCTGAATGAATTGTACGAATCTACGGCGATGTGAATGGTCGGTCGGCTTTAATTCCTGCACCAGCTGAACCATGCTTTATAACCCCAATTAATAAGAACTTCGGGGAATTGACAAATTTGGATCTGCTTCAACACGATGGCTCATGTCTGCTATATTTTCAGTTAAACTACCCGATCGCACACGCGCTAGTGTTTGCACACTTCGTTTCGAGACTGTCGACTCAAATTTAACGACCAAATTCTTAATTGCGGTCTCAGAAGGACGATTATGCTGTTCTTGGGGAAAATAGCACTCTTTTGAAAATAACCTTAATAAAGGATGGCAAAGCATACTTTAAAAGTAAACGGCTAAGATTAGTTTACTGGCATGAACACGTAACTGATCTTAAATTTACATATGAAATTAATTTTCTTCTGCACTTTGTTAGGCTAATGGGATAGAAAAAGAAACTTGGCAGACGTAAAGGCGCCAACCGCAAGTAGCAGTTTTTAAAACTCTGATCCATTTTAGCTAAAGAGGAATGCGATACTCCTTCATTTATAATGCAGTACCACTCCTTGCTTACAAAATTTATAGTGGTCAAAAGCAATAAAAATCAATCAAGATAATTTTGGATATGTGTTAGTAAGTCAGAAATGACAATCTGCACTATGTATAAATATTCAGTATAGGTTGTCTGAATGTTATAGGAATGCACTAATTATATATATGATATAAAATACCTGTGCTTAAGGACTAGGAATACGTGGACCAATTGATATGCCACGAAAACCGAAATTATAATTCAGTGGTGATAAAACGCCAAAGACAAAAATTAAGGTTATAATTGTCTGATACACATTGTTGTTTAATTCATCACTAATCACTAAATAAGAAATAATATATTGTAACGGATGCATCTTGCTTAAGTTTTAAAAGAAAATAATTAAGTAATAAAGTAAACAACTGGATATAATGTTTACTAACTGCGTAGTTAGATAAGAAAACTTATACATGCAAGACAAAAACAACCATTTTAATATAAAAACCAGGAAGAAACTTTAACAGCACAAAAAAAAATACACACAGGCAAAAGCCGCTTATACATTGAATGAATAACATAGCAACAACAAAATGTGATACAAAGGAAGTAGAAAATTCTTCATTTTTCTAGACCTCAAGCGGACAAGTATAAACGACAGCATCTGAGTGGTAAGTTAGTTAGTTAAAATATAAACCTCGTGAAGTAAACACCTGCGACTTTAGTAAATTGTTATACAGTGCCAATGTAACAAATCTTACTTTGTGTGTAGTTAGATTAAATAAACTTGTAATTAATTTTAAAACTCTAAAATTATTTATTTTGCAAAAAAGAACTGAGCAATAACAAAACGTTTATAAGAGGCATAAATGTAACAATATGAAACTGGCGAGAACTTTTTAGGTACGAAAGTATTCATTTAATATATTGTTCATTAAAAAAAAAATTTTGGACCTGTTATCATTTACTATATTTAATAAATCGCTTATTTTTCAAACAAATAACAAGTTCTTTAAGTGTACAATATTAGTTTTTGAAATATATTTTTTTTTGTGTCATATTTTTGAAAAAGAATTTCAAGTTCCTCATCTATGAATTAAGTATAATAGAAAAACACAATTTCGAAATTTATATGGAATCAAAACTTTGAATTTATAGCCATGTGACATTAAAAGTCTAATATAGAATTGTAGTAATGGCAATGAGACAGTATCATGTACTAATACTTTAGTTGTTTGTTTTGTTTTTATTTTTTTTTTATAGTTTTTTATCTTCCAAACAATAAGTCTGTACTAATAGCTTTCAGCAGAGATAATAATAAACACAAAAAAATAAAGAAATATTTATTAAAAGATACAATTTTTGACGATACTCGGGGTAGACGAAAATATTATTTGAATATTTGAAGTGGTAAATTTTAAAACGAATGCTATTAAAGTAATAATGAAAAATATTTTTTCAAAAACTTTAAATTTAAAAAATGGTTGTTTGGATATTAGATAAAGCAGGATTTCCTAAATGGTTATATCCTAAAGGTCCAATATTAAAAATTAAGACAAAGAGCCAAGAGCAGAGCAAGTTAAATCAGCACTCAGTAATAAATCAATTCCTTTTTGCATTTATTATATTTCATTAATATAAAGGGTGATTTTAAGGCCTGTTACAACTTTCAATTGTAAAAGATAAAAACAATTTTTTTGATTAAAAATTTCTATCTTTATTCAATAGACGCTATTAACACATATTCAGTGCGGATATTCTTGACGTCAAATATTAGGCCACACATTTTACAAGTACTACTTGTCGTATATCACTGATAAAACGAATAACGCTGGTTTCCAAGGCTTTTATTATTGATAGTTTATCAGCATAAAAAAGTTAGTTGTCGAAACCGAAAGGTGACGAAAAAATCGAAAGTTGTCAAAACAGGTAACTTACCACAGTTCAATTTATAAAACCATTTCGGAAAAAAGATTTATTATAAAATTTTAAGTTCACTAAGTTGTAGGTTGCGATTGCTGTATGATTGTGGTGAAATTATCCGATCGGAAACGTGTGATTAGATTTACATCTGTGCCTGGCCATGAAGCCTTAGTCAGATGGTGGATCAAACCACTGCATAATTTGGAACGTCATGCTCGTCCTAGGAAGCCGAAGCTATAATTCTATGCAACAGAACTTTCTAGTTGCAACTTCGATGATTCCAGAGCAGGGCTGCAAATCATCACTCCTTGCTTAAGAGTTGGAGACTTTCCAACTCCTGTCCAGAACACATGTCTAGCATGCTCACTGGATCTGAGAACATTTCACCAGGTAGGTGTTATTAAAGGTAAAATGAACCCGGCCACCATAGAACCATGGACTGATATGGGGCCGCGAAACCACAACCACCACGATACTCCCATATAGGGGCCAACCTCAATAATCAGTCAGAGAACAGTTAGATGTCTAAAGAGACAAATATCGGAATATCGGAGTTGTACCCCTGCTGACTTCAGGGGACTGGGCTCCCTTTTTCCCCTAGTTGCACAGGTCTAAGTTGTTGCTTTCTTCAAAGCAATTTGATTTGCAATAAATTTATCGTTCCATATCAGTGATATCCACGCCGTTACTGCATTTCTAGCCATGTGGTCGTTTTTTGGATCTGCTTCAACAATGTGACTCAGGGCTTTGATGTTTTCACTTGAACTAACCGGTCGAATACGCATTGGTGTTCGCACATTTCTTATCGAGCCTGTTCACTAAAATTTAACGACCAATAATACTGGTCTCGGAAGGACGATACTATTGTTCGAAAATATATCATGAAATTTACAAAATGTAACTTTAACAGAATGGATTTTAATTATTTTAATGCGATTTTGGTGCAAAATTGAATTCATTGTAACAATTGCAGATGCATCTACTACGAATACGTCAAAAAACTATATGTCAAAAGTATCATGTTGTTGGTGTTGCGACAACTGAAAAACATACTTCTTGTTGAACAACTCGTGACCACAATATAACAGCTTAATTAAAAGAAGGCAGTAAAGGAATAAATTATTTGTCATTATTGATATATTTAAATATAAATGCAGTCGCAAATCTTGTTTATTATCGTTTATTATCCGTCAACGTCTTAAGTTAATTTTTAAATATTTTTATGGCAAAAAAAAATGAACAAAATTTCAATTTATTATAAATTTTGAGTCAATTTGCACTAAATTTTTAGGTCATAAATCATTCCATGGTCTCTGCAAGCTTTTATGTATCAATTTAAAACCCAGCTGTTACCTATAGGCTCTTGTATGTAACTGAGAAAATATTGCAGTTAAAATACTAAAAATATTGCAGTTCTATACGACAACGCATAATAAGATATTTGAATAAAAAAATGTGTGTAATTTTTGAAATACAAGATTAACCTTAACTTAACGAAGATATTTGGTATTTATTAAATGTTGAAGCCGGATCTTGTGGTGTTGAGGTCGGATTCCAAAATTATTTTTATGTTATGTTGGGTAGCTTGGTTATATGAAAAATATTTTTGGTCTATTTAAGAAAATATATATTTTAAACAACAGCCATTGATGAGTTCTAAACAAGTCATTGCAGGTGCACACTACTTTCTTTGTTTATAATTTTTATTAAATGAAAGAGAATGGATTTTACATTGATAAATGTTTTATTTAATGCCGCCAATTATATATAGAATACAATATCAGATAAATGTCCGCCTCTGTTAGCATCACAAATGCGATCCCTTTTGAGCACATTTTTTATTACATTCTCTTACATTTCATCACGAATATTTTGTTATAGTTGTTCTTGGGTTTCTGGTATGTTTGCACGAACCTTGCTTTTCAGATATCCCCAGAAAAAGAAGTCCGGAACAGTCAAATCAGGCGACCGTAGAGTCCAATCAAAACCAAAATTTCTTGAAGTAACTTGTTGTGGAAAGAGGTCTCGCAGTAATTCCATTGTAATCCTGATTGTATGCGATATGGCACCATCACATGTTAATCAAGTCCAAAGCATACAGTTGTGGCGTTAAAAAGTTTTCAGTCATATCACGATATTGCTCCCCACAGTTACCGTTACGCCATTTTTATTTTCATAAAAACAAGGTCCAATGATTTCTCCTGACCAAATTGCACACAGATGCAAAGGTGACTGTTGAATAATTTGAGGGTTTTCCATTCCCCAGAACTGACTATTTTATTTTTTTCACCTATCCATACAAATGAAAATGTGTCTCGTCACTCATTATGATTTTTTTATGATAATCGGTGTTGTGATGTGTGAGCTGTAACATGCTATTGGTATTATGTACGGCCCGTAAATGGCCTTAATGATGATTTTGATAAAATATGATTTATCGAATATTTTTCCATAATAAATTTATCTCGTGTCTACTTCACAACTGCCAAATATGAACTGTCAAAACTAATGTTTACTAAAATCGCGGCGAAACACATTAGTATACCTTTCTGGTGGACACCCTAAATTAATCCTCTTACGTTATATATTTTGCTTTAATATTTCTAATACTTGTAAACTAATTTTAGTAATGGCCTCCTAAAATGAATACATATTTAACTTTACTACTACTACTACTAAACACACACACACACATACGTTTATTATTACGCTCATGCAATTTTATAAAAATAGAATTTCATAAAAGCTGAGTACCACTGGCGCATTTGTACACACCAGCGCACACCAACATACATAAACACACAGTCATACACAAAATTTTATTTTCTTTCACATTTGTTTCATAAATATTAGTACAAGTTGTTGACGCCACTTTTATTGTATGAGTTTATAATATACAGAGCTGATATGTGTTTGTATGCACAAGTGTGCGGGGGTGTTGATTGTGAGAGTGTCAATAGGTTTTCATATTTATTCATATATATGACAGTCAAGTGCGATGGTGCATACAAGTTCTACATTCCTTTGTTTTACATTTTTATTTTCTTACAATGATTGTGCAGTTTTTTTTTTTATATGCATATTTTTGTAATATATTCTTTCTTATAGTTTTACTTCCTGTCTTTTTGCTCGATTGAATTTTGGCTTATGTTGTTTTATTGAAGTGTTAATATATATAAATGTATACTTGTAACAAATGCCCTACATTAATCACAAAAATAATTTCAACAGTTGTAAAGTTTAATGTTGCCACTATTTTACTTGTAAACGTAAACGTAATATAACTATATTAAAATTGTTAAACTAGTCAATAATTTTTGTTATTCCTTTACTGTTCTTTTACTTATTGAAAATCTTTTTTAACGATTCGAATTTATAAGTTTTTTCGCAATAGACTTTAAAATTTTATATAATCGTACTAAAATCATTTTAAATAAAATCAAGCAAATTATTTAAATAATGATACAAGTATTTATAGTTCATTATTGAGAATAAAATTTAAATATTCTTTTTCGCTTAACTGATCTGGCAAACCTAATTTTATCAAAAAGATACTGTGGCATTTCTAAAAAAAATTATTTTGTGAAGAAATAAAACCACACGAACATTAAGGAGATTGCTGAATCAAACTTCATATAGCTTCGAAGAAAATTGGGAAACACCATCATATCTTCTCAACCTGTAAACATATCTAAGGATATTGATATATAAAATATTTAGCTTTCTTTTACTAGTAGAGTCACACTCTGCAAAAAGTTCACAACCGTAGATTTACCAAGGAACAAGATAAGATTTTGCAAGAAGTTG